>CM034001.1:21340345-21403490 GCA_019603395.1 Cyrtorhinus lividipennis | reverse complement strand
CTTCTTTATCAGTCAGCATGAGGCACAGCAGGCTGAAACAGTCAGTGATTAGGCTCAACTATCCGCTGTAGCGCATCTCAATATCAATGGCCAACCAACGTAAGGCCCTCTCCAATTCGGATTTAGAATCTATACACCATGACATGTAAACGCTGAATGAAGGACTCCTTCATGTCACTACCATAAGGACCGTGTTGTAGCGATGACAAGAGTAATAAAGCAACACTACTGAGCAATGATCAAAGATACGCCATCCTCTCTCTCTCTTATCACACCTTTTTTTCTCTGTGAATTAAGAGATTGGAAAAGGGAGACCATTGGAAGATGGCTCATCCGGAAAAAAGACCGTAGAAAGTTCTAATTTGGTGCGAAAAGGGCACTGAGGAAAATGGGGAAAGTTCGTTTAAATGGAAAACTCATTTCCCTTGCAAGCTCAATGAGGAGAGTTTTGAGGAAGGGATTTCACTTGTTTCTCCTTCAAAATCCCGTTCCGCTTTGAGCCCCATCTCGATTTCGAGCTGACGTCACGGCCATGAAGAGCGGTTTTCCCGGGCGGAGAGTTATGGTCCTTCATTGAGGGAAGAGAGAGAATTTTCAAACTCTTTTCTACTCTTGGAATTTTCGAGAAAATCCAATTTCCTCGCCCCGACGCTCGAATTAACATATTCATTGGCGGTCGTCCGAACTTGATACATTAATATTGATGAAAAGGTGGAATGTCCTCAATCCTTTATTTCAAGTCTGACCCCGACCGTCCCTTGACTGTCGAACTGATCATTTTCGGCTCGCAGAAACCAATTACGACGGCTTAATTGGGGATTTCATTTCCTGAATGAAGATGAATCATTTCTGGGGCTGAGAGAGTGAGAGGTTGGAGGGGATGAGGATGAAATAATGTGTCAATCGGTTCGATTCATACGCGTTGGGCTCATCAGGTGGTGGGGTGGCAGTTTTCGTCCCCCTGGGATTAGCCGATGAGGAACAATTAAGCGAAACAGAAAACGGGAGAAGCTCATAATGGCAGCTCAAATAGAAGCAGACCCTGTCAAGCATTACGACTCAACTTGTTGATCTTAGAAAACCCAGTGAAATTGTTGCAGGGGTGGCCGAGTTGGAGGATGGACTCATTTCACATCATCACATAAGGGAGGCATGCTCTGGTCAACATAGAAGGCTTTGTTATGCAGGACGAGGAATGAAAGTTTGGGATTTCAGAAGCGTTTGACCTGCCAGGATGCCAGAGAGATTTGGGCTGCCAGGAGGGTGTCTGCTGTGACGATACCAGTTAATATTGAACATCCAGGGGATTTTAGGATTCCAGCATGCCAGCCCGCTTTGACCTGCAAGGATGCTAGCTCCCATGTGATGAGGAGGGCCTACCGAGGTAGGCGGATCCACATCTTCTCTGACAGCCAAGCAGCACTCAAGGCCTTAATGGGATCGAGCTCTGACTCGAGGCTGGTGCTTGAGTGCTGGGAAGCCCTCCAACAACTGAGTGGAACAAACAAGGTTGATCTCACATGGGTCCCGGTCCACTCAGGGGTTGAGGTAATGGCCGAGCTGACGCTCTGGCTAGGCGTGGGTCGGGGAGTGTTTTTACGGGACCTGAACCATGCCTAGGAATCTCCCGCACCCTACTATCGGGGTGGGTGGCAACCTGGGTTCGCTCCCAGCACCAGAGGCGCTGGGAGCGGACGCCGCCGCAAGAACACGGTCATATCATGATGACTGGACCCAACAAAGGAAGGGCCACGAGATGCCTTAACCTTAACAGAGCTTCCTTGAGACTCACCGTTGGCATATTTACAGGACACGGGGACTTCAGGAGGCATCTCTGCAGGATTGGGGTGCGCAATGGTACCCCTGACTGCAGAGTCCGTGGTGAAGACGAGGAGACAGCGTCTCACATCGTCTTCAATTGTCCTGCCATGGAACACAGACGTTTCAGAACCTTCGGGACTTTGAACCGAAGGGACATCCTCAACCAGGAGAACCTGGTTGGAGCTCTGCTTGACCTAGTCGGGAACACGGAGCTTCGGCGAAGATGAGCTCCAGGGGTTTGCACAAAGGGCCACTAGATCTAAGTGCGGGGGGGTGGACACTGCAGTGGACGCCCCCTTTACCCCTGTGTAACTAATCTAATCTTACCAACAGTTCCCACACTGGGCGAAAGAGTGGGGATGAGATCTGCCAATCAGAGAGGAGATAGCCAAGCCAACTATCACTCCCTACTCTATCTTCACTTTTTTGACCAGATCACCATGCCTTGGCCTAGGCAACCTTCCTCTTCAAGTCTCCTCATATCACACAATATTGTCGTCCCTGCCTGTCAACTAAAATCGGAAAGATTGACTTTTAGCATGTAAACATAGGTTGATTATTCAAGGAATAACCAACCAAAACAAACACAAAAGCCAATAAGAGGACCCACCAAAATTTAATCACCAGAAATGCTGATGAACAATTAACGTTCCTGATAAATTGCATGGAGAAAGAGCATGAAACAGTATCTGAGCATCATCTGCATCTGTTCCTTTGCTGCAGTTACAAAAAGTGATGGGTGTGGGGCATGTTAACTCATGTCTCAATGTCTTTGGACAACAAGGTCCAAGATTTATGAAATTCAAACATTGCACAGCTGGCTGTATCTCAAGCAAGCTTCAGCATCCAATGGGCCTGCCATACGTTGGACAAATAGCAAACATACATGAACTTTCTGTGATTGTCACATGTATACTTTCATGTATTTTTATGTACAGGATGTCCCCAAAAACGTCTCCTTCTCTGCTAAAATCGTCATTCAGGAGTATTTGAAAAAGTTTGAACTGTCGTGTGACACTAACAAACTTTCTCATTTGAAATGGGAACCTCAATTCTCTATGACAGATTCGGATTCTGCCCCAAGTTTCATGAAAGTTTGTTATTTCAGCCTTTTGCAACCAGAGCGCAAATGTGGTATTTGAGATCCTTGCAAAAAACCTTCACACATACCATTTCTAACATTTTTAAAAACTCCAGAATAACGATTTTAGCAGAGGAGGGAACGTTCTTGGGGACACCCTGTATGTTCATATTACAATGATTCAAAATGCACCACGTCGTCATGTGGTTTCATGTTTAGGGGAGACAATAAGCACACAAACTCACCTAAATTCGAACCCAACAGCCCCGATAAACTATAAGCTTTCTCCAGAAGAACAGGACTGCTTATGGCTGACACTATCAGTATTATGGAAAACAATCAATTCATTATGTTAAAAAAAATATCCTTACATATTGCGATTTTTTCTTGGTTTTTTCATGATTTGGTACAAAACGTCATCAAAGTATATACCTACAAAAATAATTCATAAATGGGAACAATTTGAAGTTGTACTCACCAAGCCCAGCATTGTCTGGTCCCAAAGAAGAGGCGCCAGAAGCTCCTGCTGCTTTCATTTCGTCATCATAACTGTGTTGTTTGGTAACTGCCTGAAATAGATGAACCTTTAAATGAATATTTCATTTTGAAAGGAAATGCACTTAGAGTGGGCAATGGTTATAAGTCTTGTTATTCAAGTCTTGTAATTCCTTATTTGCTCAAAAGCGCTTGGTTTGGATGAGTCACATGCATATTATAGCATATCACATGCATATTATGTTTAACATACTCTGGATTTTCGACGTCCTCGAGCAGCCTGTGCCCGTCGCCAAGCCTCGTCCTGATTTTCTGCTTGGGAGTCAGAGGAAGGTGCAGCTGTTGGCTCCTCTGTAATCAAGAAATTGAAGTACTGCAGTAAAAGAGAAGAAAGAGCAAGAAAAAAAGCTTCTGACAGAGCTTGATGTCCCAAATGCATGATCACATCACCAATGATAAGACAAGATTAGCTTTGATTGCCAGAGTTTCCTTTCATGCCTGCAGTAAGCAGACAGGGGCCTGAAAACTCTTCACTCTGCATATCCAAACTCTCCAATCTACAAAAACTTTTTGTTCCTAGAAAGTGCTGAGTGTTATGAATATGTAAAGTGAAATGATGAGACATGAGTTGCAGAGTTTTTGTTGTTGAACTCTGGTCATTGCTTGCATAGTTGGGTTGGTAAGACAGGGAGTTCAATCACTACCAAATACTGCAATCCATTTGCATCACAACATGGAGCGCCATTGCAATGTGGTTTAGCTCATTTAGTTGTCTTAAACGCAAGGAAGGTTACAAAAAATAACACACAACAACTCACTCTACATTTTGAGTAGAACGAGAGAGTTGGAGTGGAAAGTTTCTAGAAACAGGAAGTTCTCAAACTCTTCATTTTCAAAGTGATGAGTATGAAATCAAGAGTTGCTCAATGAGGAGTGATGAGTCTCTAGGAATACTCTCTCTTACTCTTCGCCTTTAGAACTTGACAAGGATACCACTATTCATCTCGAAAGCATATAATGGGCGTCCCACGAGTTGTTCCTCCTCTCCTGGCCTGGTCCAAATGGGAGTCAACAAACACAATTATATATAAGAATAAGAATGTTGGTGTCATTTGCGCATAGTTGCAAGTATAATATTTGAGATCCCTGCAAGATTTAAAAAAAAGTTTTCTGTTTACTCCCATTTGGGCAATTTTAGGAGGGGAGTGGCGAATACTCATGGACAACCTGCATACCTCTCCAAGATTAAGTTTGTTTCTCCCATCTTCCTCGTGTTGTGACTCGAAATTCAGGTTGAGCTCAATTAACTCAACAAGGCGAATAAATTGGTCGAATCAGTTTAGCGGCGACAGTGGTTCGGGCACTGGTGGGAAGCTAACAGGTGAGGTAAGTTCGGGTAGTTGGAGCGAAGGTTTTTGTTGTCGACCCTTTCCCACAGCCTCAGTACGGCAATAGCTCCAACCCGAGTTTCCTCGTTCAACAATTTACTTCGACTGTCACTTTTAATGGCCGAGCTTACCATAGAAAGACCCCGAAGGTCTTTCGCTGTAGTGGATCTCTCCCGGAGGATCGCTATCGAGAGGCAAACTAACCCTAGAAGACCACCAGAGCGGAAATCATCCTCCCTTTTTCCTTCTCGCGTTTGGCGAAGGATAAATCACGCGTTCAGAACGAACGACTAAACCTTCGTATTTACACAGAATCTTGGACACTATCGTAGACGGGACCTCATGAACCAAATAATTTATTGCCCGAGCGTAAGGATGCAATACGATCGTTATCGTTAGCGTCGGAGCAAACAAAATTATTACTCTTACCTTCGTGGAACAGCAATAGATACCACGGCAGATTCTGAGAGGCATTTTTGGCAGGAGAGAATCTATCCAGCATATTCAAACAACAAACTGAAGCACCCGGGACTTGGTGGCCAAGGTGGCTGCATCCTGGTCACACCTCCTCCAACAAGGCTCACCTGCCTTCCAGCAAGTTCTGGAATTCTTGAAGAAGTCCCTGCAGGACTCACCTGAAGGGAACGTTCGCCGCTCTACAGATGGTGACGTAGCTCTGGAAGCGTTGGGGGAACCCTGAGCTGATCGGCCGTTCCGTCGCGCTCTCTCGGATTGAACTTTCAGCACAGCCTGGAAAATTGACATAAGAGCACATCAAGGCATATTAGACAATGTGAACTTCCCAGCCAAGTATAAATTTTATTTAGTTTAGAAAGGTTTTGCTTTGGCGGGGAATCTTAGGTCTGGTATGAGATGGTTCCCCTTGGTCTGGTACAGGTTTCATTTCGTTGCTACTGGGTTTCATTCAGTCATGAAAAGGTTCATTTGATCTAGAATTGGTTTCGTTTGGTCAGGAAGAGGTTTTATTGGTCGATGTGAAGGGGACCCAAAAGAGGACACGTGTGCGGGAGCCTGGTCTTGGGACCCGGAGACCAATCTGGTCCAGGGGTCAATACGGCCAGAGAACAGACCGCTGAGGAAAACCATATCCGCGATGGTGCGTCGATCAGCAGGGCTGGGGAGGCAATACTGCCCACAGAATGCGCCGTAGTCATTGCCGTCTCGAGGTATGCCTGACTTGAAGGCAAGGTAGCGGAAGAACGCTCTGTGCACCCGATCAATTAGGTCAATGTGGCAGCCATAAAACGGGCTCCAGACGACTGAGGCGTACTCGAGGCATGGCTAAACAATGGCGCGATTCAATGTGATGTGTGGCTGGGATATGAGTGAATTCCCTAGTATTCCGCTTGAGGAAACCCTGAGACCGCATAGCTTCAGACTTGACCTGCAACACGTGCTCATTGAAAGTGAGCTACGGATCCAGATATACCCCAAGATCATGGATGAGTGTATGAGGTATCATTTAGTTGGGTAATAGTGTAATTAGTTCTGGGAAAGATTCCATTAGATCTGAGAAATTAACCATCCTAGGTTTGGAAAGGCTTCATAGTAGGAAGAGGGCGGTTTCATTAATTTCAATATGGTTCCATGTGCTGAGTAAATTGGTTTCATTTGGTCTAGATACTGTTTTAATAGAACTGAGAAAGTTTTCATGTGATCTAAAAATATACTGATCAGCTCACCTGATGGGCAGGCTGATCACAATTATATTAGGTATGAAAGGAAAGTGGTCACTACTGGCAGCAGGCCCTTTAGGGTCGCGAGTACAACATCTTTAAAGGCTTATTGACCGTAACGGTCGCTAAGCTGTTGAAGAGGAAACAACAAGGTGTATGTTGGCAACACTGCCATCCTCCCATCCTGCCTGGGTATTGCTTTTTTTTCTTCCCTTGAGTACACATCTGCTCACAAAATGTTTTGGGGTCGTTCGTTCTTTTTGTTTGTCCAGCCCAGCCGTCCACCAGAGGAGGATCTTCAAATGTGCAATGGCATACCCAGGGGAACAGGATGGCACTGTGGGAGGGAGGCAGTGTTGCCACCATACACCTTGTTGTTTTCTCTTCAACAGCATAGCGACCGTTACGGTCAATAAGCCTTTAAAGATGTACTCGCGGCCCTAAAGGGCCTGCTGCCAGTAGTGACCACTTTCCGATATACCGAAGTATAATGGCTATTTGTTTAGTATTGTTCACATTCTGGCCAATCTTGTCGATTGTCCTCAGCTTTCACTCACCTTCTCCAACTCCTTGAGAGACGCGGGTGAGACGTCGCTGTGACGACGAAGCTCGGGCGAACGGGGAGGAGCGAGGCCGGGCGCGGGCCCGCCCGCGTTCAGCCCGCCGGACCCGATCTTGACGTCAGAGTGACGTCTCTGGAGCGCCTCCAGGATTGGGGCGTCGAGGAGGGAGTCTGTCGAGTCCTGCCCCACAACAACCGCTCGTGAGGCCGCTCTTCTGCGGCAGATGCTGCACCGCCACGCCACCTGTAACAGCCACCAACAAGCAGTAGTATCAAGGGTTGCAATTCAGAGGAGGTCTCTAATGTTGGCATAATTTGTTCATTTCCGTGAAGAAAAATCTGCTTTTAAGCGTGTATCTCTATTTAACTTGACCATAGCCGGTCCCAAAATGGTTAAGGAAGGAGGAGGAAAAGGAAATGGAAAATTATCAACAACGAAAAACGTATACCTATAAAACCTATAAAATGTCTTGTGAAAGCACATGCGCCGCTAAAAATGACATTTTTCTTTTACGAGAAATAAATACATTTTGGTCGTTATTCGTTTAAAAAATAATCAAAATTCATGTGCCATTATCCATTATTGGACAATTTGGGGTTGCGCAACGGTATAAAACCTCTGACCGGACGCATAGAGACTCATTTCTTCAACACGGAAAAATGGGGGAAACAGTGGGTGTGGCGGGTCCCGGTCCAATCGAATAACACACCAAAATGGGGGAAAAAATTGGTTCGGGGTTTTCATGAAATCAAACTCAACCTCCAAGAACTCTACATCACATGAACATTCGGCCTTTTGGATGTGTTTGGGTGCATGCCCAACGACTCGTTGGTGTTCGATTTCATGGACACCTCGAGGTGATTATAAAATTGGTGATTTCGGCCTCGCTAAATTGTAAGATTCTCCTAATCGTATTTATACACATTAAGTAAGTTTTGCCTCAAATCGCAAAGTAAACTGTCGAGATTCCTAATCCATCATATAAGGACCCAAAAAGCTCCAGAAAATTGGCATAATGAGTTCAGATTAGAGTTTCATATGCACATTTTTCGACGATGGATGGTGTCCTAGGAGCTGTATGGGATAAAATAGTAAGTTTGGTGTGTCCAGGATATCATTCCAACCGATTCAGCATCCAAAATTAGGTGGAAAATGATACCCCACAAGCGTGGGCATCAGAAATCTCGAAAACACATTTGAAATTGGTTGATAACCATTTTGACCCATAACCTCTTCCAGTGGGCACCAATCGTTTCGGGACCCATTTCATTGGATTCAGCGTCCAGAATTATTCGAAAAATATACCCCACAAACCAGGATCGCCAAAAATCTCGAAAATCCATTTTTCAAAGTACACATTTAAAGGCCGTTCATGGCTCTAGTTGGTCATCGAAACTTTTCAACCCGATCGGACCAAATTTGGGTGGGGTAGGGGTCAAAATGTGAATTTCGAAAAATGGATTTTTGAGGTTTTTTGCAGTCTAGGTGTTTGGGGTATCATTTTCCTCTAAATTCTGGACGCTGAATCCAATGAAAGGGGTCCCAAAACATTTGGCACCAACTGGAAGAGGTTATGGGTGCCTATCTACCAATTTCGAATGTGTGTTTTCGAGATTTCTGGTACCTAGGCGTGTGGGGCATCATTTTCCACTAAATTTTGGACCCGATTGGAATGGGTCCGGGACCCGCCACATCCACTGTTTCCCCCATTTTCCCCACGGTGAAGAAATGAGTCTCCATGCGCCTTTTCCAAAGAATAACCAAACCGTGTTTGCAGCGTTTTTAGAAATTTATTTACTAAATCGGTGAGGACGGTGGACGGACATATGCTTATTTTGATCTCCTTGAAACGCTAAAAAAATTTCTTTTGGGCCGAATCGGAGAGATTGACATTTTGCTTGAAAACATAGGTTGATTATTCAAGGAATAACAAACCAAAACAGAATATAAAGATTCAAAAAAGTATTAGTTTTCTCTCTTTTGGACGATTTTATGGAGGAAAGCGAACAACTCGTGGGACACCGAGTATTTGGTGTCGTGATAGTAAATAGGACCCATGCTTAGCTGCTTTAGGGTTCAATCCCAAAGATTTTAGGATTACGCAGACTAATAAAGGTTAAGCAAAACGTAGCGTCTGAACCGGCCTTTTCCCGAAATCTTTGTCCTCAACTTTACTGCTTTTGGTAAAAGGAAACGAGGCGTTTCTTGAACTTCTCCCCAAAAAAGGGTTCCCCTCTTGTACGTATCATTCGAGTTGATGACGGTTGTTCACTCATGTTTCTCATAAGAAATCCCATCCACTTCGGTCAGGTTAGAGGTGTGTGAAAACCGTCGAAGGCGAAAAGCAATCACCGAGTCCCTTTGAGTCCCAAGACACAACCTGAAACAAGTGGACGGCTTTTCAACTTCACTTTGCCTCCTGCATCTGTAAAAAGCTTACCAGGCGCTCTGGTGCTCGTTTCCTACAAGTGGATTACACGGACGACCTCTCGTCTTTTGCATGAAACGGACGAAAAAGAGTCGACGTGAGCGAAAACGATTCTTAAAGGGGACTTCGTTTGCGGAAAAACCCGGATTACGGGTGAGTAGCTATTTATTTATTTACTTCTTTGTGACATCGAAACTCGGAGGGAAATAAATAAATCGGTGCTCAGACGAAAAACGCGTTTTTTTTCTGTGTTTCTCTGCGGGAAACAACAATGAGAAACAAAAGCTCACAAACAACACATTTCTGGTAATTGGTTTCGATGTCGACGTGACGAAGACACCCTTTTTGATAACCAGCCACGTTTATAGGCGTTCAATCTGATGGAAACGTACAACATCAAAGTGATGAAATGAAAAGAGAGCCTTTTCTAACAGAAAAGAACGGTTCTTCAGAATTTATCGAATTGCCTTTGGTCTAATGTAGCGGAAAAACTCGCAAGAAAAGACGTTCGTGATGCTTCGGGAGAGGATGGGATCTAATTGGGGGCCTACCGGGTTGTTGAGGCTCTTTTCTTCTTCTTACATGTCGTGGAGGAGTGACTGAGTGAGCGCTGGGAGGCTGAAAGGTCTTGCCGAGAGGCCGTCAGCACCAGTTGCTTTCAGACTAATTGCCGATCGATGGGGGAAAAAAACGAGACGAAAGGGGTAAGTGGAAGGGGGGAAACGGAAGTTGATGGTATCACGGAAAATATGGAATGTTTCGCAATATTGGTGTAATTTCCGTCATCGGACATTATGGATTTTGAATCATCGCATATCTGTAAACGTGGAAGAGTTGGAAGGTTAGAAGGGAAGATAAAATATACGAGTACGTTTGAGAATTGAAGGATTTTTGTATTTGGTGGTGGTGGTTTTTGATGGTTGAATCTCTCATTGGAACATCCATAAGTAATTGAATCAATTTTCCATTACCTACATGAATATAAAGTACTCTACATTTACATTCATACGTCTTGTTCAATCACGCTAGATAAAGAAGAGATAGGTTTTGATACGAATGAGATTATCAATATGAGTAAATTTATTCACGTGATTTGTCCGAGTAGGTTCCAAAAACTAAAGCGGACTACCGGAAGAAAAAAATCTGCAAATTCTTACACACGGGTTGGTTATTCCTCGAATGGGGGAAACAGTGGGTGTGGCGGGTCTCAGACCCATTCCAATCGATTCAGGGTCCAAAATTTAGTGGAATATGATATCCCACACGCCCAGGAACCAGAAATCCTGACACATACCAAATGGGTGGATACATACCCATTTTGACCCATAACTTCTTCCGGTGGGTGCCAATCGTTCTGGGACACACATCATTGAATTCAGCGTCCAAAATTTAGTGGAAAATGATACCCCACACGCCTAGGTAGCAGAAATCCCGAAAACACATAATCAAATTGGGTAATAAATACCCAATTTGACCCATTACTTCTTCCAGTGGGTGCCAATTGTTCTGGGACCCATTTTATTGGATTCAGCGTTCAAAATTTAGTGGAAAATGACACCCTACTCGCCTAGGTAGCAGAAATCCCGAAAACACATATTCAAGATGGGTGTATCTATGGGGCGCTACGACACTAATTTACTAATATAATATTGAGAAAACGTAGGTAATTTAGAAGGCTATAATAATTGTATTAAATTGAATTGAATGGTACGAATAAAAAGCTCGGACAGTAAAAAGAATTGTAGGCAACTGCTCAAAATTGGTTGCTAAGTTTAACAGCTGGTTAAAAACAACAGGATATGACGATGTGTTTTGTTTGTCTATTCGGCTGAAGTCACCCACATGGGTAATAAATACCCAATTTGACCCATTACTTCTTCCAGTGGGTGCCAATTGTTCTGGGACCCATTTTATTGGATTCAGCGTCCAAAATTTAGTGGAAAATGACACCCCACTCGCCTAAATCACCCAAAATCTCGAAAATCCATTTTTCAAAAAACACATTTTGACCCCTACCCCCTCCAAATTTGGTCCGATCGGGCTGAAAAGTTTCGAGGACCCATCTCGGCTGGGAACAGACCCCTGACCCAAATTTCAGATTTTTAGAACATTTTCTACTACCAAAAACGGCGTGGACAATGGACGGCGTACGGCGGACGGCGTACGGCGTACGGCGGACGGCGGACGGCGGACGGCGGACGGACATTGACCTTTTTTGATCAGGACATCATGAAACGTCCAGAAAAAAATTTTGAGCCGAATCGGAGAGGTTGACCATTATCATGAAAACATAGGTTGATTATTCAAGGAATAACCAACCAAAATTGGAAAGAAAAGAAAGTTTCGGTAACTAGGAGACGTTCGACATTTCCATGAAGAAAACGCAAGACGGGAGCGAAGCATAGAGAAGACATACTCGATCACAATACATACAAAGATATCGTTTTCATTTGAAAGAGGTGAACGTTACTGGTGCGTCCAAAACAAATTACAAAATATTCAAAGAACTTTTAGGCCTTTTAAATCAACTGTAGGTCGACAGGGTTCCTTTGAAAACGATAAACAGCTCCAGGTTGTCGTTGTTGGAATTGGTGAACTATTTTTCATGCCCTCCTTATATTTCCGATGAAAAATCTGGTAAATACCACTTTGTATCTTGTTGAAATGAGAGCGCAATGGTACTGGTGACTGGAGGGGGGGGGTACTTAGGAGACAAGAAGCACAACATGAACGAAGCATATTTAAATAATTACCTACCCAATTGACAAACTATACGACGCCCTGGATAATTTAATAAGCGACCCTTTCAACCTTCTGTTGATTTCAAAAGCCTCAAAATATCGTTATAAATATTTTTGATTGATTTAAAAACGCACATGTAACGTTGATAGTGTTGCAATAATACGAAAACGAATCTCTTCTCCGTGTATCGTGATTGAGTATCTCTTCTCCGTGTATCGTGATTAAGTATCTCTTCTCCATGTATCGTGATTGAGTATCTCTTCTCCATGTATCGCGATTGAGTATCTCTTCTCCATGTATCGCGATTGAGTATCTCTTCTCCATATTTGCGATTGAGTATCTCTTCTCCGTGTATCGTGATTAAGCATCTCTTCTGCATGCTCTGTTTCCGGCCATTTTGCCTTGCGCCGTAATCTTTGCTGAATATAAAGCAAAATGGCAGATTTTCGGAGTATTTAAACGGGTTTTTTGCGCCGGTCATTGGAGGAACTTTTCTGATTTCGTATTCGCACGCATTAAAATGTAAAAAACAAAAATACGCGGTTGGAAATATGTTGTGTCTGAGGTTTTTTGGTCGAAACGAAACACGATGAACATTGTTGCAGCAACGTTGGATCAATTCCATGCGTTCGGACAATGTAGATCTTGAGTGATCTCTTTTACCATACAAACGGACTGTTTATTTTGAAGGGTCTTTGTTGATTTTTCTCTGTCAACAATTCCTTTGTCAGACTCAAGGGCTTTTCTTCTTTCCCGCTGAGTTGATCAGATCAGCGTAGCCGGTCGGTTGTGACGTAAGAAAGAATTGTGAGAAGGGTGAGTTCGAATCATCTTATTTTCGAAGAGACATTTCGAGTGAAGTAAGGTATCGAAAGTGGGATGTGGCTATAAATGTCTCTTTACTGCTGACCTTCAATATACTACAGTCTCATAAATATTACCGGCCAGTGCCTTTCATAGCCTACAACTTGGAAGGGAAATATTGGCTAGTGTTATTGAGCAAAGTTACAACTTGTGCACAGTGTCTCCCCGGTGACAGCTGTACTTACCGTAGGAGCAGCGTTTCCGTTCAAGGGAGGAGATTGATAGTGTATGAAACAACCTTCCTCGTGATAATGGAGTTTGCCCCGTCAACGTGACCGAATGAGAGATGATGGACGAGGTTTAATTCACCGGGAAGGGAAATCCGTATCGAGTATTCCATCTGGTGATACTGATGTGGTCAGGTTATCAAACAGGGTCGATATTTCACCTAGGAAAAGGACGTTGGATGCTGCCCATCATTTATTTAAGGAAAGGTCTTCGTCAGCTCGTACGAGTGAAGCCGTCCTGAAGTAAACATCAATTAACCCACCTCTGGTCCCTGACCCCTTTTGAAAATTCGCGCCCCACGAGGGTGGACCTGCCAAAACATGTTCCTCCCCTCCACTCGCAACGCCACAATCGAGCGCGCAATTATGCAAACGCGACTCGCCCTGTTTTCACCTTCCCAACCTCACTTCCACACCCTTTCTTGAGATAATTACAACCTACAACATTACTGATAATGAACCACGGAGAATTTTTAAATTGGCTGTGTACAAGGAAGAGAAGTGTTCCTTTATCATTGAAAAAAAAAAAAAAAAAAAAAAAAAAAAAAAAAAAAATCCGCCTTGGTCGTCGAAAATGTGGAACATGGGGAAAATGGGGGAAACAGTGGGTGTGGCGGGTACCGGACCCATTCCAATCGATTCAGGGTCCAAAATTTGGTAGAAAATGATACCCCACACGCCTAGGTATCAAAAATCACTAAAATCCATTTTTCAAAAAACACAAAATGTGCTTTTTGAAAGATGGATTTTCGAGATTTTCGGCGCCCTTAGCGTGTAGGGTATCATTTTTGACTAAATTTTGGACGCTGAATCAAATGAGATGGATCCCGGCACGATTGGCGCCCATTGGAAGAGGTTATGTGCCAAAATGGGTATATATCTACCAATTTCGAATGTGTGTTTTCAAAATTTCTGGTACCTAGGCATGTGGGGTATCATTTTCCACTAAATGATGGACGCTGAATCGATTATATTGATCACGAGACACTCCACGCTTCCTATTTCCCCCATACTCCTGCTCAAAAGAATAACCAACAATTTTGGAAGGATTTGCAGTGTTTTACTTTTGTAGTTTGTAGATGATTATCTATTGATGATTACACAACCCCACAAAAAAAAAAAAAAAGGTAAAGTCCATGAAAGCGACCTGTGGGGTTTAGAAAGCTGATTCCAAATCAGGTGTCGGTTGACCTTCATGAGGTCAAGGTCAAGGTCATTTGAAGGTCAAACCAACAAAATAACCTCAAAAAATATTGTAAAAAATTTATGTATGTGAATCCAGGGTTGGTTAAATCATGTCTGGTTATCTGAAGGTCATATAAGGTCATTTGAAGGTCGAATTTTTACAATTTTTTTTTTTAAGGTTATTTTGTTGGTTTGACCTTCAAATGACCTTGACCTTGACCTCATGAAGGTCAACCGACACCGGATTCGGATTCAGCGTTCTAAAAAACCTATGTCTAAATTTTTTCAGATTTTTTAAGCGATATTTTCTACATTTGACCTTCAAATGACCTTGAAAGCGATCTGATCTGAAAAAACTGGCAACAGATTTGAAATCAGCGACCCGAAAAACATAAAACCCCACAGGTCGCTTTCATGGACTTTGACTTTTTTTTTTTTTAGGGCTGTGTTATCTGACTAGGTCCTAGGTATGTCTCTAGTTCAGACTTTTTCAGTCTTTGTATGTTTCATGAACACCATGCACAAAAAAAGTAGTTCTACTAATAAAAGGTTTGTGTGGATTTGCCAAATAGCGGGCTCAGCTTTGACTGGTATGCGAGGAATAGTAAGGGATGAAGTGGTCCATAGTATAATTTCATATTAACTAAAATCACACAAATTGACTTCTTTCCTTTCAATGACCTTCTGGTCAGGTGTGTAGAATTCCTCGGCGAATCGCCGCGCTACGTTGAAATTCTTCGAAACGTTATATCCACCCAACTTCACTCGTAAGTCGAAAGAGAGGCTTTTAGAAGAACTCGAAGGGGGAAAAAAAAAGATGTAATCTTCTCAAGGAAGAGAGAAAACTTTCAAACTTCTAGAACGTTTACCAAACAGTTTGAGAGGTGGGGAGGAAAAAAACTTCCACGTTGAGAAATGACAACAACAGGAGATTCCCTTAATATTCGACCAACATTCTGTTACGAGCGAGAGAATCTTGAGAAGTGAAAGAAAGAAAAATGAACTTTTCAACGCTTTCCAGTGGGATTTTTTGACTCGCTCTCGGTGATTGCATGTTTAAACGCGCTGGTTCATCGACTGTTGGCTTCAAATGCTTACCGAAACAATTTATAACACAAGGAAGACCATATCAGAGTTGAATGATTCGTATTTATTCGAATGAGAAGACTTGTGCCACCAAGAAACCAAGGAATACGCAATTATATGAGTGGAAATTGCCCAGAGTTAACCTCACCTTGCCATCTTTCTCTACCTCATTAATCGATGGAAACATTGGTTTTAACTGTCGTATCTACCAAACTCTGGTTCTACTAACAAGTAAAGTTTTCTGACTAACCTCAGTCTTTCTGACTTGCCCCAAAATTTGACATTAGTGTTTCAAGATGTCTTGATCAAAAGGACAACTTTCCGGTTCTAGCCTGTTCTCAGTACTTTTCAACCTGCTTGGCCCAAATTTGGAGAAGGTATGGGAGGACACGTTTTTTAAAACTTGATTTTCAGGACTTTTTGAAAACTGAGGATGTGCAATATATTGTAACGATTTATGTTCTTAGTAAATAATTTATTAACAATTGTTTACTCAAATATACTGTCTTTGTTCACACACTTACACAATCACAAAGCACAATTCACCGTGGTAACGCAGTTGTCCCACTATTTATAACATGGCACGGCACGATTTATAACATGAAGCCTCTATATTTGGACTCCAAACTGAACTGAACTTGCGGCGTTCCTGGGTCCCTTTTATACTGGTTGCCTCTTGGTGGAGTACCTTCTCGAACCTTCCCTGGTTCTGGGAACTCGACCTGTTGTCTCCAGTGGACAGGAAGGTTCCAGCCAATTTGATACAACACACAAATGTTCGAGAGCAACCCTTAGCCCTCCACAGGTAGTTGACCCTGCAAGGCTGGCAGCCCATTTGACCAGCACAGGTGCCAGTTCACAACAATATATTTCCTCTTAATTATGAACTCTGAACCATTATGATGGATCACCATCCGATTGGCGCCTACCTGCTTATTTTGAGGGTGAATTTTCGGGAACTCAAGGGTGTGAGTTATAATAATCTACTACATTTTGGACACCGAATCGACGAGAATACCCCACGGACACTTTTTTCCTCTAACTCATTTATTAATTTATTAATTTGCAGCGTTTTGAGTTTTGAGCGGAACCCGCTGTGATACCCCAGGCCGTTTTTGGTAGTAGAAAATTTTCTAAAAATCTGAAATTTGGGTCAGGGGTCTGATACCGGCCTAGGACGATCCTCCAAACTTTTCAGCCCGATTGGACCAAATTTGGGCGGGGTAGGGGTCAAAATGTGTTTTTTGAAAAATGGATTTTCGAGATTTTGGGCGATCTAGGCGAGTGGGGTATCATTTTCCACTAAATTTTGGACGCTGAATCAAATGAAATGGGTCCCAGAACGATCGGCACCCACTGGAAGAAGTAATGGGTCAAATTGGGTATATATTACCCATTTTGAAAATGTGTTTTTGAGATTTCTGGAACCTAGGCGTGTGGGGTATCATTTTCCGCTAAATCTTGGATGCTGAATCCAATGAAGTGGGTCTCAGGTCGATTGGCACCCACTGGAAGAAGTTATGGGTCAAATTGGGTAAATATTACCCATTTTAAACATGTGTTTATGAGATTTCTGGTACCTGGGCGTGTGGGGTATCATTTTCCACTAAATTTTGGACCCTGAATCGATTGGATTGGGTCTGGGACCCGCCACACCCACTGTTTCCCCCATTTCCCCCATGTTGAAGAAATGAGTCTCCATGCGCCTGGTCCGAGGAATAACCAACCCCTGTAACCGCAGCACCATCTGGTTCATAAAGTATTTCTCCTGATTGTTCCGTTCTGCACGGCCATTTTGAAACAGGGCAGAAAACAACTGCCGCACGAAGCCCAGGCCGCCTGAAGAATAAATCTCGAGCGTCGTATAACTCACCTGACCGGCACTGCCCTCTCGAGCCTATTTGACCCTGATACAATTTCTCTCCGCTTTTATACCCAAGCTATGATTTATTGGATCCGCCTCCTCGCGAAGTTTAAAACTTGGAAACTCGTATTTTCTTACTCTATCGATCATCGCAAGGATAAGCTTTCAACTCTCAATTCCGCGAGACTGCGCAGAGGTTTTTTCTTTTACTCTGTCGTAGGAGGCTTTCTTTTATACTGAGAGAGAACTGAGAAAAGTTTTCACTTTTTGAAATTCAAACTCAACGCGCGTTAAGAAGCATTCTATATATACAGGCTTTCAAACGAGGAGAATGAAGTGTAAGGAACACGAACGGGAAAAAGGCAGCTTTTGCGAGCTAAAAAGATGTGCTAAGCCAATAGGAGCCTACTTTACCTGTTGATGCGAATACGAAGCAGTGATGGACGAGTTTTGAGTCAAAATGCTCTTTTTTCCAGAAATTAATTATTTGGAACATACCTGATGAGTTTGATTAATCATAGATCAATCTTCAGTACGCAGCAGTCTGGAATCCACTCCAGGAAATTTAAATTTGGTTCATTATTTTCTTTAATATTTAACCTATGTATTCATGCCAAATACTTGCATGTCTACCGCCTTTGGCCCAATAGGACCAAATTTAGGGAGGGGGGGGGGGGGTCAAAATGCGTATCTATCTACCCATTTCGAGTGTGTTTTCCAGATTTCTGGTAGGTAGAAGTGGGGTAATTGCGTACTTGGGGTAAATGTGTACTCATTTGAAAAAAGGAGGAAAAACTGAAGCTAGCTACTGTCGGGTGGCGCCATTTGGAAGCCTGTAGTTCAGTGATAACTCCTCAGACAGCAGCACCTATGTCTAGATAATAAGGCTTTATCAATTTGCCTCCATTGCGACAGGTGGTTATTTCGTTGTAAATCACATTTCGTGGACTTCTGTTACAAGTGCTGCAAGATTATCATTTTCTGCTACATTTGATTCGGACTTGGATAAATCACTTGAAGGTAAGTTGTTTTCTTCATTAATGGCTGCAGATTAGTTAAATTAATGTTTACCTGTACATAATGTTGGGGTATACATTTACCCCGGTTTGTTTTAAGTCACGGGGTAAATGTGTACTTAATTCTTAATTAAGAAAAAATTCTTAATTCTTATTTTTATACAAATTTTGACATGTTCTCTTCAATTTTGCTAATAAAGACGTTTTTTACCTTTTACTCCAATGCTTTGTACTTTGTTTTTACCTTTGTAAACGTTACCAATTAAGAGAGGACGGAAGGTGGGCAACAAAAAAGTGCAGCTTTCACTGGAAAATTCGGAAATTAAAAAATCATACACAGAATTGTTTATCCTTAACTGCTCTTTTGTGCACATTTGCCCCAACAGTAAAACAACTGAATTGTATAAGATTTCCATGTGGCGTACACATTTACCCCAACTTGTGGGGCAAATGTGTACTTCGAAGGTGGTTTTAAAAAAACAACAATACAACCATGAAAAAAATAGTTTTTTAAAATTCTTTGGGTGATTTGTAATCTAGAGAAACGCCGCTAAAAGATGAAATAACAAAAATAAAATTCTGAATAACCCCCTCCCCACCAGAGGCTGAAAAAGTTGAATTTCGTCAAAACAAGTACACAATTACCCCACTTCACCCTACCTAGGCGTGTGGGGTATCATTTTCCACTAAATTTTGGACGCTGAATCGATTGGTAGGAGTCTCCATGCTGCTTGACCGAGGAATAACCAACCCCTGAGAAAGAATTTGCTGCGGTTTTCTTCATTATTTTCTTGAATAATCCTGTGATGCAACAGATCTTTTTTTCCAACACGGGTTTGTCACCTAAGGGTTGCAGAATTCTTTACCAAAAGAAAAGCATTTTTTGGCAGCAACACGGATCCGAAAACTAACCAAGATTGCAGTCGTGTTACAACATACACGGCAACACGAAACCGATATTAGAATGCTCTGAAAGTTGTTGGGCCGTCCGTCGTTATAGGTAGTACACAATTTTCTAAAAATTTGAAATTTTGGTCAGGGACCTCCTTCCGTCATTAGTTGGTCCTCGAAACTTATTAGCCCGATAAGCCCGAATTCGGAGATGGTAAGAGGTTTTCATGCTGAAAGTCGATCTTAATTCGGCCTTAATTTTTTACTGGGCGTTTCAGCGTGTTTAGATTTGAAAAAACTTCTTCCACAGGGGTTGGTTATTCCTCAGACTGGAAGAATGGAGACTCATTTCAATGGATGCAGCGTCCCAAATTTAGTGGAAAATGATACCCCACACGCCTAGGTACCAGAAATCTCAAAAAATCTCTTTTAGAATAGGTTATAGATACCCATTCTGACCCATAACCTCTTCCAATGGGCGCCAATCGTGCCGAACCCGCCTTTTAGGATTCAGCGTCCAAAATTTAATCGAAAATAATACCCCACGTCGAAAACCTCAAATGTCCATTTTGACCCCCAACTCCCCCCAAATTTGGCCCAATCGAGATGAATTGTTTTGTGACCAACTAGAGCAGGAAACGGGTCCCTGATTGAAATTTCAGATTTTCGGAAAATTTTCCACTACCAAAATCGGCGTGGACGGCGTACGGTGGACGGACATTTGCCTATTTTGATCTAGACATCTCGATCTAGGCGTGTGGGGTATCATTTTCCACTAATTTTTGGACGCTGAATCGATTGGAATAAGTCTCCATGCGCCTGGTTCGAGGAATAACCAACCCCTGTGAACGAATTTGCTGCGTTTTTTCTCAACACGTACCTAGAGCTTGTTGTCAATTGTTTATCATTTCAATTATAATGTTTCTATTTTCTTTCGGACGTCAACAAACGCCTCACGTTTCATTTCTGAAAGAACGCTACTGTAATTGGACGTACAAGACCAGACACATTCCAAAAAGTTGTCCGATAAAATAAAAGGAAACTCTAGAACCATTTCCAAGTGACTGTTGAACGCCTTTTTTCCCCTTCCCGAGAAGGAAATATCAGCCCGGGGTTTTTCATTTTCGAGAGTTACCCACCCCCGGCCCAATCTCCGCTTTCACGAATGACGTCGGGAAATGAAAAGAGTTGAAGAATCCTTGAGCCTCAAAATAGAAGTGGCAATAGACGGGGTGGGAGGATTCAGGAGAGTTCTCAAACAATGGCCCACGGTAAAGAGGGGGGAGTGTCATTGTATCGATGTGAACGTCAACCGCTTTGAAGCGCTCGTCCGCCGAGGAAAAGGGAGAGTTTTGACTTTTACTGAAGCTCGTCAATGAACCCCTGAAGATTTTATAGAAATCGTCGAAGCGGGAAATGCCTTGGTAAATACTTCGACTATCACGCCAGGACAATAAAGTAAACTCCGCAAGAGGTTTCTCTTTTTTACTGTGAAGAGCTCTCCGTGAAACCTTCCTTTCAGATAACAGTGCGGTGATAGCGATCGAATGAAAGGTCCATTTTACTCGCGCTTCGGGTGAGGTAAAGAAAGAGATTTTTGTTTCAAAATAGAAGATCCATTCATTTTAAAGCAATTCAACTCGGTTTCTTTTCATCTCCGGGATTCTGCTACAAGGAGGAAATGGAGGTTTTGACTTCCGCGAGGTAATGAGGTTCCCCGAGAGAACGAAACCTCCACGGGAAACAAGTAAGTTTCCACAGGTAATTACGGTATAATATTTCTACCAACCTTACAAACGGCTTCAGGCTATTTGACTAGATCACTTCTCAAGAATTACTCAAAATTAGCTGAAAGTTTACTAACTTCATAACGATATATTGAGCACTTTGTATTCAACGTAATTTCTCTATTTTGAATGAATTTATGGATGTCGATTTAATGTACTGCCTGGAAGAAATCCTTCAAAGACATTTGATCCTAAAGTAAGGTCCACACTATGCCAGGGGTTGACTGGGCAGGCTGACCCAGGCGGCCTGAGCCACATTGGTGTAGATGTCCCAAGCGGCTTTGCAGGGCTGTGCCGATGATCCTAACCCACATAGAGCAAGCAGGTATCAAAGGAAGCCGAGCCGAGCTGACAAAAATATAGAGTGGGGACATGCTGAGCGGCCTTGAGCGGCCTTGAGCGGCTTTAGTTACAATAGTATAGGTAGAAATGACCTGGTTGGCTTAGTTTTCAGTGTAGACGTCCTGCCGGCCCCAACGTAACTGCCTGGCTTGGCCTGCCACAGTCAACCCACCTGGCCTACTGCAGCATTGCGTGGACTCTGCTTAACAGGCACCACTCAGTAGCGCTCTAGATGATTAGAAAGAACAGTTTTATATCGCTTGACTCTTCATACTCTTTGGTGTGTTAAAGTTGTAGTAGTGTAGGGGGAATAATATAACCTATGCTCTTTCTTTCAAGGTACAGTAATTCACACCAGACCAGCCACCTTGGAGCTATGAAGATCAACTTTCAGAAACACATTGATACCGGCATGACACATGCCAGCCACACTCAGCAGGCTACTGGTAAACACCATAGGCCCAAGACGTTGGATGGGAATGCTGCTTATGTCAGAGCCCAATCAGTCAGCGTATACGGTGCGAAGATGTCGGTAGATGGACTGTAATATGTAGCCTACTACCAACAGCAACTAACTGCAGTACAAAACAGAGGATAACTAAGGATAGTCAGTGCAAACAGAACAGTATTGGAGCCAGTTGTCCTTGTACTGGCTGTGGTCATCCCGATACACTTATTGGCTGTGGATAGAAAACAGATTTATGGTAGAAGAGCAGAGCCAAGAAAGACAACAGTGGCAACCATGAGGGACAACAAACCAAGAAGTTGATGGGCAGCAAGGCGACGACCAGAAATAAGAGGCTGGCTGGAGAGACCACAGGAAGAGGTTAAATACTTCTTCACGCAATCCCCCACAGGACACGGCCATTTCTGTCAATACCAAAACTGGGTTGTTTGCACTACCTAGAAATAGAAGGCCATTGCTCTTCAACTGTAAGCAATGGCGTTTACCACAGGGACAGGACTAGGATCAGGCTCTCACATCTGGAAGATCTGGTGCGACGAGTGATGTCAAGCGAAGCATGGAAGAGGACTGCAGAATATGTAGAGTCACTGCTCAGATGAAAAATTGAGGAAGAAAGATCCTGGCAACAGACCAACTGGGCAGACAAATGAAACTGGCTTCAAGTTCAACAGGAAGACATGTGAAAAATAGTTGCAGGTTGGGCCGTTGGGAGAATGTGGTTTTAGTGGGTTGGAGTGACACATAGCTGTGAAGAAGAGGCCTAGTATCCAAGGAAAAAAGAATTTCTTGAAGAAAAAATCCTCAAACCTCTTTCTCCTGGTCTTCATAAAATTGGAATTAACTTTATGTTGGGAAAATGTTTGCATCTTGGAGTTCAATATTACCAGTGGAACCGATAATATCGATAGTTGGTCTCCGTTTCAATTTCCAGAGGCTCGAATTACGTTCCAAGTAACGGTTCCAGCCGGAACGGCTCGCCCATCGAGTTTGCCAGCTGCCCGAGCGTGAAGAGCAAAGGGAATTAAGTTTCTCTGGAAAAAAGCTACGCGGATCTCGGCTCAACTCTCCTGCTTCGTTACACCTCCATCCCCTCAACCCCTTCCACCTTCCAACAAAGTGACGGCTAATTCATTGCAACTGAAGGGCGATGAAGGTGGAAAACGGAAATGTTTCTTTCGTCGTCTCGCCCTCGGTTGAATGGAGGTTCAAATTCAATCAAGACTCGCTCAGTTCCGGGTTTGGATTTCTCGTTCGCTCTTCTCCGACGGGTAATTGAAACGGCGTTTGGCAAGAAGAAAAAAAAGCGATTAACTTTCGTAGGGCCATTAGAAGAGCTGGTTAAGAATAATGCTTTTTGTACTTACATTTTCGGGGAATTTTATTCGTAATATTTTTCGCATTAAACGATTCAAGGGAGAAGGAAATTCATTATGCGAAACTTCTTTTAGATTTTGATCGGCAGGATGAGGGAATATAATTAAAACTCGTGTCTAACGAGGAGCTCTCCTATAATTAATTATTCAAAAACTCATTATTAAAGGAACCATTTTGGAGCATCTCCCTCTTAAAGCGCATCAATTCGTCGACAGCTCAAAGCTTTAGGATAAGCTGAATGTGGAGTAAGGTACAGATGGAGCATGCAAACTACAATAGTGGAAAAATCCATCTTGGCTAACATACATAGAGCTGGAGGAGGGCGATTTTGTCTTGAACATGAAGACATGAAAATCAGCAGAGAGCGTTGAGATTTTTACGTTTAAGATCTGTGAGGGGAGGGGGGGTGTAGGGAATGTATAGAAGGAGGGGGACAAGATTGGCCCGATAACGTGGACTTCTCATGCTTGCGCAATGCACCGAATAGTTTAGGTGAGACGGTGCTTACACTACTAATACTTCAGTATAAACAATACCGTCCCGATAGGACTAAATTTGAGGAGGGAGGAAATTTGTGGGGTATTATTTTCTACTGGTTCCTGACCAATCTCAAACTGGTTTTTGACCAATCTCAAACTGGTTTTTGACCAATCTCAAACTGGTTTTTTGACAAATCTCAAACTGGTTTTTTGACAAATCTCAAACTGGTTTTTGACAAATCTCAAACTGGCTTTTGATAAATCTCAAACTGGTTTTATGGTGTGGATCGACCTATATTTTCCCAACCCAGCTGAAACAACCTTCACAATGAGAAAATCCCCATCAAAGCTACGTTATTTCAAGGCCCGCAGTTAGAGGTAAGGTTATCACGGATCCTTATTATAATGTATTCATCCCCATCAAAGGTGAAGGTCCGGATTGACCTTGCGTTGACCACGGAACGAGGCAATCCACGTTGAGAAGGGTCCTGCATGCGGTTGAGCGGTTTTATCGAACCAACGTCAACCAGATTGACTTCAACCGAGGAAGAAGCCCGAAGAAGAGGAAAAAAGTAAAGCCTTTTGAGAGAATACCAGGCGCAATTAACTCTTCAAATCGTTCGCCGTTAATTAAAAACTTTTTTTCTCCCTCTGCGACAACCCGTGCAATGCGATGACGACATTTCCCGTTTGACAAATCTAACGATTTTTCGTTTGAGCGTTCTTCAATTAAAACGTTCAAATATCTGACTATTGAATCAGATGAAGAACTGCCTTCTGAGGAAAACAAATTGCAACTGCCCGATACAGATGATGGATTCATCCATCCAAAACTTGTAAAAAGGCAGCTTTTCATCTGATTCTTCTTCTTTATAAAATGCACCTACAGAATCAGCAAGAAAATTCTGATATCATTAAAATTATCTGAAAATCCAACATAAATAGGTACAACATACTGTTTGAAGGTATTGAATGTGTAGGGTTAGTTCCATTGGGCCATGCAAACTACAGTAGTGGAAAAATCCATCTTGGCTAACATACATAGAGCTGGAGGAGGGCGATTTTGTCTTGAACATGAAGACATGAAAATCAGCAGAGAGCGTTTTGATTTTTACGTTTAAGATCTGTGAGGGGGGGGGGGGGGGGAGTGTAGGGAATGTGACAAGATTGGCACGATAACGTGGACTTCTCATAAGATGTGCTTGCGCGATGCACCGAATAGGTTAGGTGAGACGGTGCTTACACTAATGTACTACTACCAATACTTCGGTATAAACAAGCCAGGGGTGCCCGGCAGCTTTGCAATAACAAGTGTCTTGAACATGAAGTACCACTAGTACCTGATCATATCTCAAAACTTCATTACATCTAAGAATTTCTGGTACTCACGTCATCTTGGGCGTCTTCAGGTTTCGAGTAGGAAGCGCAGTCTTCGCACACTTTCTGCTGACACTCCCCGCAGGTTTTGCTGAAGTCATCAGGCTTGAAGGCTTTCAGGCAGACCCTGCAGGTGCCGGAACGGCTGATTGGCTTCCCCGCCTCGGCTACCCTGCACACGTGCAAAAGTAACCAAATGGGTAATTATTGAAAAAACGGAAAAAATGAGAAAAACAATATTTTGAATTATTTTGTAGAAAATTTATAGATTGAACAGCGATCAAATTGATGAATTCCTTCCTCATCTAGGACCAAAGTCAGAATTTTG
This sequence comes from Cyrtorhinus lividipennis, assembly GCA_019603395.1. Lineage (NCBI taxonomy): Eukaryota > Metazoa > Arthropoda > Insecta > Hemiptera > Miridae > Cyrtorhinus > Cyrtorhinus lividipennis. The sequence goes on along the minus strand of CM034001.1, from coordinate 21,377,989 downwards.
GCTAATTTGCTAATCATTGAGTCCAAGAATACTGATATATTTGATTTAAATGGCATAATAGGCCATTTCTTCGCCTCTTTAAAAGGAGAAATCAGGCAAATACCTTTGCTCCAGACACAGTTGCTACAGTTTAGCCAGGCAGCTCTTCATACCTCCTTGATGACAAAATGTAAGCCTAATTACTTGGCCATGATTGCAATTGTGAACTGTACTTGTAATTAGACGTTCTGCTGCAACTGTGCAAGCTAATAGGCTCTCGTTTCAATTGCTTGTACATGTTCACTGAACTCAGCACACTGCTATAAGCCACTGTCTCATGTCTGGGGCAATGCTTGAACCCAAGCGGGAAACCACCCCCTCAGCAGCAACACCAACTGGGAGGCACAAGGAGGCAACCCCCACTTGCAGAGTCACTGGATATTCAGGAGTGGGGCATCAGCCCTACGAGGCAGTGCCAATGTGTTTTTTCTCCAAGAAAAGCAGCTGCTCATGAACTTGAGAACTGCTGTTTGCATTCCCAAGAACCGATTCCTGCCAATTGTGAGGCATTATTGCAGGCATCTTCTCAGAATTGACTGTCACAAGCCCCTCCACCACACACGCTACCAACTAATCATTATTCATTCCATTGCTTGTACATGTTCACTGAACTCAGCACACTGCTATAAGCCACGAGGCGAGGCTCTCCTCCAACAGCCCACTCAAAGCCAATGTCTTTGTCCTCAAGAAAATCAGTACCTAGTGTCATGACAAGTAGTGATTGAGAAGTATTGTTTGCATTTCAAGAACTCTTTGAGATCTGCGTTGCCAAGAACTGATTCCTGTCAATTGTGAGGCATTATTGCAGGCATCTTCCCAGAATTGACTGTCACAAGCCCCTCCAGCACAAACGCCACCAACTAATCATTTTTCAAAACGCCTCGAAGATCATTTTTCAACTCTAATCGCCATTTGGAGAAGAGCAGCTCAATTAGTAATAAATTTAGTACGTACTAATACGCTCTTATTTCAATTGCTTGTACATGTTTACTGAACACAGCACACAGCTATAAGTCACTGTCTCATGTCTGGGGCAGTGCTTGAACCCATGTGGGAAACCACCCCCTCAGCAGCAACACCAACTGGGAGGCCCAAGGTGGTGGGAGGCAACCCTCACCTGCAGAGTCCCTAGATGCGCAGGAGTGGGGCACCAGCATAAGGCAGTGCCAACAGCCAGGAGAGCCTCGCCGCAGCAGTAAATAAGGCAAAACTAGCGCTTCCTCGTGTCGCTACCATGAACTACCTGCGCGGCAATTTCAAACTGCCTCCCGCCAATAAAACCAGCGTTTTTATTTCTAGTTCTCGAAAAGCGGTTGGTTAATTAAACCGTGGTTGACGTCGTGGGCCTCCTTGTAGTGATGAATCATCGATTTTCGGTCAAAACACTAGAATGCGGAGCACATGTTGCAAATGTTCACCTTTGCACTTTTGCTACAACCTAGCATCAACAACTTTATATATATTATTTTATGACGGTAGAAGACGCAGATGAAAGATAACGGTGGTCAAGTGGCCGCAGGTCGTTCATGGCAGCGACACGAGGAAGCGCTAGTTGTGCCTTATTACTGCTGCGGCGAGGCTCTCCTCCAAAAGCCCACTCAAAGCCAATGTCTCCTCAAGAAAAGCAGTACCTAGTGTCATGACAAGTAGTGATTGAGAAGTATTGTTTGCATTTCAAGAACTCTTTGAGATCTGCGTTGCCAAGAACTGATTCCTGTCAATTGTGAGGCATTATTGCAGGCATCTTCCCAGAATTGACTGTCACAAGCCCCTCCAGCACAAACGCCACCAACTAATCATTATTCAAAACGCCTCGAAGATAATTTTTCAACTCTAATCGCCATTTGGAGAAGAGCGTGATAAATTAGTGATAAATTTAGTACGTACAGTCAGGCCAATCACGTCATCACATGTATCAACCCGCCACGTTACGTTACTTTTCGTTCCGTTCTTCTGTCCTTGCAGTGAGACATTCGTTGCAATAAGTCAACAATATAGTATATACCGGTTTGTCCCTCCAACTCCGACAATGTTTCCAGCGGCAAACAAAAACCTCCACCACAAGGGGGAAACTACATTGCATCGTTTTCCCTCAGTTTTCTCTCGAGCCATCAATCAACCTTTGGACGGTCATTTATCAAGTCTTTTCTATTACGGGAAGTCCTCTTCCAAACACGTTGCTCGCTCTCGTTGACATTTACAGATTTACCACACTTTAGGAACGTCAATACGTACGGTTGACAAGAGAATTGTTTTGTTGTCGACAATTTTGAAGATAGACGAGATATTTCAGTTCGACATCATTTTTATCTTCTCCGAAAATTACCTCTCTTCTCAGCTCCCTTTAACGGACGATCGACTGCAAAGGGCAAGATAAGTGGGTTAATCCTTCGAGGATTTAGACTTCCTTGGCTTTGGAAGGCGGCGGTGACGGTGATCCACTAAATCACTCGGCCAAGCTTAGTTTAGGGCCGAAGAACGAGCCTGGAAGATTCATGGGAGCCTTGTACCGAAAAGTCAGGCTCCTCAGTTGCTTTCAAGAGAATTTTCGGCATTCTCCTTCCTGTACTGGAGTGTGTGTGTGGAGCACGCTGTGGTGAAGGGAAACCTCCAGGTCAAAGCCATTAGAAGGGCAGATTCTAACCTCCAGATTTTGGTTGGTTATTCCTTGAATAATCAACCTGTTTTCATGCAAATGGTCAACCTCTCCGATTCGGCTCAAAATTTCGGCTTATTTTCTGGACGTTTCATGGTGTCTAGATCAAAAAAGGTCAATGTCCGTCTGCCGTCCGCCGTCCATTGTCCGCGCCGTTTTCGGTGGTAAAAAATTTTCTAAAAATCTGAAATTTTGGTCAGGGGTCTGTTCCCGGCCTAGGACGGTCCTCCAAGCTTTTCAGCCCGATCGGACCAAATTAGGGTGGGGTAGGGGTCAAAATGTGTTTTTTGAAAAATGGATTTTCGAGATTTTGGGTGATTTAGGCGAGTGGGGTGTCATTTTCCACTAAATTTTGGACGCTGAATCCAATAAAATGGGTCCCAGAACGATTGGGAAGTACAGGAAGAAGTTATGGGTCAAAATGGGTATGTATCCACCCATTTTGTATGTGTCAAGATTTCTGGTGCCTAGGCGTGTGGGGTATCATTTTCCACTAAATTTTGGACCCTGAATCGATTGGAATGGGTCTGGGACCCGCCACACCCACTGTTTCCCCCATTCGAGGAATAACCAACCCGTGTGTAAGAATTAGCAGGGTTTTACGTTTATCCTCCTGAAATACTCGTACCAGATCAATCTTGCTTATATGTAGATGATAAATCATAGTGTACGACATATCGTTACGTTACAAACAGGGTGTCCCACAAGTTGTTCCCCCCGCCAACAATAGAGAGCGCTCAGTGCCAAATCTTCAGCCATAGAAATTTTCCCTCACCACACACAAATTCAGTGGACGACCATCGTTACTGTTTTTCCATGGCCATAGCAAGTTCACCCAACGCCAACTCTTAAAAAACAAATAATAATAATAATAAAAAAGAGCAGGGGTGTACCTCTATTACTGAAACGTCCTTTAAAACGTGGGACGCCAGAGTGATGAATGGATCACAAAATCCCCCTTATAATACAACGCTCGTTGTTGAAATTTACTTCAGTAGCGGAATGACCCGTAATTTCGTGATATTAATCATCCCTTTCGCCATTCTCATACATAGTACGTCATCACGATGGTTTTTGACGCACGAAAAAGAGGTTATTAGAGTCTGATGCTCGTTATGAGAGTCACGACACTTTTTCTTCTTTCTAAAACTTTTTCTTCTCTTACTTTTGTGAGTAGCCGAATTAATTCTTTTCCCATTGAAATTTGTGCAATTATCAACTACAAAGTGACAAAAATGCGCTAATTTGACACCTTTACGGATGCATGAAATGATCATACTGGCAGTAATTTTTGTCTAAGATTTTCTCAATGTTACAAATATGTCATTTATTATGTGGATACCCTTTTGTCCGAATCAAGCATCAACATGCAAAAGACATTTGTGAAGAAGACTGAAACCTCAGTATTCACTAGAGAAGAAGAAGTGGAATAAGGTGAACGCTTGGGAATAATGGCGGACACAAACATAACGTCAAAAAGACCTGCAAAAATGTTACAAATCCTTCTCTAATACTTCACCAACTCGATGAAAGAAGTATTATTCTTCTCAATATTGAAAGTTCTAAAAAGTTTCTTCAAGAAACTTGGATGTCTGAAAAACATCAGACAACCTCAATGTTTCGGTACATCGATTGTTTTATAGCAGAAAAGCGGTTAATAACTCATCAAGTCTCAGCACGTTTTTTTCTCTTCTATCCACTCAAAATGCAGCAAAATGTCACTTATTGCAGGCATTATGAGAAGAGCCATCACTTCATTATCTCATTCAATTTTTGGCTCTCAGGTGTTATTATGAGCACCAATTTCAACTATATAACATTGGTAATGACAGCGCATGCTGAAATCAGCTCTCCAATAACCCAAGAAATATTTCGTTTGCGTTAATTATTATCTGACTGAGTGCAAAATTTAATGATTTTCGGAACATTTGCAGGTTCTTTTTAAAGTCAAGAAACAGCAAACGGAAGAATGATACAGAGAATTTTTAATCTACTTATTTTGAAACTTGAAAGTTAGCTTCATCTTCAACTTATTTGTACGTAAGTACCACTCTGGCATCAAAGGCAGTTTAAAATGCCCGTTGCCGATAAAAGCGCATGAATAAACAGCAATGAAAAGAGAACTTGGTATTCTATCGGTGACTACATTACGGCTACTCCGCTCCCCGGTCACTAAAAGGCTCCGAGAAAAAGATAATTTCGAAAAATGAGACCCCATTACAGGCAATTCACCGTCGGAAACGTCGCGTCGTACATTTTCCAGTCTCATTTCGGGGGTATTTCCCCTCCAGTCCAACGTGGGATCGATAAAATCCACTTCGTCCCCATAACTACGAGATTCTCTTCCGCTATTTGGACACCGTTTCCCACAACTTTGTATTTAACCGGAGGCCTCGTGACGGAGAAACTTCTCTACGTCTCGGCTATAATGCCGTTTTCTTTGCCGGGCCTCTCTTCGAAACCACTCACGTTAATGAGTCGCTCTCGTAAATTCATTTTGTAGCCAAAAGCTCTATAAAGGGGCAAGGAACTGGCCTCCTTTGAGCCTTTGTGGCAAATATTAGTAGAACTAGAAAGAAGTAATGCGTATATTCGTGGTAGAGGGTAGAAGTTGGTCAAAAAGATGCCAAAATGCATAAAATCGATTCATTTCGAAAAAATATATATTGCAAGGCGGTGGCAATGAGCTTCCCCGTGGCATTAATGACAGTTTTAAGTTTGTGAACAAATGAAACAACCGGTTCCTGCATTAGGAAATAAATCAAAGAAGTAACAAATTTGATTCATTCTGCACTATTGATTGTAATATTCACCACCTAACCTGTTCACTAAAAATCTAACCCAAATCCATTGAAAATTCTCTGAGTTAAAACAATTAAAAAATAACGTGCGCGGATTGTATTGTATTCAATCAATATGAACAATATAGAACGACCAAATAATTATTGACAATTCGGTTCACCATTTTGCTGTGGACAGAGAAACAGACACAAAACCAAATTTGTTCAAGAACTCTGTTATGCAAGTAAAGGCCCAATTTTGTTGCAAAATGTTGAATGTGGACTGGTAGAGCACAGTTGAAGCACTTCTTCAAGGTCAGTTCAGTCAAGGTTTCTATGAAGGACAGAAGGCTTCCCTTATATGCTTATAGCTCAGTCAAGAAGATTCAGACGGGCACTCAAAAATGCTGGATTTTGAATCATGTTGTTCGTTTTGGTTGGTTGTTCCTTGAATAATCTGTGAATGAATAACCTGTTTTTATGCTGAAATCCATTGGGGTTGACCACATCCGGTAGGTCCTGAAATGTCAAGAACAAAAAAAGTACCATGTCTGTTCCTCTATGTGCTGTTTTAGGAAAATTTTCTACAAATCTGAAATTCTGGTCAGATACCCATTTCTGGCTATAGTTAGTCCTCAAAACCTCTCAGAGGAAGAAGGGGATGAAAATATGTTTTTTGAAAAATGGATTTTCGAGATTTTTGGCGATCTAATTTTTTGGTAGTAGAAAATTTTCTAAAAATCTGAAATTTGGGTCAGGGGTCTGTTCCCGGCCTAGGAAGGTCCTCAAAACTTTTCAGCCCGATCGGACCAGGGCGGGGTAGGAATCAAAATGTGTTTTTTGAAAAATTGATTTTCGAGTTTTTGGGCGATCTAGGCGAGTGGGGTACCATTTTCCACTCAATTTAGGACGCTGAATCCAATGAAATGGGTCCCAGAACGATTGGCACCCACTGGAAGAAGTTATGGGTCAAATTGGGTATAAATTACCCATTTTGAATATGTGTTTTTGGGATATCTGGTACCTAGGCGTGTTTAACATAGTGGCAGGGCTCATTATGATGGAGACGGCGGAGGATTGCCGACTAGATGTTCCTCTACAGTCCACCATTGCAATGTCGTGGTGAGTTGAGAGGTTTCTCAATTTTTAAACGGCGGAGGATTGCCAACTGTGATGCCGCATATGATGTTCCTCTTCAAAGTGCTTCATTGCAATGTCGTGGTGAGTTAAGAGGTTTCTAGAATTCGAAACGGCGGAGGATCGCCAACATGATGTTACTCTGCAGTCCACCATTGCAATGTCAAGGTGAGTAGAGGGGTTTCTAGAATTTGAAACGGCGGAGGATTGCCGACATGATGTAAACTCCTCAGTGCTCCATTGCAATGTCGAGGTGAGTTGAGGGGTTTCTTAATTTTTAAACGGCGGAGGATTGCCGACTAGATGTTCCTCTTCAAAGTGCTTCATTGCAATGTCGTGGTGAGTTAAGGGGTTCCTTGAATTTGAAACGGCGGAGGATCGCCAACATGATGTTACTCTACAGTCCACCATTGCAATGTCGTGGTGAGTTGAGAGGTTTCTCAATTTTTAAACGGCGGAGGATTGCCGACAAGATGTTCACTTCAAAGTGCTTCATTGCAATGTCGTGGTGAGTCAAGGGGTTCCTTATATTTGAAACGGCGGAGGATCGCCAACATGATGTTACTCGACAGTCCACCATTGCAATGTCGAGGTAAGTTGAGGGGTTTCTGGAATTTGAAACGGCGGAGGATTGCTGACATGATGTTACTCCTCTGAGCTCCATTGCAATGTCGAGGTGAGTTGAAGGGTTTCTAGAATTTGAAACGGCGGAGGATTGCCGACATGTCGTGGTGAGTTAGGGGGTTTCTTGAATTTGAAACGGCGGAGGATTGCCGACACGTCGTGGTGAGTTAAGGGGTTTCTTGAATTTGAAACGGCGGAGGATTGCCGACATGATGTTACTCCTCTGAGCTCCATTGCAATGTCGAGGTGTGTTGAGAGGTTTCTTAATTTTTAAACGGCGGAGGATTGCCGACATGATGTTCCTGTTCAACAGTGCTCCATTGCAATGGCGAGGTGAGTTGAAGGGTTTCTAGAATTTGAAACGGCGGAGCCTCAACAGATAATGACTGACCTCTGTCCACACCATTTTTGGTTGTAAAATGTTATCTAACAATCTTTTCTCAAATTTTGGTCAAACACCTCTTTTTGGTTTTAGCTTGTTCAAAATGTATCTTTAACAAAAACTGATTAACGCCCATCTCTGGTAACGGTATTTTCAGTTCCGTTAAACTATAATCGCTGTTAATATTGGTGGTTTTATACTGTACTTTGGTTGTCACGTAAAATGACAATAAATTTCATTATCATCCTAGACTCTAAACTAGAGTAAAAAACCCCTTCCCTGAACAGAATTTGACGGAAAATGTTGTCCAGCGTTCAACTAAATCGATCAATTCGCAGAGAAACTCGACCAAAATCCCCCATTTACTCCACTTTTTGACTCGATGAGCTTGGGCTACCTTTCAAAGAAAGTCACCTCATCGATATTCCCAACGCGTCCAACTTTCCCTTTTAAAAAACTCCAAAACCTTCCAAATTTGCCTGCGGGAAAAAAAAACTTTTCAACTTTTGAACAAAGAGAGGAAAAAAGCTTTTTTTGCGGTCTCAAAGAGGAGAAGCAGTCACCTCGTTGGGGAAGGACGTTGTGGCAGCCGGTGTCAACTTCTTTGGAGGAAAAATGGACCAAGTGGCGTTTTACGTGACTCAGAACTAGTAAGTAGCAACTTTGTCTCAATAAATCTAGCGCCTCCTTTTCGTTCATTTTAGTTACGTGATAAGGAGGGAAATGTGAAGTCAGGAAAAACCACTAGTAGTCTAAAAAGGGAGGCAACCAGTTACGTTTACATCACTTGGGTACCTACTTAATAACTTCTGAAGCAAGGACACTAACCTCCATGCTTTGTAGGATGGAGGGTGGAGCCCAACACGAAATTATAATTTTAGTCTGGCCCAAGGCACATCATCAGGCAAACGTCTGGCCTGTGTTACACTTCCTGTTCATTTTGTGTGAATCCTGAATGGTAGGCCACGCTTCTACAATGACCGGAATTGCTCAGATTGAAAACACCAGCCATCGCTGATTCAACTGACTACGCTTGGCAGGATTATTTGCGGAGGACAGGTCCTTGCTGGTCGCCAATCTCACGTCTGGCTATTGCCTACTCGTTCCCATCGTAGGTCTTCTCAGGCTGGCAATCCATGGCCAGAGGGTTCATCTGATAAGAATGCATGGCTGGGGGAGTGAAATAGGTCAGTCACCAATCTCGTCCAGTCTTTGCCAGTCCAATTTTGAGTGTTCATGGCCAGACAGTCCAACTAATAGCGTGACAAAAACATCAGTGCTATTTTGCTGTTAGTCTGTGCCTCGCTGTCAACACTAGCTTGAAATAAAATATGAGAAAAACACTCACGGCTTTGGAGGCGGGGGCTCTTCAGGCTTGGGTGGTTCTGGAGGGACATCAGGCTGTTTGTTACCATGGCTTAGTTTGTTGGTCACTGAAACAGACATGAAAATAAGCGTCAATTCTATGCAATGTATGGATTGAGGTCAGCAGCAGTTATTGTTCAAATTGCATGCTGTGCTGCAATTGTTGTCAGTGATGTTATAATCTCCTGAGCAAGCTACCCAGCTCCACAAATTTTGCCCAAAAACATTAAATGTTGGATCAATCACTGCTCGCTGAGATAGAGTTTCAACAGAATGTGTAGCATGATGTAACTATTAGTGACATGCTTGAACTATGGCATTAACTATGGTAGCAACTGTACTAAAAATTATGGGATTACTCGAATTGGTATGCTGACGATGCTGCCAGTGTTAAGGAGGAAAGCTGGATCATGAGCAGAATGCGCAAAGAATGTGACCAACGCCACCAGAAAAATCTTCTCTGGTTGCATCAACTCTACAAGGTTATTGGGCGCTTCAACAGCAAGTAGTAGGTCTTTCCTGCTTACACTGCTATAACAGTGAAATTTACTGCTATTATGGAAGCAATACGACTGCCCCGAGACCTAGCGGGGCTGAGCAAACTAGTAGTGCAGTGTTGCCCCCTGACGTTTGTGTCGGTAATGCCAGAACTAGCAACGAGTGGGTTGCCATCAAAAGAGGTTTCCACTATCATTTAGGCTATCAGGTGACAGAATGAGCATCCCAGCTGATTGCATGGCCAGGTTGCATGCAGAGCGTTGCAGACCCAATCCAGGTTAATAACCAAGCCTTGGTGATATCTGTACATGTGACACATTCGTCACACGGGATTCAAGATGGCTCACCAACGACCCAAAAGAGGTTTCCATTATCAGTTAGGCTACCAGGTGACAGATTGAGCATCCCAGCTGTTTGCATGGCCAGGTTGCATGCAGGGCGTTGCGGACCCAATCCAGGATAATAACCAAGCCTTGGTGATATCTGCACATGTGACACATTCGTCACACGGGATTCAAGATGGCTCACCAACGTCCCAACAGAGGTTTCCATTATCAGTTAGGCTATCAGGTGACAGATTGAGCATCCCAGCTGTTTGTATGGCCAGGCTGCATGCAGAGCGTTGCAGACCCAATCCAGGATAATAACCAAGCCTTGGTGATATCTGCACATGTGCCACATTCGTCACACGGGATTCAAGATGGCTCACCAACGTCCCAAAATGCAGATGACCATGACTGTCAGCTAATATCGATGTCACCCATGACGTCTAGTTGTTATTCATCTACTGCCCTCATCATTCCAATTCTATTTAGGAATTAGTGGACAAGTGCAGTTCGTTTTGGGCACGAATTACGACCATCTTGAAGGGAAAACTAATTAGAAACTTGTACGTACAGGAATTCATACGTCAGTTTACGATAAATGGGATGTCTCGTGATGGGAACAACCGGCACTAACTTCCTCTGAAGGCAACACAAACCGCTCGGTATATCGCGATATAGGAGGCGGTGAAAACGATTTAAACGGAGCTAAATAGACGGGCGAGAAAGGATCCGACATTGACGCTCGGATTTCCATAATATTCAATCCTCCCAACTCTAACCCACGCCAACTCAATCGAACAGACGTGGAATTGATATTTGACGTATCGATCAGGATGGAAATAGTTGGAATGGTGGTTTGGTGAGGGAAAAAGGGGGGATTTATTTTCGTCCGAGGAAGCTGGAAGAGTCGAGGCCAATCGATGCGTGCTGTGTAATCGGGAGGATCAACGCGAGCCAAGAAAGATTGGTGCTCTCGCCAAATAAACTAGTGGTTTCTCCAACAAAAGGCTCTCCAGTGAAAGAATGATGTGTTCAAAAGGGTGCAGCCGATAGGCTCGAGATTTCTTTTTCTCCTCATCACCAACTGTGTGACCACAGCCCAAAACGTCCATATTGTTGCACGTGGACTCCATTGAAGCCCGAGCTGTTCCTCCATTATTGGCCTAACCAACTACACTGCCAACTGGCAGAAAGGAGTATCTGGAGGCTGGTAGAAACGTAGAATCCTTGCGCTTGAACGTACACTACAGGAAATTAACCCTCCGTAGACCACGTTGGGTCCAGGCAGGCCACAATGGTACTTTTCCCTCTCTTCCTTCCTGATGCGCCAGCAGTTGCTCCTGCAGGTCAAAAACCCTTCATTTTCACTGTACTTTTCAAAAAACCTTTCAAAATTTAGACAATTTTCTGAAAATCTGAAATATTGGTCAGGGGTCCGTTCATGGCTCTAGTTGGTCCTCGGACCTTTTCAACCCGATCGGACCAAATTTGGGTGGAGTAGGGGTCAAAATGTGTATTTCGAAAAATGGATTTTTGAGATTTTTTGCAATTCTAGGCGTGTGGGGTATCATTTTCCACTAAATTTTGGACGCTGAACCCAATAAAAGGGTCCAAGAACGATAGGAACCCACCAAAAGAGGTTATGGGTCAAAATGGGTATCTATTACCCATTTTGAATATGTGTTTTCGAGATTTCTGGTACCTAGGCGTGTGGGGTATCATTTTCCACTAAATTTTGGACCCTGAATTGATTGGAATGGGTCTGGGACCCGCTGCACCCAAGTTTTCCTCCCATTTTGCCCATGTTGAGGGATTTAATCTGAAGAAATGAATCTCCATTCGCCTGGTTTCATGTTTGAAAGTAAATTTGTTTTGTCATGTAGAGATATCAGGTTGTAGAGCTCATTTTGTTGGCGAGGAGCTTATCAGGGCTGTGCTACTGAGTGAATATGAGGATGCAGTTTCTGCTGCAGGTTAACTGCCAGCGTGTACACAATTGCATCACTCATGTCACATTTAAGCACAAGTCGTTGGGTGAAATGACCCTGTTGACAACCACACAAAGTTAAGGGTGAATTTGAATACACAATCGAATGTTTCATTTCGATTTTTCGAGTGAAACATTCGATTTATATGAATGAGGTCGATGTCATGTGAATTATTTTTCTCTTGAACAGTGTTGCCCAATCGATTTACCCATCAATAGAACACAAAAACAACTGAAACACTGCTTCTCGTTTGTCTTTCTTTTCGTACTTTCACGTGATCAGCCTTGTTGATATCCACCATCAGTCTCGCCATTCTATTGAGTAACAGCAATTGACCTAGTTATTGTCCCAGTTTGGTTGGTAGCCCCGTCAATGTGACAAAGCCGCTTTGTCCTTAACCTTTCCAGCTCGAGTCTTCTTTTCAAACGTGGCCATTTTCTATACTTATTCCCTGTATTTTCAGGGTGCAATTTTTGTAGTTTTATCATAGTTTATATTTTTAATCTGAAAATTGCATCAACTATGGTCAAACCTCTGTCCTGGGCTGTCATGAGGCCAGAGGAAAGCGCTCCTCTGATTTTGGAGAGTGTTGTGTCTCCACTCTCGGCCACAGCTCCCGTACCCTCGGTGGTCACCATCTGCAACAAATAGACAAATTTACATTAACTGACTATAAGAAAACGCTGCAAATTCTTACACACGGGTTGGTTATTCCTCGGATCAGGCGCATGGAGACTCATTTCTTCAATATGGGGGAAATGGGGAAAACAGTGGGTGCGGCGGGTCCCAGACCCATTCCAATCGATTCAGGATCCAAAATTTTGTGGAAAATGATACCCCACACGCCCAGGTACCAGAAATCTCGAAAACATTCAAAATGGGTAATAGATACCCAATTTGACCCATAACTTATTCCAGTGGGTACCAATCGTTCTGGGACCCACTTCATTGGGATCAGCGTCCAAAATTTAGTGGAAAATGATACCCCACTCCCCAGATCGCCCAAAATCATGAAATTCCATTTTTCAAAAAACACATTTTGACCCCTACCCCGCCCAAATTTGGTCTGATCGGGCTAAAAAGTTTCGAGGACCGTCCTAGGCCGGGATCAAACCCCTGACCCAAATTTCAGATTTTTAGAAAATTTTCTACTACCAAAAATATCTACTTCTGATCTACTGATTCCAAAACCAAACGGTAGAAAGGGGTTTCAGCAATCATGATGCACATGTCACAAAACGTCGCATGAATTTCATCCAAAGCCACCAATTCAGTTATTAAAGACTGAAACCAGTTTTATGATTAAATGTTTTTAATATTAAAAAATGTCTTCAATTACCATCAGGATTCTATAAGCCAAAGCTTCCTCACAAATGGCATTCCTACTCTCTTTTTCAACTAATTTTCCTCAAATAAAAATTTATTTCGGGATTTGACAACAGCTGATTTACGTGAGTGAACCTAGTTTAAGGAATAATGATATTGCAAGATAATGGCGCTCTTCATAAATTGGAAAAAATAATAAAGCAGATAATCATACATAACGAGAGTAAAAGTAATGAGTTCCTTGCTAGTTGTAAAGACATAAGTTTCAGGTGTTTAGGACAGTATTCATGAAATTGAAGTCTCTTCAAATCATATTCATTTGATTGGAATGGCATATTTGGGGTGGAGGAGATATGAGCAAACCGCTTCTCTTTGCGATTTATACAGCAGGCAGCTGAAGAGGACGTGGAAGACGGTCTGGTCTTGGCGGAGTCTGCCCATGTTTCCATTGGAGACAATTTGAAGCGACGAGTTTCCTCAATTTTCAATGTTGCGCTGTATTGCCCCATCATCCTTATTTGCGCAAGGAGCCTTTTCTGGCTGAAAGGGGCCTGCAGGCATAAGTATTCTTGTGGCCCAGGCCGAGGGGTATAGAGGTAGGTGTAGGCCTCGCTGAAAGCAGACCCAGACAGGCTGGCTAGGTCGAGATCAAGCAGATGAAGCCTGGCAGTGTCAAGCACAGCCGGGATTGAGGCGAGTACAGCAGAAGCTTCGGTCTCTACTTGCAGCTTTTTCCCTGAGCATTTGTCAGCCAAGTCCTTCACCTGTGAAAACCAATTGAACCGACGGTTTTTTGGGGTTTTTGTGTGAAGATACTGTGATTTGCCTTGAACAAGGGAAAGGCACTCCAAAATACTGTAACGATTTATATTCTTCGTAAATAATTTATTAACAATTGTTCACTTGAATACATACACTGTTCACATTTGCGCACTTACACAGTCACAAAGCACAATTCGCGGTTGTTACGCGGTTGTCGCACTATTTATCACACGGCACGATTTATAACCCGAAGCGTCTATATTCGGACTCCAAATTGAACTGAACTGCGTGGGGTTCCTGGGTCCGTTTTATACCTGCTGCCTCTCGGTCGAGTACCTTCCAGAACGTTCCCTGGTTCTGGGAACTCGACGTGTTGTCTCGAGCAAACGGGAAGGTTCCAGCCAATTCAATACAATGCGCGAATACTCGGGAACGGTCCCTTAGCCCTCCACAGGTCGTTGACCTTGCGACGCCAGCAGCCCATTTGACCGGCGCAGGTGCGAGCTCACAACAATACTGTTTGTGGCATGATCAAAAAAGTAATTTTTTCGAAAAACATGCGCCGAAATGTTACGTTTTAAAATTTTTTGACGAAGAGTCAACATTTTAGTTACAAGAAAACAAAAAATTTCAGTTATTTTGAGGCGGTAAAAGCCAAGAATATGGACCGTTGTCGCGTTATCAGCTGATATCGATAGTACGCTCAGTCGATATGCACTATCGATATATTATACACGAAATATTTATCCCTGTCGGCCATATTTGTCTTTATAAAAAGGAGGGAAATACTAAATTGAAATAAACTAAAACTAACTAAAATAAATAAACACTAAATAAATAATAAATAACTAAAAAAAAATAAATAAATAAACTAACTAATAATAAACTAAAATAAATAACAGGGGACACGCACAAGAAAGGATGGAGGGAAAATGTACACCGACTGAAGTGAAGTGACTGAAGATAGCCGGAGGAGACAAAAAGGCTAAACTAAACTAAATAAATAAATTAATTAAAATAAATAACAGTGGACACGCACAAGGAAGGATGGAGGGAAAATGTACACCGACTGAAGTGAAGTGACTGAAGACAAAAAGGAAGCAACAACAAAAACTTTCGATTATCGATTATCGACCGTATGCGCGATATCATTGCTATCAGTTGATAACGCGACAACGGTCCATATACTTGACTTTAGCCTTTTGGGGCTATTTAGACAAAATTCTAATATTTCAGGAGACTATTGGAAAATTTATTGTTGTTTTTAAAATCATTAGTGTAGTATCCATCATTTCCTATCGAATTTCAGTCGCTAAATACTTGTAATTCCGGATGGGCATCAGATGGATAACCACTTTAAACAGGAGTTACCAAATCCCCCCCAACCTGCAATTTCTTTTCTTCTTATTTGGAAACAGAAGTTTACTTGTTTTTATAAAATACATGGGTTTTAGTTAGATTACTTTGAAGGCTCATCTTTCCATTCCAATAGGATTCTTTTAGAACAATAAATTATTGGGAAATAATTCATCTTTCAATTTCAGGTTGTTTATTTAGTATGAACGGTTCTCTAATAAATTAAAATCACCTTTTTGGTCGTTTCTCAAGCTCCAAATGGGCTCCTGCTGGATACTCACAGGAGTATTGACGGGAAAGACCTTCTGGCCAACTCAGGACCAACCCGCTGTCGTCATGGAGACGGGATATCGCGAGGTTTTTCGACTCTTTCGAGCCTCGTCTCATTTATCTTCTGTTCTCTCGTTCGAACGATGACATTCTGTTCTCACGTGTTTATAGCCAAGGGGAAACGAATTCTTTGGGTCTTCGGAACGATGAATTTTATTACATGGTCCGGGGAGTCTGATTCTGACAAGCTTTTCGTCGGAGATGGGAGGAGCAACAGGTTTGAGGCTTAGTTTGACGGGCGCTCACATACGTCAGTTCCTTTTGAATGATCGCTTAGAAACTTTTCACTCAGTATTCTCCTCGTTCTACAGGTAATTTGCCTCTAACACAATAAAGTAACGAGCCCAATATTTTAAAAAACGTTCCCCAACGCTCATAGTTTAATTAGTCAATAATTGAAACAATATCATACAAATATACCTACACACTTTTTTTGGAACAGAATACAACAGATATCATTAGTTCAATCCCCCTCTTCTCACAACTGCCCCAACTGGCTGTTGTGGTCAAACTGACTACAGCCCTAAAATCCATAGAAACGGATTTATGGTGGTAGCGTTTGTGAACATGAGTGGCATTGGCATTTTGGCCAACATTAGTTGAACAAATGGAGCTCCTTTGAAGAAGGGAAACCTCGCCAAAATATTCAAAATTTCTTCAAAACCTGCCTTTAGATTTCAGGAAAGAACGATCGTGGAGGGGTTGGGATCAGTCTCTTTACCTCATTTTGATCCTCATTCGTCAGCCGATCAAACATGGCCCTCATTTGAATGATTACAATCATATCTTATCAACATATCCAACGTCCATTGTACAAAATATTATCAACTCACGTCAACCAACAAAGAATAGATTGGATGGAGGTTGGATTTCTATTAAAAAGTGGATTTAAACTCAGTTTCAGAAGTCTAGATGAAGATCAGAGAATCTTTATTTAGCTAATAGAGGGCAGGCAAAATGATCATCAGAAAGGCAGTGACGTCAGATGTCAGCTTACAACCAAGAGTGAGCACATCTCCCTTCATCTTGGTACTGAGGAATTTTCATAGTGATTTCCATATGGTAGCTCAGGGCTGGGTTATATGTTGGACATTGGTAAAAGGATTAAGAAAAAGAAAATGAGACAACACGGTATACTGGGTCTGAAATTGGTCAATTTTGGTGGGTTATTCCTTGATTGAAACCTGTTTTTATGCAAAAAGTCAATCTCTCCGATTCGGCCCAAAAATTTTTTCTGGACGTTTCAAGGTACCTACATCAAAATTAGCAAATGTCCGCCCGCCGTCCACGCCGACGTCGGTAGTGGACAATTTTCTAAAAATCTGAAATTTTGGTCAGGGGTGCGTTCATGGCTCTAGTTGGTCCTCGAAACTTTTCAACCCGATCGGACCAAATTTGGGTGGGATCAAAATGTGTATTTCGAAAAATGGATTTTCGAGATTTTTTAAATCTAGGCGTGTGGGGTATCATTTTCCACTAAATTTTGGACGCTGAATCCAATTAAATGAATCCCGGAATGATTGGTGCCCTCTGGATGAGGTTATGGGTCAAAATGGGTACCTATCTACCCATTTCAAATGTTTGTTTTCGAGATCTCTGGTACCCAGGCGTGTGGGGTATAATTTTCCACTGAATCTTGGACCCTGAATCGATTGGGATGGATCCTGAGTGAACAATTGAAAAACTGAAACATTTGAGACAAATAACGAGAAGAACTTCAACAGCAATCTTTGCCTTCCTGAGTGCTGCGCTCTAGCGGACAACTGTAGACAAATGAGTTTCCTTCTTGCCTTGTTGTAATATAATGATGACAAAGAAGATAAGTCGCTTCAAAAGATAGGTTCTGCCAAATGTAAGTGGTAGATGGCGTGAATAGCCAATCTCGTGTCCATAATACTAGCCCTCACTACCCATCAGGAAGGCAGTGGTTTCAGCTGATTCGACTTCTACTCGAACACACGCCATCTTGGGACGCCACTTCTCATTCTTGTCTTCTCCCCTCTCCTCAAAAATACTCCTTTAAATTGCTAATAACCCATCTTCTCAATTCATCCTGTTTCAAATACTTGGTTTCCTCGTCTCTACTGAAGAAATACATCCTGTGTTGAGAACAAAGTAGTTTAGACACCAGATTATTGGGTGAGTTACTTCAGTATTCTTGATTTCGTACACACCCAGGTTACCTAGGGGCACTAGGTGGTAGGAATTTGATTTATCAAGAAATACTCGCGAGTAAAATATGATTCTACACCACTTTACGGCAACAGGTTCATACTTTCCATAGCACCCCTTTTTACAGGCAACTCTTTATGGAAACAGAGGGTACACCTTATTGTTGTCAGTGTAACCACATGACTGAATGTGCTGCTATAACTATTGTCACGCCAGGTACTGTATTTGGAGATTTTATACCCTCGACGCCATACAGTCTTTATATACTTGGTTCACACTTCGTTCACCACCAACCCACCTGATGCGTCTCGAATCGAACTGTCAGTTGAAGCTGAATCCTCTATCGTAAAGGCTGCGTCTCGTTGGCAGAGGTTGACAACGAAGATAAATCCGATCGGACTGTCAACTGGCTCTGACAACTTCGGGATGGATCCTGAATGGGCGATAGAGCGTGTTTCCATTATGCGGCACACGTACGCTTGTTT
This sequence comes from Cyrtorhinus lividipennis, assembly GCA_019603395.1. Taxonomy (NCBI): domain Eukaryota; kingdom Metazoa; phylum Arthropoda; class Insecta; order Hemiptera; family Miridae; genus Cyrtorhinus; species Cyrtorhinus lividipennis. The sequence continues at coordinate 21,359,763 of CM034001.1, read as the reverse complement.
TCGATTCCCGAGTCACTATTGCGACCTTGCAGCCTCTTGGCGTTAAAAATCACTAATTTGGGGTATGTGCCGAATAACACAACTGTGGCCACCTATCCTATGTGCTGCTTGTTGGCATTGAGGGGGGGGGGGGGGTAATCTATTATGTTCACCCTTAGTTTTCCTGAGGTCCTATCTAACTATGAAAGGTGCCTGAGTAGACAAAAGAGGCTTTACAATCATTTAAATAAAATTTAATAAATAAAAGACTTCAAAATTCGGCAGAAAAGACAGAAAATCCAATAACAGGGTGTTTCAGAAGTAGCGTCTAATTTCAAAGTGCAATAAACAATTCAATTTTTGGTCAATTTGAAAAAATTTTATTGGAAAACGTAGGAAAAAAACTCCGATTTATGTGGGAAACATGATATCGGGCATGCGCCCACCCAAACCAGCCGTGCAATGCACCAAACGGTCATTGAAATTTTCGATCACCCACTGGATCGATGGTGGCAATGACTCTTCGGATTTCTTCCTTCAATTGGACAACCGTCCGAGGTTTATTAGCGTACACCTTGCACTTAACGAACCCCAGCAGAAGGCAGCAGAATGGCAGAAGTGCCATAGTCTCGCGCGAAGTGTGGCAAGTTGCCCCATCCTGCTGGAACCAAAATCCTTCGATATCACCAATTTCCTCCAGTTTGGGCCAAAACCATTCAGTAATAATTTCCCTATTCACAGTCAAGGCATTTCCGTTTTGATCCTCAAAAAAGTAAGGTCCGATAATTCCACCAAACAGTGCATCGCTGTGGGTGCATTTCTCGTTGCTGAATGACCCTCGGATTCTCGTACCCCCAAATTCGGCAGTTTTGTTTGTTCACACACCCTGATAAATGGAAGTGAGCTTCGCCAGTAAAAATCATTCTGTTGGTGAACTCCAAATTCGCTGTTCTTTGTTGCAAAGCCCACTGGGCAAACCTCAACCTCCTCCCATGGTCAGCAGGTTCAAATTCCTGCGTTAGCTGGATTTCTTAGGGAGTGCGGAACACCCTGTATAAGAAAACTAATGAATTCCTATGCAAATCGACATCCTATAGGTATCGACAACATCGAATTACAGTACTCCTATTATACTAAAATTATGCGTAAGTATTAATTTCTTCCTAAGATTCGGAGGTCTCTTCTTCTTCCTCCTCGTCCGTCGACATCTTGTGCCGAATTGCCCTGTACTGATTGCCCTGTCATGGTCATTTCCGTCCTCTTGACTTGGTCTTGAATCAACAAGCGCTTTCTTACTCCGCAGTACGTCCTGCACATATTGAGCAACCGTTTTCCACTTCGCACTGCTCTCCAGCATGATACTCACTGCTGTTAAAGGCGTGAAAACACCCACCTCTCGCGATGAGTCAAGTAGTGTCCATCGCATGAGAAGAAAGTGTGTTCCGCGTCATCCCAATCGGAGTCACCGTACGGGCAGACGGTGTCCTGTACCTTGTTCATCCTAAACAGATAGGCCATAAAGAGGCCGTGACCTGTTAGGAATTGAGTCAGATAATAATCCACTTCTCCATGTCCCTTGGACGCCCAGATTCTTAGGTCAGGGATAAGGCTCCTTGTCCATCTTCCCTTGTGTCCAGCTGCCCACTGGTCTTGCCACTCATTCAGCGTCTTTTCCCGTTCCTTCTCCTTGGCTGCTTCCTTTGGGATGTTATCTCGCCTTTCGTAAAGGGCTCTCCGTTCTGCAATCAGTAGGTGGATTGGCACAACGCCTGCTACCACGAAGATTGCTTCTTCTGATACTGTGCTATAGGAACAGGCAACCCGTAAGGCCCCTCTACGCTGCACTGCTGCAAGTGGTTTTCTGTAGCATTCTCGACGGATTGCCTTACCCCATACCTCTGCTCCTTAGAGAAGTATGGAGTGGATCACTGCCATAAACAAGCGCCTTGTAGGCTGCCTGGGACCACCGGTATTTGGCATTATCCTGCTGAGGTTGGCCACTATCTGTGATGCCTTTTGAGCTGTACGCTTGATATGGTCTCCGTATTTAAACTTGGAGTCAATATAGACTCCGAGATATCTAACCGAGGGCCGCGTCATAATCTCCTCCCCTGCCACCCTCATTGGTATGACTGTAGGGACTCCTCTGCTTGTAACCAAGACTAGCTCTGTCTTACTGGCGGCAAGGGATAGGCCGTGTGAGCTCATCCACTCAGTCACCCTTCTCATAACCATGTTCAGTCTGGCCTGTTGCTCAACCTGATTTCTTCCAAGTATTACGACGGCTACGTCCTCGGCATAGCCGATGAGACGCGTTCTTTCGGGCATTTGCAGGCAAAGCAACTCATTGTAACTCATGTTCCACAACAGTGGTCCAAGGATTCTGTCTTGCAGATAGTGTCTCAGTATCCTCACCAGATATGGGGGCACCCTGAAATCAACCTCAAATGCCTTGATGATATCAAGCCACTTAGTTGAGTCAAGCCACTTTCGCATTATCAACTGATAGCAATGATATCGCGCCTTCGGCGACTATCGATAATTGATAATCGAGTGTTTTTGTTTTTGCCTCATTTAAACCTCCTCCTGCTATTTCAGTTGGTGTACATTTTCCCTCCATCCTTACTTATGCGTGTCTAGTTTGTTGTCTGATACTGGGGCCCACACAAATGCTATTGAGGGAAGATGGACTGCTATCAAGCGTGGAATTCTTTCCAGATCTGTCACGATTCATACTTCTCCAAATAAATTTGGAGGAGGACGAGAAGTGAAAGTGGTGATCTGATTAGAGAATTTCTCAAGGATGTGGCAAATGTATATCGGCCAGATGGCGGGAGTGAGAGGCTCAGTGAAGCTTGATATTTTCTAAAAGAGAGTCAATTTCAATTTGAATGTTTTTCATTACGTAAACTTGTTCCAATAATTATTTATTCGATTTTCATTTTACGCCATGTGTTGAGATACCTTTTCTGTGTCTAAAAGTACGAGGTAAGTTTATTTCAATTTATTTATTTTATTTAAATTTAGTATTTTCTCTCTTTTTTATAAAAACAAATATGGCGGACAGGTATAAATATTTCGCGTATATCGATGGTGCATATCGACAGAGCGTACTATCGATATCAGTGCTATCAGTTGATAACGCGACAACGGTCCCTATTCTTGGGTTTTACCGGGAAGTTTGCATGGGGCCTGGGGGGTTTCAACATTGAGTGAACCTTCTGTCAGATAAACCCACCTAATTGATTAAAATAGGTCCCAGAACGACTTCCATTGTCTCACCTTTTCACGTGCGTTTAAAATCCGACACTTTTTGAATTCCCTGTACGTACAAGTTTTCCATGCAGAAAAACCCGACTTCCCTTTTCGTGTTATTTCCCTCTGCGGCTTTACCGTCCAACTTTACTGACGGATTACAGAAAGTTTGTTGTTCGCTTGAAAACGTACCCGGAAATTCGGAACATTTTACCGAATAAACAACGACGGGCTCTAAAGTTTATTGTTTATGGAGTACAATCCTTCGTTCTCCGATGAAATGATTTTCGGGCGAGCGATAAAGTAACCAAGTTCGAAAGGAAAGTTCTTTGATCGGGAAGTTCAGGTCGCACGTTCCCTTCCTTCCGCACCTGCAACCGATGAAGAAAGTTGGGTCGTCAAGACACCACAAAACGGCATCAGAAAACGCATCATCGTTCGAAGAAACTCTCCCTGTTCACGTTTCAAAACCGTGAAAAAGACATTCACGAGTTTCAGCCAACTTCTCCATCTTCCAGTTCCCCGAGGATTATTTCTCGCACTTCCCAACTGTGAACGTTGAGCTCATAACAAGGTTCCCATCCATTATAAGTTCGTTTTATCGTACTACGGCTCAGTAAATTGAGGAGATGTTTCTATCTCAGTTTCATAAGTTTCGAGATGAGGGGGAGCACTTTGAGAAATTCGCGTTAGCTGTTTTAGTTGGATTAATTGACGGATTATGGTATTTTGAGCGAGTGATCCTCGCGATCAAACTGCAAATCCCTGAGGCTGATCTTGTACATGAACGACGAGTGCATTCTGAGCCTTCAAGGAGCTGGAAAGCAGGAATGCCACGAGATGTTTGTGTAACCTAGTTATCGCTAGAGAATGCAGAGAGATACTTGCATCTCCGAGGAGCAACCCATGGAGGGAGAGCGCGCTCTAGCGGTAACCCAAGTAAGCTCCTGCGTTCTTCCCTGAGCTGTCAACGTCACTTAGATTAAAAATTTGAGCCGAATCGGAGAGGTTGACCATTTGCATGAAAACATCGGTTGGTTATTCCTTGAATTGCTGCGAATTCTTACACACGGGTTGGTTATTCCTCTGACCAGGCGCATGAAGCCTCATATTCTTCAAAATGGGCCAAACAGTGGATATGGCGGGTCCCGGACCCATTTCAATCGATTCAGGGTCCAACATTTAGAAGAAAATGATACCCCACACGCCTAGGTTTCAGAAATCTTGAAAACATACATTCAAAATAGGTAATCGATACCCATTTTGACCCATAACCTCTTCCAGTGGGTTCCAATTGTTCTGGGACTCTATTCATTGGATTTAGCGTCCAGAATTTAGTGGATAATGGTACCCCACACACCTAGATTGCAAAAAATCTCGAAAATCCATTTTTCGAAATACACATTTTCATCCCTACTCCACCCAAATTTGGTCCGATCGGGTTGAAATGTTTTGAGGACCAACTAGAGCCATGAACGGACCCCTGACCAATATTTCAGAAAATTTTTTAAATTTTCTCCTGGTCAACCTCGCAAAGACCAATTTTGTCTGCAAACAGAGACAGGGATGTTCCCCACATTGGAGATATCAAATTTCGTAAAGCGGATTGTTGAAGTTCTGACTCATGCTGTGCTTGTCCGAAAATTGAGCAGGTGGCATCAACTCGCTATATTGGTGTTGAGCTTGGCCAATGCCTGAAGTGGGGCGAGCATATCAGCAAACTTGTGACATTGAGGAAGCTTATCAATATGTAAGGGAGAGATTCCGTCTTAGCTAGCAGGTTTGGTGTGGTGCTACATAGTTGACTCTACAATGACGTCCTCACGTCGAAAGCGCTCGCCCACCACACCAAACTTGCTAGGTAAGACGTAGTTGGCTCGACGATGACGTCTTGGCGTCGAGAGCGCTCGCCCACCACACCAAACTTGCTAGGTAAGACGTAGATGGCTCAACGATGACGTCTTCACGTCGAAAGCGCTCGCCCACCACACCAAACTTGCTAGGTAAGACGTAGATGGCTCAACGATGACGTCTTCACGTCGAAAGCGCTCGCCCACCACACCAAACTTGCTAGGTAAGACGTAGTTGGCTGGACAATGACGTCTTCACATCGAAAGCGCTCGCCCACCACACCAAACTTGCTAGGTAAGACATAGTTGGCTCGACAATGACGGCTTCACGTCGAAAGCGCTCGCCTACCACACCAAACTTGCTAGGTAAGACATAGTTGGCTCGACAATGACGGCTTCACGTCGAAAGCGCTCGCCTACCACACCAAACTTGCTAGGTAAGACATAGTTGGCTCGACAATGACGGCTTCACGTCGAAAGCGCTCGCCTACCACACCAAACTTGCTAGGTAAGACATAGTTGGCTCGACAATGACGGCTTCACGTCGAAAGCGCTCGCCTACCACACCAAACTTGCTAGGTAAGACATAGTTGGCTCGACAATGACGGCTTCACGTCGAAAGCGCTCGCCCACCACACCAAACTTGCTAGGTTAGGACGTAGTTGGCTCGACAATGACGTCTTCACGTCGAAAGCACACAGTCACTATACCAAACTTGCTAGGTAAGACGTAGTTGGCTCGACAATGACGTCTTGACGTCAAAAGCGCTCGCCCACTACACCAAACTTGCTAGGTAAGGAGTTGGCTCGACAATGACGGCTTCACGTCGAAAGCGCTCGCCCACCACACCAAACTTGCTAGGTAAGACAGTTGGCTCGACGATGACGGCTTCACATCGAAAGCGCTCGCCCACCACACCAAACATGCTAGGTAAGACGGACTCTCTCCCTTACATATTAACATTACCTAACGGACCTAACCCCATTCATTCAATTCCTAGCTTATCAATGTTTGTGAGAGGTCTAGGATTTCCTGCTTTTGGAAGCAAGAAGAATGAAATGTTTTACTTGGCGCTGGTCTTTTCCAGGGCATTTTGGAGGACACCCTGTATAAGGCCTTGCACTGAAACTTCATGCTCATAGTGCATTGAGCAAAAGGGCGTTCAGAACTCATCCCCTCCACGTACAGGCATCCCTTCTACAGGATGAAGTTCTACTATTCGAATGTCCAAATATGGCCAAAAGCGTACGATCATAGAGGGATAAATAGAGGTGAAATGGAGGAAACGATTCTAAAACCGTTTAAAACGTAGTATGAGCATTTAACAAGGAGTGGGATACTAATGTAGAAGACAAATAGCTAGTGAAAGGGGAAGAGGGAGATAAAATTAATGGAAAAGCGGCAGTGCAGTTAAAATGGTTTACGTGACTCGGAGAGCCATCGCCGGCTCTGGAAAGCAATTGAAGCCAACCGCGACCTTCCAGTTGCAACCTCCTCCGCTCCTATACATCCCCCATGATCCCAATCCTCATATATTTCACTTCTCGAGGCTTTCAACGATTCCGGTCGTAACCGATTTCTCGACTATTACCGTCGGGGATCGAATTTCTCATCGTTCCTCGCCTTCAATTGCCCGCGGTGTCGATTCCCGTTGGAAATGACGTCGTTTGGCTCGTATATGAGCAGGCAGGGAGCGTTTTGTCGAAGCTTCGAAAGTAATAAATGTTCTCGAGGGCGAGTTCGGATGTCCTTCATTTCAACGGAAGACGTTAGATACCAAGTGTGGCTCAAGATGGAGAAGAAAAACGAGGTCAGCCAGGGCCAAGATATAGAAACGTAGGTAAAATTTATAATTAAATCCTTCGACCAGGAGCATGGAGACTCATTCCAATCGATTCAGCGTCCCAAAATTAGTGGAAAACGATAGCATACACTCCTAAATCGACGAAAATATCGAACATGGGGGAAATGGGTATCGCGTGTCCCAATCCCATTCCAATGGACTCAAGGGCCAACAATTTAGTGGCCTCATCCAGAGGGCACCAATCAATTCCGGACTCATTTCATTGGATTCAGCGTCCAAAATTTAGTGGAAAATGATACCCCACACGCCTAGGTACCAAAAGTCACAAATTCCCACGTTCGAAATGGGTAGATAGATACCTATTTTGACCCATAACCTCTTCCAGCACCAATTGTTCTGGGACCCATTTCATTGGACTCTGCGTCCAAAATTGTGTTCAATAAGATACCCCACACGCATAAATCACCAAGTCAAGTCAAGTGAAGAAAGTGGTATTTGTTGATTCAGGGATGACCTTTGCAGCAACAAAGCTGCTAAACTCGATTAGAGCAGCCCAAATGTACTAAATCCTTGCTCAATCGACATGTTTTCTTGGCAATACAATTTCCTTCTTCAAATCTTCATATTTTGCGCTCTATCAACCTGCGCAACCATGCTAAAGTGACACCAATTCTCTCATTTTAAATGGGAACCCAATTTTGTATTGCAGATTTGGATCCTACCCAGAATTTCATCAAAATTTTATCCCTTAACCTGCTCAGCAAAAAGGCAAAATGCGCAACCCCAGTATTGTCAAATAGTGGATGATGGTGAACTCTACAGTACAGAAACACCTGTTATATTTGAGAGAGTAATGGCTCGGATTTATATAGCAGTTCTTCCAGGCTTGGGCCGAAAGGAAAGGGTGTCTCGCTTTGACAGCGATGGATGAGACATTGTGGTTCCTACGGATACAATACAGAAAAGGTAAATAAGATTCTCCTCAAAGAAGCAAACCAACTAATTTTCCTCTAGCCCTAACAGCTCTTGGAAGGAAATCTTATAAATAAGCACGTGAAACCTGCCGAAGAACGGCAACTCAATCATGAATACTCTTGTAATAAATAGCTAGCCAAATCTTAGTGTCTTGGGTAAATTCCACATTTTCCTGTTTCGCTTGAGGAAAACGTAGGAATCCATGAAATTCCTGATGAAAAGCAACAGGTTCCCCTTGAAGCAATTCTCTTCGCAGCGATCAACTCCTCCCTTCGGCCCGATAAGTTAAAATGACGACTCGACCAGTTTCTGATCTGAACCAATTGAAAAGGTTTCAGGCGACGAATCAATCGCATTATTTTCACCGCCTTTCACGGAGTCAGTTTCCCTTAAACAGATCGAAGTCGTTGAAAGTTGAGAAGGGAGTCTTTTCAACTAGTAATGGAGGCCAGATGAAATGAAATGGAGAGAAAGTTCGTGGTAAGAAAGGCAAGGAAGTTAGGCTCGCCATTTGACGGACACTGATGAGTATTACGTGGTCTGATAAAACGACAAGCGAGAATGCCTATCAGAAGATTGGAGACTGTTGTTGGAAAAGCATCAGCTAACAAGCATGAGGACAGCATTCGGAAAGCTCTAGGATGTATACAGAAGTTGCAAGGCGTTTTGAGAGCAACGTAGATGGTGGACAAGCAATGACCATCATCATCTAGAGATGGAAAATGGAGCAGATCAGATCACGACGGTCTTCCCTCAGCAAAACTGATTCGCCGCGACAGGGCTGGGAGATTGGAGCAGATCACAAGACAAGTTGGATTCTTGGCAAAGCTAGATGGGCAAAACAAGGCTGGGAGATTGGAGCAGGTCATATCACAGTCTGGATTTTCTTGCCCAAGCTGGATTTCCACTTCTGGGCTTAGATTTTGGAGCAGACAAGTTGGATTCTTGTCAAAGCTGGATTGGCACAACTGGGCTGAAAGATTGGAGGAGGTGGTCACAACACATGTTGGATTCTTGGCAAAGCTAGATTGGCACAACAGGGCTGGGAGATTGGAGCAGGTCATATTGCACGTGGAATTCTCTTGGCTAAGTTAGATTTCCACTTCCGGGCTTGGGTTATGGAGCAGATAACTTTGCAGGTTGGATTCTTGGTGAAGCTAGATGGGCACAACAGGGCTGGGAGATTGGAGCAGGTCATATCACAGTCTGGATTTTCTTGCCCAAGCTGGATTTCCACTTCTGGGCTTGGATTTTGGAGCAGATAACTTTGCAGGTTGGATTCTGACAAAGCGGTATTGGCACAACTGGGCTGAAGGGTTGAAGCATTGAACCAGGTCATATCACAAATTGGATTCTGTAAAGCTGGATTACCACCTCTGGGTTTAGATTTTAGAGCAGATAACTTCGCAGGCTGGATTCTTGACGAAGCTGGATTGGCACAACAGGGCTGGGAGATTGGAGCAGGTCATAACACAGTCTGGATTTTCTTGCCCAAGCTGGATTTCCACTTCTGGGCTTGGGTTTTGGAGCAGACAACATTACAGGTTGGATTCTTGTCAAAGCTGTATTGGCACAACTGGGCTGAAAGATTGGAGTGGATCATATTGCACGTGGAATTCTCTTGGCTAAGTTATATTTCCATTTCCGGGTTCGAGTTTTGGAGCAGATAACTTTGCAGGTTGGATTCTTGACAAAGCTGGATTGGTACAACAGGGCTGAAAGATTGGAGCTGGTCATATTACAAATTGGATTCTGTTTAGCAAAGCTCGATTGCCACAATATGAATCGGAGGAAGGGGAAGATCACTTCACAGAATTTGTGCTCTTGACAGAGCTACACAGCCAAAGACACCAACGATCCCAGAGGCTCAATCGGCAACCTGTCTTCGATTCATCCGAGGGAGTGACACCAAGACACTCCTCCTTCTCAACTGAGGAACTGTTGAAAGATTGCCAATCTTTCTAACAGATGTCCCAACCCTCCTCCAAGAGTTCGACGACAAATGGACGGCACCGGCCCAGAGATGTAGAGGTTAATGGAGTGAAGAGGCCCAGATAACATGCATGAAGAGCCCCGAGGAAGTGGGAGGTAATGCGCTGGAAGGCGATTGTAAGAAGGAGTTGGAGAACTGCCGCGGAAAAACGGTATAAACGGATGGCGGTCTTTATTTTTATTGCCGGGAGTGGAATTCCTTTCGGCAGGGTTTGAATTTCTTTTGTTGGTCAAATTTTGGAATCACTCCAGAAAGTTCTATGTCAAACAGTCATAACAGGAAAAGCGGCAGTCCAAAATGGCTTGAAATTTATTTCGATTTTCGAAGAATATTTCAATCTATACAGGGTGTCCCACAAGTTTTCTGGTACGCTAAGATATTTGAGATCATCAGGGGTCAAAATTTGTATTTTGAAAAATGTATTTTCGAGGTTAGTAGCAATCTAAGCGTGTTGGGTGTCATTTTCGACTAAATTTTGAACGCTGAATTCAATGAGACGAGTCCTGGAACGATTGGCACCCACCGGGAGAGGTTATGGGTCAAAATGGGTATCTGCCTACCTATTTCGAGTGGGTTTTTGAGATTTCTGGTACCTAGGCGTGTGGGGTATCATTTCACGTTAAATTTTGGACGCTTAACCGTTTGGAATGAGTCTCCATGCTCCTGTTTCGAGGGATAACCAACCCCTTATTTTTCTGTAGATTGCTCTATGAAATATACGCAGAAATTTGGTAGTATTGCGATAAAAATCAATGGAAGAATTACCCCGATATTGTATTTTACAATTATTCCTCTACCAAAATGTGTAAATAAATGGTATTCTAGCTTAATTAAGGCTTTTCTTATATTTCGTCACAAATTGTATTTCTAACGCGTGTTTCAACCATGGTTTTTCATCAGGTCCTCATGAGTGTTGAAAATCATTATCATCCTTGTATTCAGCGATCAGATGAATATTGGGATCGAGAGTCCAGACAAGCATTCGTGTTTCAACCCATTCCACATTATTCGGCTCCTTTGAGAGGTTTTCTTGGCCAGTTTTAGTTCTCACATATTCATTTATTTGAAGAGAAAATATACTAAATGGAGCCTTCATATATGTCGTCAAAACTAGCTCTCTGCGACTCAACTGTTCATAACCTGGTACCAGTGAAACCATCCTTGCTAACGTCTTCTTCGTGGTCTCCTCCTGCGGATGTACATACTTCTTATCCTTTATCAGCTTTACTGAGGCTGCCTTGGGTTTTCATGATCCATATTTCTAATCTGGCGTCTGACCAAATCGCTTAAAGCCCGACTGGTTGGAACAACAAACGGAAACATAAGCCACAGGTGGACAAAGGAGGGTGTAAATCTTCAAAAACCTCCGAAACTCCAAACCCAAAACAGATCACTTTGCTCGGTCTCGCGGTCACGTTATTAATTTAACGGGGACAGGTTCCTACGTACCTGAGCAAAACCTCGAGGAATCCCACAGTTGGTAAGCCCTTCCGCAATGTGAAAACTATTTTGCTTGGTCTTTCCATTAAACGCGGGGACTGCCAACAGGTTTCACGTGGACACTTGTTGCTCTCCCCAGTTTGCTCTCTAGGCGCATTTCCAGCTCGTCACGTAGGCACTTTTATGATTCTCCGGGGCGGAAGATGATTTTTCTAAAAAAAATCCGAAGATCAACAAGTTTGAAGACGTTGAAAGATTAAACCAGCACCATCGCTTCTCCATAACCACACGTAACTGAGAGATGATCAACAACGCTTCCAATCTCCAAGTAGAATTGTCGCATTCTTTTCCTCTAAAGAACTCTACAAACAGTAGTAATACAACAGCTGCCATCATTTCAATCAAAATGGACAATTCATCGTCAATGATGATAGTCGACTCGACGATGACCCTCACCGCTGAATATCCGGAGGACTCTGAGGTGATTGATGACCAGTCGACAGACAGCGAAATTGAAAGACAAATGGAAAATAAAATACGGCTCAAGAGTATTTTCAATCGGGAGAGTACTGCTGAATGTGCTGTAGAAGAGCCAAAACTGGACTATGAGTCAGTAATACCTTTACAATGAATGTGGTTGATCAAGGGAACCCTGTTTGCGTCTTGGCTGGTACGATTATGGCTCTCCTGAGGCATTTAGTGCATAACTAGGTTTTGCTAATCATGTTGGTCGTTGCATCGTGGTTTGAGATGGTCGAGCAATTGCTCGAGTATTGCTGTGACCTACTCTCCTGATCAACGATATGGACCCATGCCAATTGCTGTCCAACATCTTGCACCTCCACCTCATAGACCCATCACAGCCATGATTGTCAAGCCAGTATCCACCCTTATCATTGCCTTCAGCGTGGAAGCGATTGTTAACAACCTTACTTAGGTACTCAAAATCTGGTACCATTCAAGCACTCTCCACCCAATCTAAGCTCTCTCAAACCAAATGTGTACCTTCCACTGCTGGCATTAGTCTCCAAGCATCAATTTGGTGTTGAAAGTCCTCAGTAAGCCATAGTAGTGACTGGATTATGGCCCAACAGGGATTTCTCTCATGCACAAAGATTTGGTCTCTCTACCATATTTGGCTTAGGCTCGACCCAGCAGCTTACTTCCCTCCCCATTACATATGTTCTCAGGAAATTCAAGAAGTGTGCAGTCTGCCAGAAGGCCATCACTGAACTATTGATCTGGGCATTGAACAAACCTCATCACTGCCACTGCCTAACGTGTTTTGTCTGCAGGAAATCTGTAGCATTCACTAAATTCAAGCTAACCGAGGGAAAACGGATCATGTGCTCCAAAGATTTCTACGAATCTTTTCAGCAATGTCGACTCTGCCAGAAGAAAATCGATTCCAAAGACAAACTCCCTTTCTCTCAGCTATATCATAGTGCATGCTTCAAATGCGTCAATTGTTTCAAACCCATTAAAGAAAACGATGGTGTGGAACTGTTTGACGAAACGTACTGCAGAGAATGCTCCATAATGCTCTCCCAAAAGAAAAACAGTTTACGGGCGCATTACAGCACTTTGCAGAGGCAGCAGCTTGAAGGTGAAATACCTCCTGCACCAAATGCATGGATCAACAGTATCTCTGAGGAATTGACTTGTGAATTACGTAAAGCTGTGGAAAAGGCTTTTGAATAAACGGCTTGTTTGTACATAACAAGAAAGTATGCTTTACGGGTAATTTATCTAGACAAAGTTAAGAGACCATGCAAAGTGATAGTTGTGGCTGCATTTTCATTTTTGGCAAACTGTTCACTTTGGTGGTGCATGGTCAATTTGCTCATAATTTTCAGGCCCTTTTCCTCTTGCCTACTCAGGCAAAACTACTGAAGATTTTCATGATTAATAAGCAGTACAATACTCGTTCAATTTCGTCAGCATTGTCTGAGAGATCTCGATCTTCCTTGTGTTCTTCATAACCAGCAGATCTGAGATCCTTGCAAAACATCCATTTGGCATTTGGACGATTCCAGGAGAGTGGGGGGGCTTGTGGGACACCTGATATACCTGATAACCTGGGGGAGGGGGTAGAGCGCCAGAGCAATTCTTGCATTCCATGGTATACACCAAATGATGGGATTGACAGCTTCAAAGCAGTTTCAAAGGAACCAAAACGTGGTCAAAGCACGTGATGAATGGACCACCGAGCTTATTCAAATGCGAGTTATCAGGGGCCTATATCAACAGATGGGCCAATCAATATCCAATTTTCAGAAGGGCTGCGTCGGGATGGAAGGAGCTTCTGCCTCTTTTTACAACGATTGGGGTCTTTCAAAGAGCGGTTTGACGAAGGGACGAATCTCTTTTGAATTTCAAAGGCTCCTCGATATCACAATGTACTGAATAATAGGGTTTCCCATTCGAATTGACAACAGGGGCGCCCATTATCCCGGTCAACTTTCATCAGATATCGACGCAGGCAGACGCTGGCAGGGGTTGGCCCTCGACTATCAATCATGCTTCTCTCATGTATCTCTCGAAAAAGAGTCACGTATTGGTCTCCGTTCGAAATCCTCCATTTTCCGACGGTCTCTCACGCCTCGGATCTTCATCGAATTTGTGCTGAACCAAAGGACCGTCTATAAAGCGTGAACAAACTGTAATTTGGACACGCTTACTCCCTTTGTTTACAATTGATAATACAGGACAATGTAAACGTTTGTGCAATAGATCTGAGCTAACCCTATTAGCCCATTAGGTAAACACGCCTTTGATTAACCCTCTCATCCGCGGAAGGGCACGAGACGTGAGTCAGAGAGACGATTGGGATTATATTAGTGCAACTCTCACTGTAGCTCCATGTGTTGAGAGGTCTCGCTTTAATGGAATGGTTTGCTTGGTTTGTCGGTGAAAGGTAAATTGGTAGGTGTTACGTCTTCTGATCTCCATACAGGTCTTCCGTACATTGGAGTGTTGAGATGGGAACGATCACTTCATTTTGATTACGACACAATATTACATTTAATAGGGGTCTGAATAAATGTTAGTTCATAATGTTTTGAAATTCTAGGAAGAGGTCCTAAAAAGTGAATAGGAGGAAATATTAGGTAATTGGTAAAATAACATTCCTTTACAATCCTCTTATCTCGTGAGAGCTGAGGAGATACATCTATCCGTGAACTATACCGACAGCCCCCAACATTAATTGAAAATTGAATCCCCAAATTACAGGGGTTGGTGTTCCTTGAACCAGGAGGATGAGGAAAACACACATTCGAAATGGGTAGGTAGGCCATTTTGACCCATAACCTCATCCAGAGAGCGCCAATCGTTTCGGGACCCATTTCATTGGATTCAACGTCCAAAATTTAGTGGAAAATGATACCCCACACGCCTAGGTACCAGAAATCATGAAAACAAATATTTTAATATATATACAATATATATTAAGGCCATTATGACCCATGACTTCTTCCGGGGGGTGCCAATCGTTCTGGGACTCATTTTAATGGATTCAGCGTCCAAAATTTAGTAGAATCCAAAATTTTGGAGTCCAAAAACCTCGAAAATCCGTTTTTTGAAATACACATTTTGACCACTACCCCACCCAAATTTGGTCCGATCGGCCTAAAAAGTTTCGAGGGCCGACTAGAACCGGGCACAGACCCCTGACCTGGACGTTTCATGATGTCTAGATCAAAAACGCTGCAAATTCTTACACAGGGGTTGGTTATTCGTCAGACCAGGCGCATGGAAACTTATTTAAAAACGCTGCAAATTCTTACACACGGGTTGGTTATTCCTCGAATGGGGGAAACAGTGGGTGTGGTGGGTCCCTGACCCATTTCAATCGATCCAGGGTCCAAGATTTAGTGGAAAATGATACCCTACTCGCCTAAATCGCCCAAAATCTCGAAAACCCATTTTTCAAAAGACGGAGGAGGTGAGGTGGAGACCAGGGCGAGAGAAGGCGGAGGTGAGGTGGAGACCAGGGCGAGAGAAGGCGGAAGCGAGGTGGAGACTGGGACGAGAGAAGGTGAAGGCAAGGTAGAGAAGACCAGGACGAGAGTAGGCGGAGGCGAGGTAGAGACCAGGGCGAGAGAAGGCGGAGGTGAGGTGGAGGAGACTAGGACGATGGAAGGCGGAGGCGAGGCGGAGACCAGGATAAGAGAAGGTGGAGGCGAGGCGGAGACCAGGGCGTACCCCACACGCCCAGGGACCGCTAATCTCGAAAACATTATATTCAAATGCTGCAAATTCTTACACAGGGGTTGGTTATTCCTCGGACCAGGAGCATGGAGACTCATTTCTTCAACATGGGGGGAATGGGGAAAAAAGTGGGTGCGGCGGGTCCCAGACCCATTCCAATCGATTCAGGATCCAAAATTTAGTAGAAAATGATACCCCACACGCCTAGGTACCAGAAATCCCGAAAACAAATATTTAAAATGGGTATGTAATATATACCCAATTTGACCCATAACTTCTTCCAGTGGGTGCCAATCGACCTGAGAGCCACTTCATTGGATTCAGCTTCCAAAATTTAGTGGAAAATGATACCCCACACGCCTAGGTTCCAGAAATCTCAAAAACGCATATTCAAAATGGGTAATACATACCCAATTTGATCCATTACTTCTTCCTGTGGGTGCCAATCGTCCTGAGACCCATTTCATTTGATTCAGCGTCCAAAATTTAGTGGAAAATGATACCCCACTCGCCTAGATCGCCCAAAATCTCGAAAATCCATTTTTCAAAAAACACATTTTGACCCCTACCCCACCCAAATTTGGTCCGATCGGGCTGAAAAGCTTGGAGGACCGTCCCAGGCCGGTTACAGACCCCTGACCCAAATTTCAGATTTTTAGAAAATTTTCTACTACCAAAAACGGCGTGGACAATGGACGGCGGACGGCGTACGGCGTACGGCGGACGGCGTACGGCGTACGGCGGACGGACATTGACCTTTTTTGATCAGGACATCATGAAACGTCCAGAAAAAAAATTTGAGCCGAATCGGAGAGGTTGGCCATTATCATGAAAACATAGGTTGATTATTCAAGGAATAACCAACCAAAAAGCGCGGACGGCGGACGGACGTTTGACTTTTGTTTGGTTAATCCTTGAATAATCAACCTATGTCTTCATGCAAATGGTCAACCTCTCCGATTTGGCTCAAAATTTTTTTCTGGACGTTTCATGATGTCCTGATCAAAAAAGGCCAATGTCCGTCCGCCGTACGCCGTCCATCGTCTGCGCCGTTTTTGGTAGTAGAAATTTTTCTAAAAATCTGAAATTTGGGTCAGGGGTCTGTTCCCAGCCGAGATGGGTCCTCGAAACTTTTCAGCCCGATCGGACCAAATTTGGGCGGGGTAGGGGTCAAAATATGTTTTTTGAAAAATGGATTTTCGAGATTTTTGGCGATCTAGGCGAGTGGGGTATCATTTTCCACTAAATTTTGAACGCTGAATCCAATGAAATGGGTCCCAGACCGATCGGCACCCACTGGAAGAAGTTATGGGTCAAATTGGGTATATATTACCCATTTTGAATATGCGTTTTTGAGATTTCCGGTACCTGGGCTTGTGGGGTATCATTTTCCACTAAATTTTGGATCCTGAATCGATTGGAATGGGTCTGGGACCCGCCGCACCCACCGTTTTCTCCATTTCCCCCATGTTTTAAATAAGTTTCCATGCGCCTGGTCTGACGAATAACCAACCCCTGTGTAAGAATTTGCAGCGTTTTTGGTTGGTTATTCCTTGAATAATCAACCTATGTTTTCATGCAAATGGTCAACCTCTCCGATTCGGCTCAAATTTTTTTTCTGGACGTTTCATGATGTCCTGATCAAAAAAGGTCAATGTCCGTCCGCCGTACGCCGTACGCCGTACGCCGTCCGCCGTCCACGCCGTTTTTGGTAGTAGAAAATTTTCTAAAAATCTGAAATTTGGGTCAGGGGTCTGTTCCTGGCCTAGGACGGTCCTCCAAGCTTTTCAGCCCGATCGGACCAAATTTGGGCGGGGTAGGGGTCAAAATGTGTTTTTTGAAAAATGGATTTTCGAGATTTTGGGCGATTTAGGCGAGTGGGGTATCATTTTCCACTAAATTTTGGACGCTGAATCCAATGAAATGGGTCCCAAAACGATTGGCACCCTCTGGAAGAAGTTATGGGTCAAATTGGGTATATATTACCCATTTTGAATATGCGTTTTCGAGATTTCCGGTACCTAGGCGTGTGGGGTATCATTTTCTACTAAATTCTGGATCCTGAATCGATTGGAATAGGTCTGGGACCCGCCGCACCCACTGTTTCCCCATTTCCCCCATGTTGAAGAAATGAGTCTCCATGCGCCAGGTCCGAGGAATAACCAACCCCTGTGTAAGAATTTGCAGCGTTTTTGATCTAGACACCTTGAAACGTCCAGAAAAAAATTTTGAGCCTAATCAGAGAGATCAACTTTTTGCCTGAAAACAGGTTGATTATTCAAGAAATAACCAATCAAAAGTCAAATGTCTGTCCGCCGTCAGCTCCGTTTTTGGTAGTAAAAATTTTTCTAAAAACCTGAAATTTTGATCAGGGACCCGTTTCCGGCTCTAGTTGGTCCTCGAAACTTCTCAACCCGATCGGACCAAATTTGGGTGGGGTAGGGGTCAAAATATGTTTTTTGAAAAATGGATTCTCGAGATTTTTAGCGATTTTGGCGAGTGGGGTACCACTTTCCACTAAATTTGGACGCGGAATCCAATGAAATGGGTCCCGGAACGATTGGCGCCCTCTGTATGAGGTCATGGGTCAAAATGGGTGCCTTTCTACCCATTTCGAAAAATTTGTTTTCGAGTTTTCTGGTACCTAGGCGTGTTGGGTATCATTTTCCACTAAATTTTTGACCCTGAATCCATTGGAATGGGTTCGGGACCCGCCACACCCACTGTTTCCCCCATTCGAGGAATAACCAACCCGTGTGTCATTATATGAGTGGACGTTCGATGAGAGAAATGAACCAAATTTCTGCGATGCGCTCGCCCAGTTTCGAATCACCTGCTCGAACTGCCTCAACCCGCCACCAGAGGGTGCCCCGCACGCCCGACGGCGATCGATCCCGCCCACTCCCAGAAGCCCGTGCGCCGCGTCAGCTGACAATCTCTGATAGCGTATCACCAAACGAGTGCCACGAGTTGTTTTCCATCAAGTTTTATTCGATTGACCGCGAATTTCGTGCAGTAATATCAACTATTGGCGAAAGCGTGGTGAGCGACGTGATTCGCTTTGGTGTTTGAATGCGTACAAAGTGTTCGTGAACAGCTGTCAACACAACCGACATCGAATATACTCCGAGATAATCACCAAATTCACTGGTTCGTCTCTCAAAACCAACGCTGACGTGTTAATTACCCAAAATCCCATTTTTGTTTTCAACTTTTCTCAAAAATTTTGAATCGTAAGGAATTCAAGTTGAATCGTCAAAATGCCCACATTTTCTGGAAGTCTTGGATCTTGTTCGGTCGGATTTTCGTTGTAAATGTCGATAGGAGTGACGTCATTGTGCAATGTACGTCATCAAGTGTTTTGAAGATTGGAGGTTCGTTGGATAACTTCTCTTTGATGGTTGAATGTGACGAATTTATTTCTACGGCTTCTTCAGCAGCCCTGCTTGGTCGTTGGCTTCTTCAACGGGCGGTAAAGAGACGAAATTGACGAACATAAACGATGACAGAAATTCATCGTCTTCTAAAACGTCGAACGAACAATTGGTTAATTTTCCATCGACTTCGTCTGCTCTTTATCGACCCTAAAGTGGTCACATTGAGGACGATGGGGTTTATCAGGATGGTTTTTCACTTTGTCGCAAATGTCGTCGTCCGAAACAGATTTGCGGATTTCACGACGCCGACCATTCCACGCCATATGGTTGTGGTGTTCTCCGGTTGTGTCATTTTGTAAGCTTAGGCCCAGGACGAGAAGAGTGTTTTCGAATTTGGTGCCGTACAATGTGGCGCTAGACTCACCGAGCGTTTTCCGCGACGTCTTTGAGGCGGTCTTCTAGTTTTTGGGAGATTTTGAAACTTTTAGCTGACATTTCAAAGTGTTTTTTTGGAAGAGTTGAGTCGTCACGGA
>CM034001.1:21278044-21340245 GCA_019603395.1 Cyrtorhinus lividipennis | reverse complement strand
ACTTTTGAAATAAGTAGATAGATACCCATTTAGACCCATAACCTCTTCGGGTGAGTGCCAATAAATTGGTCCGGGATCCGCCTTGGATACAGCGAACAAAATTTAGTCGAAAATACGATTCTTCTTATCAAATGACTGATAAGTGTTTGGCTTCTGACGCCATACTGACAGCTTCAATGATATCAGTGTTGTCAACCAAACAGCCACCATTATGTTACATCTGTGGCCGAGCGTGGCATATTGCAATAACAATACATAACCCATGCAGCAGTCAGTGTGAATTTTCTAAATGAGCGTTCTGCAAAAGTGACCACTGTTGAAATAATTCTGTTGCCCACAAATGCGTTCAATTCATCCAAGAACAAACACATTCGGGTTATCACACCTGAGTGGGCACCCGTCGAGCTGAGGCGTTCCGCTCATTTCCCAAATAAATCCTTTCCCTCTCGCCAGTGGCCTTTTAATTACGTCGTTAGCTCCGTGATGGCCATTGAATGAAGCTCTTAATGAGATGTTTGCCAAGGGTAGCTCAGCCCGTGTCATCCCTCATTATCGCCATTATTCTTCTCAGGATAAGAACTGGAGGGAGCCCAGACATGAAACGACCTATATGGCGCATAACCTAATTATAACCTCTAAAGGGTGTCAATTTCAGTGCTAATTTTCAATAGACTCACACTTCTCTTCATACGTAACCCTCATTCGTCTCTAACTATTATAATTATCTTTTATTCTAAAGTCCCTTATTTCTTGTCACATTGGAACTTGATTTCGGCAGAATTGCTTCTACTACCTGTCTCTCTTTTGTCCAACCCTTAGAAAATCGTTGTTTCGGCGTCAACTGCTCTAATTGGGCAACCAGCAGGGGAGAAGCATTCGAATACGGATAATCAGAGCTGGTTTATTGTGTTCCTCAGTCAAACAGTTATTTACACTGCTCATCATTAGTATGAACTACAACAACTTTTTCCACTCAGGCATTATCAATCGGCTACGATGTCGCACATGTCACCGTTAGCTGCAGTTGTATCCCTAGACAATGAATTATACCCATAATCGAGATATGAGTATCGATTATGGGCAATATCTTGATGTCGATCTCAATGCTTTGGTGTTTCCAGCTGTTTGGTGTTGTCGCTTTTTGACATCATGCAGTCGAGCAGTTGTTGCAATAAGTGTGAGAACAGGTACTTTTCAACTTGTCAAAACTGAATTTGTCGCAGATATGATATTTTTCTTATTATGGGTAGATCTAAAATAGTATAAAGAATGTAATGAACAAGCTAGTTCTTGTGCCAATCTGCTCTGATTTGCAATCAGTGAAGCTCACACAGTTGGCAAGGAGAAGTAGGGCTGGTTCACATCTTAGATGAAACAAGCCTACTCTTTTTAGTGTGGTGGACAACCACTGCTAGCGCACTGCAGGACCAGGTTGGTCATGTCTCAAGTCTCAACCATTGCCATGTTGCTTTTTGAACTGTTTCAAGAATAATATTTCAACTCACAGGATGCAAGTCGCAATCACACGTACTTCCACTGCAAATTAATATGAGTTCGTTTAGTTCTTTTAATCGTTTCCTTCGCCAATATTAATTTTGCTGATTGTATGGTTATCAATCTGAACCAACCATCTCATCAGTGTGTCTTGCAGATCATCTTCAACTTGCTTATATGCATTTTGTTTCTGTCAATAAAGCTCCTTGCCCTTTACTGTAGGTTAATCTTCAAGCAAATCCAGCAGAACCTCTCTAGTACCTGATCATTTACATTGCATCACAACTCTAAGGATCACCCAAAACAAGGAAAAACCAACCAAAACGCAATGCCTACCAAAACAGATCAACCTACAGAAAATCCGTACGCAAGACAAGTAAAAAATACCGTATGCCTCAGACATTTTGGCTGCAACGTTTGCGTTAGTCAAAGTGGACAACCACTAGGATCGCTTTGAACTGTGAGAGAGGGTTTTAACAATGAGTAAACTTCTGTACAAAGAGTGTTCTGTGAGAGGAAGTGTGAATTCCATCCCTTATGCTCCCATACAATTATTGCATATTGATATTACGTTGGTTTCAGCAGGAAAGTTTTTGTCCAAGGAGTCATAGCAATGATTTACAAGCCTCGCGCTTCTTTCTCCAATTGACAATTCTGCATATATTGACAACTTCGACACAAAATGACTGAAACGGCCCCAGTAAATTACTATCCCAGAACGTTCATTTGATTATAAAACCCCTTAGCACTACGCCTGGTTTGATATTTCATTATTTCCTACATGGCTGAGCAACTTTTTGATTACTCTTGGCAGACACCGCTACCTTCATCCTCTAGGGGAATAATCGCATCAAAGGAGCGGTGCGCAGACTTTCTGAAGCTTTCAGGGATGATCTTCTTTTTATAGAGAGAAAAGAGCGGTGAACTCGAGCAACACATGAAATTGAATTACGTGCTCCAGGCCTTTTCATCGGAAATAGCCACCAAAAGTATTGAAGGTGAAAACCATAGGAGGCAGGTTCTTTGTAATGGGAGGAATTGAGAGAGAAGTGAAAAGGGATTTTTAGGAAATATACCGAGCTAGAGAAAAACAAACCAACATTGTGCCAAAAGTTTCTCATCATGTCGGGGAAGACAAGATGTTTTGAAAGAAGAAAGGGAAGCTCTTTATACGCAAATACGTCATGTAATCGGTGATGGCACGAAAAGCAGGGCACAATATACAAGCCATTACAGTCCGCCCTGATTCGTATTGCCGGCTTACATTAATAGGGCCTTTTGATAAACACGGTGTCTGAGGTCCAGTGACTTTTACCGCATTTTTCAAGGAAAAAGACGGCAAAAGACTCCACCCTTTTTATCTTAATAAAGAAAATTCACCGACTTTCCTCCCCGGAGGTCCAACAACTCCACGGCGATCGATGTAGCGAGAAAGCAGAAAACCCGTTGGTCACCAGAACGCCGGGGATGGCAATTTAAGTTTATTCCACGGTGGTATATCATTTTAAAAAGAAGCGTACCAAATTGAAAAAAAGGCTGCAAATTCTTTCACAGGGGTTGGTTATTCTTCGACCAGCAGCATGGAGAATTCCAATCGATTTAGCGCCCAACATGTAGTAGGAAATGATACCCCACAACGAAAACCCACTTTCTAAATTGGCACATAGATAGCCATTTTGACCCATGACCAATTTTGGTGGGCACCAATCGTCCCAGATCACGTATCTTTGGATTCAGCTCCAAAATTTTGTCAAAAACGATGCCCCTACACGCTTAGATCGCCAAAAATCACGAAAGTCCATTTTTGAAATCCATTTTGGGGCCAATCGGTCGACTCTGCATGTCTCTTGCATAAAAATATGTTAATTAGGTATTCAAGGAATAACCAATCAGAAGGGAATTGATTGAAAGAGAATCGGCTAATAACAGTCTCCACACGCAGGCTAAAAAAAAATGATAAAAATGTTTTGTAATTATTTCGGCAATTTTTCAAAACCTCCGATTGATTAATGCATGACATTTCCGACATTCTCCGGCTTGAAATAGCGTTTGGGAATTGTATAGAATCGCCGGGGATTCTCTACATTCCCCAATTTCATACATTTTCCGTAACATTATACGTTTGAGCGGCAAAAAGGGGCGCAGTTTAAATATATTTCCACTCTCCATTGAATTCACTGTTTCTGAGTACTCTCAGGCAGCTCCTGTTGCAATGCTGGGTCGGCGTTCAATCACACTACTCGTATTCAATCTCAGATCCATCACTTTCCGATGCAATACATCACAGACACCAGCAGTTCTACTCACTTGATTGTAATTGAACAACTGAACAACAGCTGCAGCGAACATGATCAACTCACTGACGTCAAAACGACGATTTTGAGCCGATTTGAATGTTTTGAACGTTATTAGTGCACGCCTTCACGACGGAATTCACCACAAATATACGGATTTCCCATGTCGCCAGCAACGTTGATTTATCATCTCTCGACCTGCTATATCTTTTGATGTTTCTCTGTTGACGAAGGCCGTGGAAACAATAGAAGAAGTCCGAACAGAGCGTAGAACCCGGGAGTCCCTTTTACCCCGCTATTGTTCATTAAGGGTTGGCCTGGACGCTATTTTTGTCTTCTTTGTTCCCCTCGCCTGGACATCCATGGTCTCTTTTATGATCTTTTGAAGCGAGCACGCTGTTTAATGGAATGCGTGCTTCCGCTTCCCCTTCAATTTATACCAAAACGGCCCTATAAATTACAACCTGAGTACAGAAAGGCTATAGTCTCAGGTTTCACGATGGGTGGTCAATAATTAGCCCTTTCGCTCAAAGTCCCAATAGAAAGGCCAATTGTTTTCTTTAACTCCAAAAGCGCGTCGTTTATTATTTTTCCAAACTTATTTCTCTAAGCCTCTCAGTAATCCTCTTATACAGTTTCGGTATAATACACCCAATAAAATTCTCCTTCAAACATATCTTGATAGCTCAAATTGAACTCTATTCGTGTTTCAGGTCCTGCGAACTTATTTTCAGCTCCGGGACGGTTTGCCGCACATTGGGTGGTACCTCATAAAGGGTATTTTGAAAACAAGTTCGTGTACCATTCAAAGTGGACAAACAAGATGGCAGCGCTGGAAGGAAAGGCTCACAGACATTGGTGGGCGGGCATGCTGGCCACGAGGTGCAGGGGTCAGACTACTCCCTGGCTGCTCAGTTTGGCTGGTTCCTTACTACCTATCGAACAGAATTCCTTGCCATTACCACCTGCGTGCAGGAGATCCATAATCGACAATCGGAAGGCAGCTGATGTGGCCATCGCAGCCTTCAAGTTCACCTGAAAGCTGGCATGGGAATGTTTCCAATCCCTGAAGAGCGCTCAGAGAAGAACTCGGTGATGATCCTCCGAGAACCAAACCACCAGGGCATCCGAGGGAACGAGGCCTTTGCATGTTCGTCAGCGTCCACTCCCACTGGCCCTGAACCCTGGATTGGGACCATCTCGTGCTACCTGAGGCTGAATACCAAATCATGGGAGCGCTCTGAACTGGCTGCATACTGGCAGAGGCGACCTGGTCCCAGGCAGTCAATGCTCCTCATCTCACCAGATGCAAAATGGCAGAAATTATAGTAGAGGGGACCACAGAATTGTCACGTCCATGTACTCAGGACATTTCCTTTCAGGTACCAAGGGTGTTAGATGGCCCAAGATCAGAGACTGCAAACTGCCAGGGGTGGAAACAGCTATGCACGAGTCCAAGTGTCGAAGTGCCTTCGCCGTAGCTCGATAGTGGATATTTGGTAGAGGGTTTTTTAACCCACGCGACATCTCTAAGATGGCCCCTGACCATGTACACTGGACACTTCCCTTTCAGGTACCATGGGTGTATGATGGGCAAATCAGAAACTGCCAAATGCCAAGGGCAGAAACAGCTGTCCAAGTGTCCAGCATTCACCGCAACTCGATAGTGGATATTTGGTAAAGGGTTTCTTATCCCACTTGACATCTCTAAAATGGCCCCTGACGAGACATTCTGCTACATCATGGAGGGGGGATCTCGTGGATATTCTGCTGCTAAGGGCGAGTAGGTACAGTGAACCCACAGAAGTCGCAGCGTCAAGCGTTTCAAATAACGGCAACAAAATGTAGGTCCCTCAATTCTCAACCAAAACACCAACAGCGAACATTGGCTAGCGAGCCATTTCTTCAGCAGCGTCATTCATCTTGTATCAGGCTCTGAATGCTACCACCGCTTACTAATGGACAGAAACCTCCCCATCCCAACACAGCAGAGCCGAGGTTGTAAACAGCCAACGATTACCAATCGTAACCATCGTCCAATGCGTAATCAGCCAAAAATAATTGGATAAGGAAATTGGCATGTGCAAAGTCTGCCACATACTGTACAGAATTAACCACAGAGCAGATTAAAGTTTGAGTCTCAGCATTTAAAATTCATAAATCTGGGATCGTATCGCGAGATCAACCATCAAAAAGTTATGTGGGTACACCAGACTCCAAAAAGAATAACTATTATGAGCAAGCGCATAGTCGCTGTTAGTTAATTTTGAGGAAAAAAAAAATCCAGAAACTTGGAACTCCGGTAATTATAAAACAACTTTCCCGCGTAACGTGAGTTAAGGGGAAGTTTCTAAGGAGAAAGGGATATTTCCCTAGAACTTTCCAACAGAACCGCGATGAGAAACTTGATTCCTAAAACTTTCGATCTTTTCAACTTCCCTCTTTGCTGCTTTAATGCTCTCGGTCACCAAAATGGTAAAGTTGACGTCGTTGTTAGATGCGATTAGGCTCGCTTTGACGCTGCGGTTATCGCTAATATCGAGGACTACTCATTTTGAATGATGAGGAAGAACGTCCGCGCTGTTGCTGAGTTTCATCAGCAAGGTTTTTCGATATCTGGGAGAACCCACAACATAACTCGGTGCCAAATCAACACTCGATAGATAAAATACGGCCTAAAATATAAGAAATTTGCGTCAACGTGGAAAAAACTAGTGGAATATAAGAAAGAATGATTGATTGAGATGCTTTATTATACACCTGGGGGAGTGGAACTTTGTTCAATATCGAACGAACAAACTTGCACAGTAAGTATCTGGAACAATACAATTAGAGACAACATACAGACCTTTTTAGGAAAATTATTAAAAATAATACCAGTTGTATGAGGATTGCATATTGCTTACAAATCTTTATTGTACCTTATCAAAAGAATGTTGAAGAATTTATTCATTCAGTTATTTATTTTCAATCGTATCCTGATTTGACAAGATGTATAGCATTTCCAAGTCAAATTGAGACCATTTCAAAGTAACTTGAGAATTTTCAAATTAATAAAACATTCACAGCTAAAGAGGACCAAAGACTTTTATTGAGAAAAAACTAATAAATATAAAATAAGAAGAGAAGAGAAACAAATAAATGAAAAAATGCCGTTTTTTAGCGAATTATTATTTAAATCAAAAAGAACGAAGAATACTACATCATGAAAATTGATATTTATGACAAATTTATGCGGTGTTCTTCATTCATTCACGCTGCGAGTTCTTTCACAGGGGTTGGTTATTACTCGGACCAGACGCATGGAGACTCATTTCTTCTACATGGTGAAAATGGGGGAAACAGTGGGTGTGGCGGGTCCCGGACCCATTCCAATCGATTCAGGGTCAATAACCTCTCAGGGGCGTCAATCGTTCTGGGACCCATTTCATTGGATTTAGAGTCCAAAATTTAGTGGAAAATATCCCACACCCCTACATCTCCAAAAATCACGAGAATCCTTAAATAAAAAAAAAAATATTTTGACCCTTCTCCCCCCCCGCCCGAATTTGGTCTGATGGGGTTGAGAAGTTTTGAGAAAATGAGTCCCTGACCAAATTTCAGGCTTTTTGAAAAAATTTTACAACTAAAAACGGCGTGGATGGCGTTGATTATTCAAGGAACGGTATTCTGTCATTTTGTTTCATTAATTTTATTTTAAATAAAAGCCTTGAATTGCTTCAAAAACCTGTCAATTCGGTTTGGAAAACTCTTTCTTCCCTTTTAGTTGTGAAAGTTTCTCAAATTGGCTTGGAAAATTCTCAGTTCAAGGGGGAAAAAGCTATACTTCTCATCAAATACCAATACAATTAAAGATAAATAATTCCATGAAATAAATTCTTATACATTCCGCAAATTATTGGACAATTATTGAAACAAAAATAATTTAAAGAGATTTTTTTACGTTCCCCCAATAATGTTCAATAAAGATTTTTAAGCAATATTAAATTTCCACATACTGTAGCAAGTATTTTTTATTATTTTTTTTTTTTTTAATTTTTGAACATGTTAGTGTTTATTTTCAAATTATACAATTCGAGATACTCATTGTGGACCTTTGTTCCCTAAATAAGGAAAAATCCCTCGAACACTGTTGATCTATCTCTGTTTTGCAATATTTTGTTCATATTCCTTGCGTTCCTATTGTATTGTTGTTTCAAGACATGTACGCATGATTACAGGATCCAAAAACTTTGAACCTTTACTGTCACAACAGCATTCTCCTTTCTTTCATTTAAGCCATCCCAGATAAGCTGGGATAAGATGAGAGAGAAAGTTCAGAGTGAAGATTTAGTGTACTCCACATTTTCAGCGAAATTTCGTATATTTCTCACCAACATCAAACGAGAAACTCCTCGTATGATAGATAAGTTTCCTCTCGTTTCCCATTTAATAATTAAAAAACTTTATTCATAAAGTTGTTCAACTTACGAATTGATTAGGGTTCATATAACGTGCTAACCTGTAACAGAAAAAGCAAATTAATGTTATAATGTTAGCATAGTATCCAGTAAATGTGCTACAAATAACTTCAGGGGCACATATAGCACCCTATCAGCATAGGTGCTGCTCTTAGATAAAAGAAATTATAAGACCAGAAATTAATATGAGTATAAATTGGAAATGATGTACTTCATAGAATATTGCTTTCAGTAAAATTAACAATTTTTTTCTTTTATGTTTTTTGGTTGGTGAATCTTAGAGAACTTCATAATAATTTGAATTTTTTTTTTCTAGAATAATGTATTTTTTATAAATGTTATTAATTGTTGTATTTTGCTACAAGATGTAATGTGGTGCACACAGTTTTTGGACTTGCTGGTCCCAGGATGCAACTATTAGGATGCCACTGGCAGAGCAAGTTTTACTAAGATAAGTGTTACTCTGCGGGATGCAACATGAGAGATGTCACCACTCAATAAACATTTACAAATGGGTTTGACTTGGTTGAGTAAGGATTGGGAGGCAGAAGGTTTGGTGGTTTACTAACCTATTGGACGCTTCAAAAGTGAACTAGAAGGTCATTCTGCATCGAGCTGGCTTATGCAGGCCTTCTTATAGGCTGAAGAGGGGCAAGATGTCTCCCTCCTCCTTGCTACCCCTGACAGGGGTTGGTTACACAGGGCGTCTCTCCCCTCCAGGGTTTCCCCACTCAGGTTTTCCCCGTCCTCCCCTCTCTTCACTATTCATTGCATGCTTTCGAATATACACGTTGGATGGCAGAACATGTTTCTTAAATTCCTATTTGCTCAAATTCAAATGTTGTTCCCCAATTGCTTGGGGTTTGGAGGGCATTTCACTCAGGTTACAGACCACAAGCCTCTCTACTTCATCTTTGGGAGCAACTAAAATGACACCTCACACGTCTACTCGACTGCTTCACTCCACGCTCTATCTACAAATATCGACGATTTAAAGACGACAAAAGTGCCGATTTTGTATCCAGATTATCCCCACGCCTAGTCTTACCGGTACTGATCAAGATTAGACATTACGTTCGTGGCCAAAGATTTTTTCCTTTCTTCTTCATTTCATCCATTCACAGAAGGCGTAAAAGAGAACGCTTCGGGGCACAACACCGTGGAGATCGCTGAAAGGAACTTTCAGAGTATTGGAAAGGCTTTAGGGCTTACTAAGTTTGTGACAGTTCCAAACGATTGGAATTGGTCCAGAGAGCTGTTGTGCAGACAAGGGGAAGTGATTTCAAAAGGTTTGGGAAACTGGTTTGTTTTCTTCGTTCGTGTTTACCTAATACCGATTTTCCACAGATCGATTTCTCGCCATCAAAAAGTTATTTTTCTTCGAAAGGCCATCAGACATCGAGTTCATCCGGGACAAGATGTTCTTCAGGCCAGTTAAGACGCCGAGTCGAATAGTGTGTTTCCTATGTTGAAGAGCCGTATGCAAAATTATCAAACAGGTTCCAATACTCCCAAAGGACAACTAACCAAACGCACGTCTTCAAGGTGGCCTAACTCCCCCTAATCAATAAATGAACACTTCAATCAACCATACAATGGTATTTAGGCCCTACGCGACTGCTTAAATAACATGCTTTATTTTTCTGTTGACTCCCCAGAATAAAGCTATCTTGGAGTATGAGTGAGGGAGAAACAGTGAGTTTGGATTGTCCCAGACTCATTTTAATCGATTCAGCGTCCAAAATTTAGTGGAAAATGATACCCCACATGCCTAGGTACCCGAAAAATCATGAAAACCCACTTTCGGAGTAGGTAAGTAGGGGCTCATTTAGACCCATACCCACCCCCAGTGGCTACCAATTGGTCCGAGACCCATCTCAATGGATTTACCGTCCAAAAATTAGTGGAAAATGATACCCTACACGCCCAGATCGTCCAAATTCTCGAAAATCCACTGTTTGACAAACGTATTTTGACCCCTATCCTCCTCAAATTCGGTCCAATCGGGGAGAAAACATTTTTTTTGAGGTCCAACTAGAGCAGGGAAGAGGTTCCTGACCAAAATTTCAGATATTTGGAGAATTTTCTTCATCCAAAAACGGCATGGATGGGGGAAGGCTTGGACGGTTTTGTGATTTAGACATCGTGATGCTCATACTTACAAATTGGAGAGGTTGACATTTGGCATGATTAGAATAGGTTGAATATTCAAGGGATAACCAACCAAATAGCAACTACAGAAACATTAAAAGTTCACCCATATAACAGAAAAAAAAATTGGATAAGGGCGTTTTTTGCGAGTTTCAGAAGTGTTTTTGGGAAATGGAGTTTTGTGTAGGTTTCAATCCCAACAGTTTATTTCCTTGGAGGTGCCATTAGGGATGATAATGGGGAAGCCTGAACAGAAGAGTTTACATCACACTAATTAGGATCATTAATTACCCACAGCCAGGGTGATCTATATGTGCAAAACTCATGAAAGGCAGGAGCCATCTCGCAATGAAAAGTCCTATTATTTTTGAATAACCACCCTCCAACATGGGAAATCGATCCATTAACCAGCGATGAATTCACGCTCGAGTATTCTGCAGTAGTGGACTCATTTATTCAGTTCTCGAGAGTTTTAATTTGAACTGAATTTCCAAAGATTTCTAAAAGTGCGATGAGTTTGAAAAGCGAGGAACATTGCACGTTGCGAACTACACATTGGTTGGTGTCGTGTACATCATCCGTGGGAGCGAAGCCAAAAACATGCCAACCTTACCGGCCTCGACCTAGCTCCAGCGCCCGCCCCCAGACGGGTTATGAATGATTCAGAGCTTCGAGATGATTATGGACGAAACGAGCTTTGCTCTGGAGACAAAGACAATTGCCATTATACACACTGAGGGTTAACGTTGGCGTCAAGATCGTCGTCCCGCCTGCCAAACTGGATTACAGCCGTGATTAATGGATGGGAAATTTCCTATAAGGCCTTAGAGGAGGTTCACGTCTAATGACACAATTCGGCAAACTTCATCAATAAGTTGCAAAAGTTGGGATTGGTCGATTTTCTGAGTTCTTTGCCAATTGGTTCTTGAAGTACGGTCGACAGCATGTCGTCGTCAGCAAGCATTGTCAATCACGTCGTCCAAATCTGAGGCAGAATATGAGTGGAAATGGTTTAAAAAAAAAAAAATTCAGGAACTCGAGCGTCAAAAGGTATTATTTTCTACTGAATCTTCAGAGAAGAAGACATCATTAATCAGCTTGGGGAACCGCTTCATCTTGGGTGGGGACTTCAATGCTAAGCAAACCAGATTGGGTTCACAACTTTGAACCAACAATGGATTATATCCTTTGAATACCGCCACGTATGTGAATGCAACTCAACACGAGAGGTTTCATCACACAAAACCACTCAGCAAATTACCTGCGGAGGAAAAACCTCAGTTCAAATCACTACCTAGTCAATCCTTATCACAATGAATTATCGTGTCATCCTAAAACCGCAGAGCCGAACGAATTCGTACCCACACTGAAGAGGAACATGATTATGAATTCAAATATCTTATTATCACCAAAAAAAATACACCTCATTGGTTTGAAGATAGAACAATAGCGTTAAGTAACCCTATGAAATCTATTTTGCAGTCAAGGAATAGCAGAAAGTCAGGAAGTAATGGCATACCTCAAGGAATCCAGTCAAAAAAGATGAATGATTGATGGAGCTGCAGCAAAACAGGAAAATGGTGCAAGAAAACCATAATGAAACCACCCATGTTTAGCTCAGAGAGCTGACCAGCGATTGTTGGACTGAATTTTCGCTCTGGATGGCCTGTATACACCTCAAAAGACCAGCTGTCTATGCGCATTTGGCGTATAAACCTGCCTAGACAACGATAAGACGAAAGCAGTGTTTGCCAATGTCACAATATAGGAAGTTGGTCAAACAATCAAGCACGAAATCAACACAAAAATAAACCTGGTTAAGATCTCTAACAGGCAAGCTAGAGCATCCCCCAAGGAAAGCTGTTGCCCAACTCATCCAGATCACCAATGTTCCACGCCATATCACGCTAAGTCCCACAGTTATGGAAAATGACGGGGAATAATGATCCCGGGCAAACCAAGGAATCACCTAACATCGAACAGGCAAAGTTGTTGCCTGTATTGTCTAAAATGTTGAAGAAATCTTCATCAAACTATTACTCGTCATCCCAGAGGAGCGCAAGCAGCACTCTACAATATACCAATGATGTAGATGAGTAAACCTCAACAAGTTTTTGATAAAGTTTGGCTCAGTGGTCTGATGCATGCTGCCTTACCAAAACCTGCTCCAATCTTATCTGTCCGACAGGTACTTCTGCATCAAACTGGATGATGCCTACGTACAACTCAGGCTACTCTCACATGAACATCAACTCCATGGCTGACAGATGACTGCAAGATCATTCCTTTCCAGCTCCTAAGTATTTTCTTATTCATTCTCAACCAGGTTCATAGTGCAGTACATAACCATAGTGGTGACCATGGCAAACCAAGGACAAACGCCAAGAAAACACGCTGCTGGTGTACCTCAAGGAAGTGTATTTGCCCATTTTTATACCTTCGGTACATACGACGACTTGGTGCAAGGATTGGTGGTGAGGATACAAATCGGATTTGGACTGACTGCCGCAAACGGACTGTGTCCATCAACAATAAAAACCATTATGGAGTAGTTTGCAGAACTATAAAACGACGCTGTTTAGGGTCCTTCATGGCAACAACGAGACACATCTCTGCTCTCAGACTGTCAATATCAGTAATCCAGATGAGTTCTTCATTCCCCAACGGTTCAGATATCCAAGGGGAAGTATATTGAAGGGGGGAGAAACCTTCAAGTCATTTTGTCGGCTTCATACTCAAGTATGAATAAAAGTGGGAGGTGAAGAGGAATAGAGAACGAGAAGAAAATAAGCGACCTCTCATCGCTGGCAGTTCTAGCTCAAAGCGTGAGTAGGGAATTAATGATCTTCCCTTCAATGGCACTTCTAACGTTTCTCAAGGAGTCGCAAGTGTTTCCGGACAGTGCTCGTAACACGGAAATTATCTTCGAGAAGAGGAAGGAAACAACGGAGAGATAATTTCATCTGGCTCGATGATAGAGACGTCAAAGATGAAATGGTTTTCTTGAGTGATGAACCTAAAGAATATTTTCCTAAAGGCAATATTCTCGATTGGGTTTGTATCATTGAATGCAACACCCAAATGAACAAAAAAGATGACCGTATGTTATACGGAAAAGGGTGAAATGGCTGGGAAAATACAAGCAGGGAATACTCCCAAGGGTTAGGCAGCCACGAAACGCATTGAGTCCAATACACCAAAATACGTCAATTATAAGGGGAAAAACATATTCATGTTGTAGCGATCAAATTGTTTGTCGCTGAAAAAGGCAGCAAATTATTTCACTATGTTTGATCGGAGCTACAGTATGGAGAAAAGGGTGGGCGTGGAGTGTCTTGGACCCATTCCAATCGATTCAGTACCCAAAATTTAGTCAAAACGATACCGCACACGCCTAGTCACCCCAAATTCTTGAAACCCACTTCCAAAGTAGGTAGGTAGGACCCCTTTTGACCCATACCCAACCCCACTGGGCGCTTATCAGTCCAGGACCCGTCTCGTCGGATTTGGTTCTGGGTGTTTCAAGGTGTCTAGAGTAAATGTTCGTCCGCCGTTTTTGGTAGTTGGCATTATTTTAAAAATCTGAAATTTAGGTCAGGGACAGTTTTTCAGATCTAGTTGGCCCTCGAAGCATTTCAGCCCGATCGGACCAAATTTGGGGGAGATATGGGCCAAAATACGTTCTTCAAAAAGGGTATTTTTCAGATTTTTTGGGCGATCTAGGCTTGTGGGGTATCATTTTTGACTAAACTTTGGACACTGAATTTTATAATACGGGTCCCTGAACGATTGGCGCCGATACTAGAGCCTGAACGATACTAGAAGAAGTCATGGATCAATATGGGTACCTGTCTACCTATTTTGAAATTGGGTTTTCGAGATTTCTGGTATCTAGGCGTGTGGGGTATCATTTTCCACTAAATTCTGGACGCTGAATCGATTAGAATGAGTCTCCATGCGCCTAGTCCGAGAAGTAACCAACCCCTGTGAAGGAATTTGCAGCCTTTTTCGATCTAGATGACAGAAACATCCCCATAATGGGCCAAAATGTTCCAAATCTGGGTCGGCACATGGGATAGTGAATGATTGCCCAGCCTACACACCCAAATATTTCAAGTGCGCAAAAAAAGGACATTTCTTGAGGACGTGCAGGAACAGGTGGGTGAATCAGGTAGAGGAAAAAGGATGTAAAATGCAGAATGAGGTAAAATTGTAGATTTTTGAAAAATGTAAAGTCTTGTCCCGGCTGACGTTTTACACATTGAATCTTCAGATGGGCAAGTTTGGTGACCATTTAAATGTTGTATTTATTATATATATTTTTTAAATTAATTTGCAAATTGTTCGGCTTCATATCTATATAAGTGAAACTGTCTAATCCATCAATCATGTATCAAGAATATAAACGTACCTGATAAATTTGACCTTCATTTTGAAATTGTCTTCCTTATCAGCGATTCTACCTGTCAATATTCCAATAAGGACGAAGGTGGCTAGTAGGGCCGGTGAGCACTTCAAACAGCCTGTTTCTAAATCAATCGTCGACTTGGCATAAAATTAATCGGATTTGAGTTTCCGATGCGTTCGAACAACGCGGGCGTTGGGGTGAGTGTTCCGGGGCAGCCAGCGGTGTACTGGGGCGAAAAAGGATTTTCTACGCCGCCCCCCGACCAAAGCGCCCCTGCGCGGAGGTGGCTTTAATTATAACGTGTCCTCTGTCCTGGTAACCGACTCTTTACGTCCCTGGAAATAGACAGGACTCCCCCAACTTGGGGTTGATTACCGTTTGAAATGTGACTTTTTCGACGAAGGGTGCGGTTAATATCGATTTTATCCCGCAGAGACTTCTGATTGACGTCTGTTTAAAGCAGTTCGCTATGGTTCTGTCTCAGCCGAGTAAATTATTTTCAAATATTCACTATCGTCCAGCCTAGTAACGGGGAGGACTTGTTAACTAAATGATCCAACAAAGAACATCAGCATTTGAGCAGACACAAGTCAGCAGGAGTCGATAAACAAGTTCCCATACCCTTGCTCTATAACCAAATTAGTCCCTGAAAGTGAGTCACCAAAGAAATTTCGCTCAATCTTGAAAGAAATCACCTTCTGGGGTAACTTTAGTATGCTACAGTGTTCATTTTGGTCAATAAAAATTGTCTGCTAGTTGAATGATGAGTATAGGGGGAAACGAGGTGAAATTCCATTTTACTGCATCTGAATCGACAGTGCTATCTAGTGGCTTTCAACAAGTAAGCTTGAATAAATACTACTGCTGCTTCGGGGCAAAAATGTTGAATTGCATTGTTAATGACGGAAATCGAACGACACAGGAGGGAAACGCTGCAAATTCCTTCACAGGGGTTGGTTATTCTTCGGTCCAGGAGTCTTCATTCTAATCGATTCAGCGAACAAAATGTAGTGGAAAATGATATCTCACACGCCTACGTACTTGAAATCTCGAAAACACATTCGAATTAGGTAGATAGATACCCATTTTGACCCATAACCACTGCCGATGGGGGCCAATCGTTCTGGGACCAGTCCTATTGGATTCAGCGTCTAGAATTTAGTCGAAAATCATACCCTACACGCCTAGATTTCGCCAAAATCTTGAAAATTCATTTTTCTAAATGCACATTTTCACATCTCATCAGTGGTTGAAGTGCTCAAGATTCGAAAAGATCGTCGATATTCACATTTTATCAAGAATGTATTCAGTTGGATCACCACAGCTCGATTCAACGTCAAAACAGGCGCGGATTCAAGGGGGGGTCACGGGGGTCATAACCCCCCCAAACCAGGTAGAATTTTGAAAATTTTTGAAATTTTGAGTAGAGTTTTGACATACACAATCAAATTATGAATAAATATTGGATTGGAATGAAATGGACTTTATTGTTAAGAGATTGAAAAAGTGAGAAAATTTAGTTCATTTTTATTTTTATTTTTTTTACCCTGTGACCCTTCCCGAAAAAATTTCTAGATCCGCGACTGGTCAAAAGTTTACTGGGAAATGATAGTCCTCACGGCAAAATGGCCAAAAATATCAAAAATCCACCGAAATATTGCAAAAAAAAAGCATTTTTTCACCCATACCCACTCCAATTCCGATTGAGCTGAAAAGTTTCGAGGACCAACTAAAGCCAAAAAGAGGTCCCTGAACTAAATTTTGAGCATTTTAGTGAAAGTTTTCACAACCAAAAACGGCCTGAATGGCGGACGGACATTTTGGTTTCTTGATATTGTAACGATTTATATTCTTCTTAAATAATTTATTACAATTGTTCACTCAAATACATTGTCTTTGTTCACACACTTACACAATCACAAAGCACAATTTGCGGTTGTAACGCGGTTGTCGCACTATTTATAACACGGCACGGCACAATTTTTTACCCAAAGCGTCTCCAAACTGAACTGAACTGCGCGGCATTCCTGGGTCCCTTTTATACTGGCTGCCTTGGTCGAGTACCTTCTCGAACCTTCCCTGGTGTTGTCTCGAGCAAATGGGAAGGTTCCAGCCAATTCGATACGCATGAATGTTTGAGAGCGACCCTTAGCCCTCCACAGGTTGTTGACCCTGCGACGCCAGCAGCCCATTTGAAGGCGCAGGTGCAATCTCGCAACAATATTGTAACGATTTATGTTCTTAGTAAATAATTTATTAACAATCGTTCGTTTTAGAATACACTGTTCACATTCGCGCACTTACACAATGACAGAATCACAATACACGGTTGTAACGCGGTTGTCGCACTATTTATAACGCGGCACGGCACAATTTATAACCCGAAGCATCTATGTCCGGACTCCGAATTGAACTGAACTCTGCGGCGTTTCTGGGCCCGTTTTTATACCTGGTGCCCGGCCGAGAACGTTCCGGGACGAACAGGGAGGTTCCCGAATGTTCGAGACCCTTAAACCTCCACAGGTCGCCGACCTTGCGACGCCAGTAGCCCATTTGACCGGCGCCAGTGTGAGCTCGCAACAATATAAACATCATAAAACGTATACTGACAAAATTTTGGCGCCAATCTCAGGCATGATCACACAGGTTGATTATTCAGGGAATAACCAACCAAAAAGAAACTTTGTACCGGTTAAATTATTCATGAACGTATAGCAATATGAAGTATGCAATCGCAAGCGGAGGTCTACAAATCTCTCTCGCTACCTAGCAGTGAGGGTACAAAAGTACATATTGTCATATGATTACTTTACATAAATCGTTTCTGATTGTTCAACGTTGAGAAAATTACTAGGAATTCACCCAAAAAATGCATTTTCACCCCTCCTACCATAAGTATCAGTCATCCTCTTTGAGCTAAAAAAACACAAAAGCATGCGGTAATGGTGAAGAGGGCTTACTCTAAACGGAAATAGTCCAAACCGAAAGCGAATACATAAACTTGGGAAGCTTTCGCACTTCGCGGTAATTCATTATGCAATGTTTAGGGGAA
This sequence comes from Cyrtorhinus lividipennis, assembly GCA_019603395.1. Lineage (NCBI taxonomy): Eukaryota > Metazoa > Arthropoda > Insecta > Hemiptera > Miridae > Cyrtorhinus > Cyrtorhinus lividipennis. The sequence goes on along the minus strand of CM034001.1, from coordinate 21,322,386 downwards.
TCCTCTCGCGCCGAGTTTGACGTGAAGGGCCATCAAGGGCCTGGTATTCAACACGGTGTGCACTTCACAGCCGCTGGATTCCCTTTGGGAGTTTTCGGGGATCCGAGTAAGTCCAAAGCTATAAATAAACTTCGCGTTCTAGTAACTGTAGTTGAGCGACGGAACTAACGATAGATTCTGTGGAAGGTACCTTTTCGTTGTCTCGAATTAATCTACCAAGCGTTTACAAGGGCTGAAGGGAATAGAGCGGTTGGCCCACGCAGATATACAATTTGCCAGTGCAAACAACTTGAATATACATTTATCCGTCTCCGGTTGTACCATTGTGATGGTTTGGGAACTTCGGGTAGCTGTTTGAATATGTACCTACCTAAACAGTTTGCACACGCATATAAAATGGCCAATATTGCAATACAGGCTGGTTCGTACTCATCCATACAAGATTGCTTCCTCTTCAGGTGACGACTCACCTTAGGTCGGCCATATTTGTGTATTCTGTGCTTTGTCACACTATTCATCAGTAAATAATCACACCATTTGACTGGTAAACAGGACATAAAGGAAATAATTATTATCATGACCACATAAAAACACTCATCGCCATCACCAACCTTTTAATTATTCTTCATCGTCTATTCACATTTTGAATGCAAAGAACAAGAAGAATATGGCAAAATGGCGATGAACGCGCGTTCGAAAATAAAAACATTCTAATCTTGAATTGATGCAGTAGGGGGTGATATATGTCCACACTATTCACCACACAATTTAACTAGCAAAAGAAGTAATTGAACACATTACAACTCCTGCCGCTATCATCAGTCTTTTCCTCCTTCTTCTTCATTGTCTATCCATAATTTGAATGCAAAGAACAAGAAGAGTATGGAGTTAAATACATACCCATTTTGACCATAACTTCTTCCGGTGGGTGCCAATTGTTATGGGACCCATTTCATTGGATTCAACGTCCAAATTTTAGTGGAAAATGATACCCTACTCGCCTGGGTCACCCAAAATCTCGAAAAATCCATTTTTCAAAAAACACATTTTGACCCCTACCCCGCCCAAATTTGGTCCGATCGGGCTGAAAAGTTTCTAGGACCGTTCTAGGCTGGGAACTGACCCCTGACCCAAATTTCAGATTTCTAGAAAATTTCAAGATCGTTTGTCTCAAGCGATTTTGACAAGTTTGCCTGATTCTCAACGTATAACTTTGTGCAATCTCAAATTTTCTTAAATCGAACAAAATGTAGGTACTTAGCGTTGAACTCAGGACTCATCGACGGTCAATAAGAAGGAAAAGTTGGGGCTTAGTACCGTTTGGGGATCACATTGCTTGCTTATACGGAAACTTTTTTCCTCTCTGCGACAACTTTCCAGAAGCGTCGCTTTGTCAAAAGAGTTTAATAAGGAAGGTGATATTGCTGAGTCTGTCTATAAGAGTCAGTATACAATACATCATGAAAGTGGTTCGGAGGTGAAGACCCCACAGAACTCTCTCTGGCAACAAAGCAATTTGATAGATATATTGGGCCCAATCAGAGAGGTTGACCTCTGGCATGATTACATAGGTTGATTATTCATGGACCGTCCAGACTAAATAGGGAGAACTACTGCAGGGTTGCCATAAATTTGTTCATAAACAAATCTCTTATGTTATACATACATAAGGTTGTAGGTGGGAGGATTATTTATTACTGCTAAAACAATAGGGATTAGAAGGAACTTTTTATGAACAAAAACGCTGCAAATTCTTTTACAGGGGTTGGTGATTCCTTAGACCACAAGCATGGAGAAAATGGGGGTGAAACAGTGAGTGTGGATTGTTCCAGACTCATTTCAAGCGGTTTAGCGACCAAAATTTAGTGGAAAATGATACCCCACAAGCCTAGGTACCAGAAATCTCGAAAACACACATTCGAAATGGGTAGAAAGATACCCATTATTTTTGACCCATAACTTCTTCCGGTGGGTGCCAATCGTTCTGGGACCCATTTCACTGGATTCAGCGTCCATAATTTAGTTGAAAATGATATCCCACCCGCCTTGATCGCCAAAAATCTCGAAAATCCATTTCTCGAAACACACATTGTGACCCCTACCCCGCCCAAATTTGGTCCGATCGGGCTGAATAGATTCGAGGATCAACTATAGACCTCCGACCCAAATTTCCCCCTAGATCACCTAGATCGTCCCCACACACCTAGATCGCCAATAATCTCGAAAATTAATTTTTCAAAATACACATTTTGACCCTATCCCCACCATTTGGTCCAATTGAGCTGAAAAGTTTCGAGGACCAACTAGAGCCAAAAACGAATCTTAGACCAGAATTTCAAATTTTTAGAAAATTTTACTACTAAAAATTGATCTAAGAATATCAAATCACTTCATTCTTCTATTTTTTTGGGAACCAATCGTATTTTCCCAAGGAAACCACCTATTTCAAATGACGAATGTCGTCTTGCGCGATGTCCAAAGAAGCTGAGCTGGACAAGGGATTTTCTAGGCCCCAAATATATTTCATGATCGAAAATATGCTTTCAATTGGTGCAGCTGTCCCTGGCAAGTTCAGAGCGAATTTCATCGTCTTATTGAAATGTTGTCTGATGTTTGTTTCCTGGAAACTACTATCCACAGCCTGCTACTGCTGAGCTTCTCAGCCGACGTTCTCCAGACAACTTACTTCCTGCACTCTTTTCAGTTATTTTCATCAAAAGTACAAACATCTGACCGATATCCTCTTTGCACAATACAAACACAAACAGATTATCTAAAACATCAACAGTTTGTTCGAAATGCCAAGCCTCTAAGTGGGTCCCAAAAGCAGCAGCGAGCTATTGCGTTAGGTTTTCTCCTTATCATTGCTCATAACTTCTTCGCGTTTGGATAACAGACATCACTGAAACGAACGAAAAACACAGAACGTGGGATGCAACGTTGTTTGCAAAAAGGTATAATATCACTCGCTCGTAGATATTAGCATTTGGTGCAGCTTGCTTTAGCTAGGGCTCTAATGTCTACTCCTATCGAAGAGGAGTTATTATTCCCCTGCAACACTAATTCCATTTCATTTTCATCCGTTCCAAAGCACTGATACTGACCCAGCGATATTTCAGACAGACTGAAAAGAACATTATTTTGAGAATCCAAACACTGTTACGGCTTAATTACACTTCTGTTTACACACACATTTGAATAGCCGAGCTCCCGAGAAGGGAGAGCCCAACGAGGGGTAAAAATTAATTTCAGACCACACACAGAGAAAGCAAATGCTTTTAAGAGACCTCTTTTTGTTGTGTTCTACGCAGCACCTATTGCCAGGTTTAAGCTCTCTTTATTGACTGCATGGAACCAAAAGGGTGAAGTAGAATGAATTTTCTGGTGGAACAAAGGCAAATGAAACCGAACGGTTTTGAGTGAGCTGAAGTCATCCAGAAATCATACTTAAAGATTTGCAGAATGTACTTGATACTCCAACCGAAGAAGGCAGGAGAGTAAAAAAGTTGCGAATTCCAGCATTTCCAGCTGGGGTAAGTAGCATCACCGAAGCCCAACAAAGCAAATGGAATATAACTGAAGAAACAGCAAATTTGGCTGCATGGACATAGTTTGTCATCCATCATAGTTCGGCAATCCTGGACAGAGCAAAGCCTCACGACTGAAGAGAACTACAAGCTGCAATGGCCGTTTCTGACGTCACCAGCACAGTGACACGATGAGTGATGATTGACGCCAAAATGTTGCAGTATACCCAAATGTCCGCCCGTCGTCCGTCGTACGCCATCAGCCCAAAGTTTGTTTTTTGAAAAGTGGATTTCCGAGAGTTTTGAAGATTTAGGCGTATGGAGTATCATTTCCCACTGAATTTTGGACGCTGAATCGATTGGAATGGGTCCGAGGCACTCCTCACTCACTGTTTTCCCCCATTTTCCCCATGCTCCTGGCCCGAAGAATAACCACCCCCTGCAAAAGAATTTGCAGCGTCTTGTAATGAAGCCCACCAGCAATATTTCCCCCCGTGCTTGGCTAAATAGGGGCAAAGACTTGAGAACAAAAATACGTAAATGATCATCATCATGCTACAAAGTTTGAGTTAAGATCGAATGTTAATGCTATAAGTGGGCTGACAAAGTTTTCTTCAAAGGATTCATCAACGAGAAACAAAAAACTGTATTCCTATAATTCTACAAAAAATGAGTTCTCGATATTGAAGAGCTTGTCATTAACGAGAGAGAAGTTACTGAGAATCGGAAATGAGCGAAAGTTTTACCAAGTCACTCAAACTTTGGTCATCAGTGTTGAAGAGTTCCCCCACCATGACAATCATTACTTGAGGACGACCAAAGGGAGCAGACTCTCCCAAAACTGAATGCAACACGAGACGCCTGGTACGTTTGTTGCGTATTTCAATTATTGAATTTTGGTTGGAAGTTTTGGTGAATTGCTTTATCAAAAGTGGGAAATGTTCCGTCGGAAAACAACAACTGTTAACGAGGAACTTCAGCACGAAAATGTTTTCAATCGGCACGTCTATTTGCTGCAATTTTTGGGAGTGACGATTCCGAGCATCGCACAAGCAAGGCGTGGAGTGGTTGACTGGATCATCTTCACCGTGGTGATAAATGTGCTTACGTTGAACAGTGTCAGCCAACTTATGACGTTGTTATTCCACGAGGGCTCTTTATCGTCCAAATCCGTCAATCTGATGTTCTTGTTGATTAATGTGGCTTCTCTCGTCAAACTCGGCCTGATACAAATGAATGCCCCGCTGTTGGCGAAGTTATTCGCCGCATTGGACACTCCTGGAGCCAGTGACTCGACGCTGATATTGCGAATTGTGGGTGTAATCACCAGAGCGTACGTCACGATTCTCTTTCTTCTTCTGGGAACGTTCGTGTCTTATCCGTGGATGACTGGCAGGCAAACACTCCCCATTCTCTACTGGTTCCCTATCAAAATCGACACCTTCTTCACATTCTCATCCGCCTACGTCTTTGCTTGTACTGGCTTTGCCATCGTCGCTTACAGCATGGATGCCATCGACACGCTTTTGCTGCTCGTAGCAGGTCAAATCTGTCGGAGGTTGGACGCAATCCAGGTTGCTCTGCTGACTGTTGGTATTGAAGAGCCAATGAGGAAACGAGGTTGGAAAAGACCCAAGGCATTAGAAGACTCTTTGGGGTTAGGTATAACGAGACTGGCAGCTTTGAGCCGAGATGAGACGCTGTTGAGGGAATGCATCAGAGAACACGTTGACATCATCAAGTGAGAGTTCCATATACGTAGTGTAAGTTTTACAGGCAAATAATTCATAGCATTATCAAAAGAAAAACCTTCAATGTTAGGATTTTATGGGCTAACACGTGCTGAAAAAAGGTGATTTTTCAAATGAACAAGTCATTATTCCGAAAAAAATTTAGTCAAATCAAGAAATGGATAAGATCTTGAAAATCAGCGTTAAAAAACAATGAAAATTCATGTGCCACACATTGGAGTTCACCATCCACTATTTGACGACTGTGGGGTTGCGCAACTTTGCGTGCTCGCTGAACTGGTTGCGTGCAATTGAGAAAACTATTTGTGGGATCAAATTTTCAATAATTTTTGAGCAGGAAAAGGGGTCTTTATCGCGCATGATTGATTCATATTTGTGGACGAGCCGCTATATGTATTTCTACTCGTATTAATTTATATCCGGGTATTTATAGAATAATGATTAACCGGCATGGATCAGCGAGCAGGAGGCACACCCAAGATAACCACGCTATCGAGGCCGAGAAAAAAAAATGAAAAACCTCCCAAAACCCGCTTTCATCAAGAGGAATTCGGCCAAGACTATTAAGGAAAAAGAAATTGAGTTAGCCTCCCTCCTTTAACCCACGCTACTCCATTTCCCTTCTTTTTCCCCCTCGCCCTATTTACCCTTTTAGAGATCAATCTCTATCATCGCATTTTCTCGATCTACTTCAGAAAACATCTGTGAAGATGACAATGCTCTCCGCATTCCTTAAAGGAAGCTGTAATCTCGATGGCCTCTTTGGAGCCAGCGATGATTACGGTCTTTACATCGATCTTCAGTTATAAAATCGAACAATAATTTCAGTAGGCACATTTTGAAATTCTATGCAAACCGAATTCTGTCGAGACTTTCTCATTTAATGCAGTTTTTATTGCAATTTCAGGTTAGTGAGAACATTTGATTTGGTTCTAGACGACATATTTCTCACACAAGTAATTCAATCATCAGTTGTGTCAACTATGGCTTTTTTCGCTGCATCTAAGGTATGTATGAGTCGTACTCAGGTTGATATATTCACTCTCATGTAGCTCAAAATTTGAAGATACATCAAACACTGTCTCGCCTTATTAGATCCAATCCTATCCATTGTGTTATGTAGAGTTGTTGAGCAAGATCAAAGATAAAACATTTTTTTTAAAAAGCTGTTAGAATCTGGAGAATCATAATTGGCGCAGTCAGTAGAACCATTTGAAATTGAATTGTTTGAACAATTATGAAGTTTGAAGTGGTCACCATACACACATTCATGAGATGTGACCAGTTCATCTGTATCAATGATAATTTATATATTATTAAGCCATTTATTAGCAGGAACATGTGCAGAATAGTGCTCAAAACCATGAATAAAAATATCAGAAGCAATTGAATGGCTCAATTCAAAGAGCATGGCTCTGAGTGGAAGTGCAATGTCACAGAAAATTGATATCTTTCCAAACTTTGTCCACTCTAATTTGTTGCCATCATCTACCTGCCTAAACTTTCTGTGAGGGCAATAACCATAGTTGTGAGCACAGATTGGATAGTGACTTAATCACCCAATCTATGATGATGTGCTGGTATTTGTTAACATAGACAATAACCTGCCAGGAAAAAATTGTAGAAGTATCGATACAAATTTCAATTTTGACCACTTTGGTTCAGAAATCGATTTTGTTAAAAATAAAAACACTCAAATGCAATATTATTCTTTTAACAAACTTATTCCAGAATTTTACATTTGCATACATCCTATTAATATGGCATGGGATTGAGAAAATGATTTAATTTAAACATTCCCTATGGAGTGTCTTAGGCAAATTTAGCCAATTTTTGTTAAATTTTTTTAATTTGGTTTTTGAAAACTACATTCAATATTAAATCGATTGATATAATGGTTTTGAGCTTTACGATCCCTAGAACATTTTTATGGACTTCAAAGATGGCATCCCTCAGCTAGAAAAGCTACAATTTTCGAAAATGATTGTTGAAACCATGTTTGGAGACATGTTTATACCCTCTTCCTATCCCCTTCTAGGCACTGAAAAGGCTGATCAGCTGAATAAATATCTTATTCTCTGTCCCGAGTCAAGCAATGAAAGACACAATGTTAAAAAGTTAATAGCTTTTTTGAAAAAAAAAAAATAATAATAATAATAATAAACTGTTGGTGAAACTGCAATTTTCTGACTGTTGGTTCTTTATTTCCACAAGTAAATTAGATATTTCTACGTTATTTTTTTAATCTGTTTCCAACTAATGTACGAAAAACCTGACATTAATTTTTTCCCGAAATTTCGCTTCCTGACGTTTTTGGTGGCCACCTAATGTAAACATTTCAGAGCTCTCCCTTTCATATCAACATCGAATTGGAAAACGGATCATTGAAATTCATTATAATTTGTACTAGCCTCAGTTTAGAAGTGATAATTAACATTATTCGGATTGATTTAGATGGAGGACCCGTTCCGAGACTTTCCAAAAATTGGCTGCATTCTGTTTGGATCTTTTCTGCAGTTCTTCATGTATTGCTGGCTGGGAGAGATGATATCGGATCACGTAAGTACATATTTATCCACAAGGTGTGATGGGGTTGAATTTTTCAAATTCACGCACCACAAGAATCAAATTACGTATTATATCATCCTAAAATTGAAGCTTCTGCTGTTTTCTTGTCCTGAAATTGGAGTTGAGGACACAACGCTATTTACTACCGCCGCAAAACACCAAATGTATTTTTGCATCATCAGGAATCAGACAACCCGTTATGTAGAGTAATACAAAGACAAACCTATGTCCACATCCCAAAATCAGGACATAAATTTGACCCTGCTTCTGGTTACTGTCTGTCCATAATCTCACAATTTGCTTTCCTAAGGCCTGATGATGCAAATAAATACATAATTTCAAATTTGAACTTGAATTTGGTATGATATGGCATTTTATCTGACCCTCATTTCAATCTCATTGGACCACTCGTGGGTCCAAATTTTTGCTATTTTTAAGATAATGGTACGCACCCCAAACGATCAATATATCAATATTGTAACGATTTATGTTCTTTGTAAATAATTTATTACAATCATTCACTCAAATACACTGTTCTCCACACGGTTGTCACACTAATTTATAACACAACACAATTTATAACACAAATTGCCTATATTTGGACTCCAAACTGAATTGAACTGTTCCTCGGTCCCTTTTATGCTCGCCCTCTTGGTCAAGAACTTTCTCGAACCTTCCTTGGTTCTGGGAACTCGTCTTGAGCAAACGGGAAGGTTCCAGCCAATTTGATGCAATGCATGTTCGAGAGTGACCCTTTGCCCTCCACAGGTCGTTGACCTTGTAATGCTGGTTGCCCAAGGAGACTGGCGCAGGTGCAATCTCGCAACAATAATTACTTTCGATTAATCGAATTGTCATTGTAGGACAGTTGTGCACAAGCAGCAACCTGTGCAGTGCATTCCTTGTATCTATGAAAACCACAATGTCAACCCTTTTCTGGCTATAGTTAGTCCTTGAGACTTTTCAGCTCAGTCGCACCAGTTTTGGTGAGAGGGAGCTGTGTAGAAGGGGGAGGGGGTAAGAAAAAAGTTTTTTTAATGAAGTTTCAAGATTTTTGGCAATATAAGCGTGTAGGGTATCGTTTTCTTTTGAACGCTAAATCCGTCGAAGCAGATCCTGTATAGATTGGTGCCCACTTGTGGCGAGTATGGGTCAAAATGGGTACCTACCAACCTATGTAATTGGGTACCTAGGCGTGTGAGGTATCATTTTCCAGTAAATTTTTTACGCTGAATCGATTGAAATGAGCCCTGGACACCCCACACTCACTGTTCCCCCCCCCCCCCCCCCATACTTCTGGCCTGGGTGGAAGGCGAGCAGCCACTGCAAGGCCCCAGCTATAAACAAACGTCAGTTATTTACGATATGTCTAAGGAATGTGTTATTTTCCCAGGTAAGGGTCTCTAGTAAAAGCCAAAACTTTTTGTGTGAAAGATGTATGAAACGATGGGAAAAAATATGGCCGAAAGAGGAATAATGGGTTGTTAATAAGTTTATTTGAACAGGTACTTTTCGGACCATAGCGCGTCACCACATATTCCAATCAATTATGAAAAAGGAGTTAAATTCGCTGAAATCTTTGGAATAAGGCGATTTGAAAAGGGCAATTGTTAAGAATGCTTACCCTGATTCTATGATTTACCCAAATTTGTTCTGTCAAATGATAAAATGTTGATGCAAATACAATTTCTCTTCGGTTGTTTAGAGCGACAATCTCCACAGAACGCTGTACCTGAGCGAATGGTATAAATGTCGTGAGAAAATAATGAAGTCTCTCGTCATCATGCAGACATTTACCAAAAACCGGTTCAGGCTAGAAGGTGGCCACCTGTTCCAAATCGGCCTACCAACGTTCACCATGGTGCGTGAGGGTTAAATTGTCCGTTGGAACGATGAATTGTTAACAACAAATTTGTTATTTTGTTTGCATTGTGTTCCAGGTATTGAAGGAATCTTTCGGATTTTTCATGGTACTACGAGCCGTGCTCAAATAAATTGTCAGTTGAATATAGGACGCATTGGATGAGAATTCAACAAATGATGAACAATGTTTGGTAACACCCTGTTCACGCAAATTTGTATTGTACTCGTGTAAAAACATTTATGGCAAACCTCATAAGTTTTGCATTATGACACCAAAATTTGTAACGTCCCGGTACCTTAGATTACAATGTTTTTACTATGGTTCACCAATGTGTAGAACAAATGGTCCAAAGAAGAATTTGACAAAGATGAGCACAAAGCAGAGTGTAACAACTTTGGTAAGTTAGTGTTGAGGAGTCCGCCTGAAGGCACCGCCACCGTCGGCCACAAGAGGACTGAGACGACCTTTGCATCTTATCAGAGAAGATTCCTTTCATTGAAGATGAAGAAAAAGGGGTTGATATTGTGTTGCGTTTGGTTTTGTTCTTAAAAGATACGTTTTTGGAGAAAAAAAAAGGGAAAAAAAACACATGCTCATGATATTGAACCAATAATTAACAGATATATTTTGATGATTCCAAGTTACCTAGTTAAGTGTAATAAATAGTTATCAATGTTGTCACATTCCTCTTTGTGATCACCTTTATCACTTATCACATTCTTCATTGTGCTCATCTTTATAGCACTCTCCCTTGTCCTTTTTTGGTTGGTTATTCCTTGAATAATCAACCTGTTTTCATGCAAATGGTCAACCTCTCCGATTCGGCTCAACATTTTTTTTCTGGACGTTTCATGGTGTCTAGATCAAAAAAGGTCAATGTCCGTCCGCCGTCCATTGTCCGCGCCGTTTTCGGTAGTAGAAAATTTTCTAAAAATCTGAAATTTGGGTCAGGGGTCTGTTCCCGGCCGAGACGGGTCCTCGAAACTTTTCAGCCCGATCGGACCAAATTTGGGGGGGGGGGGGTAGGGGTCAAGATGTGTTTTTTGAAAAATGGATTTTCGAGATTTTGGGCGATCTAGGCGAGTAGGGTGTCATTTTCCACTAAATTTTGGACGCTGAATCCAATGAAACGGGTCCCAGAACGATTGGCACCCACTGGAAGAAGTTATGGGTCAAATTGGGTATTTATTACCCATTTTGAATATGTGTTTTCGAGATTTCTGCTACCTAGGCGTGTGGGGTATAGTTTTTCACTAAATGTTGGACCCTGAATCGATTGGAATGGGTCTGGGACCCGCCACACCCTCTGTTTCCACCATTCAAGGAATAACCAACCCGTGTGTAAGAATTTGCAGCGTTTTTAAATCACATCGCTGTGCCATAGTAAAGACATATTAATCTAAGGTGCCAGGTCGCCACGAATTTTGGCGTGGTTAACCACCAGCAAAAAGAAGCAATACGACGAGATTTGATTATAAAACCCGTGATTGTGGAAGATAGTATTTGAGAGAACTCTATTGGTTAAGGAACGAACTGGTCGGGATTTGCGAATCGAAGTTCACATTTCCTTCGAACAGAGCGCAACCGACCCTCCCATAAATCAATGTAATTCATCAAAGTATATTGAAGTCAGACTGATGAACCCAAGCGGTTTGAGTGGAAGATAAAACGAAATTCAATATTATTACACTCGTAATAAGCAAATTCGCGGAACTGCAAGAGACAGGGAAATTACTCTACAATGAATGGCCTGTGGGCAATAGAGGTGCACGCCCGAACAGTCTAGGGATGTGTAATTTACGAGGCCACGTATATTACGATTTCGATTCAAATCGAATTGCGTGGACAAGTAATTAGGTAGCATTTCAAATTATGGTTTGTGTCGTTCAACTATAGCATATCCAGGTATTCAATGCTATGTAGTTTGATCACAAAACGCTACAGATTATTCCACAATGGTTCAAATTTGTAGATAAAATTTGCTTGTGTTGGAAAGAGCGTTTGATTGGGGGTTTTCACAATAAGTTCCGATCTACTAATTGAAAAAGAAGAAGAAAACGCAAATTCTTTTACAGAGGTTGGTTATTCCTCCCACCAGCAGCATTGAGACTCACTCGAATCGATTCAGCGCCCAAAATTTAGTGGAAAATGATACCCCACACGCCTAGATACCAGAAATCTGGAAAACACATTCAAAATGGGTAAATAGGCACCCATTTTGACCCAAAGCATCATCTAGAGGGCACCAATCGTTGCGAGACCCGTCTAATTGGTTTCAGCGTCCAAAAGTTAGTGGAAAATCATACCCCACACGTCTAGATCGCAGAAAATCTCGAAAATACATTTTTCGAAATACACATTTTAAATGCACGCATCAGTATCATTTTCCACTGAATGTTGAAGTCGGAATCCGCTGAGATGGATCCCGGACCGATTGGTGCCCACTGGGGGCGGGTATGAATCAAAATGGGTATCTAGTTATTTATGTGTTTGGGTACCTAGACTGGTGGGGTATCATTTTCCACCAACGTTCGACGCTAAATCGATTAGAATGCTACACTCACTGTTTTCTCTATTTTCCCCATGCTCTAGGTCCAAGCAATAACTTCCCTGTGAAGGAATTAGCAGCGTTTTCAAAAAATGTTATTGAGCTGAAGAAACCACCCATTAAGAAAAGACTTTGGACCGATGGATGGTGCATATTGTAACCTACATAAAACTTGAGTTCCCATCCCTTGCACCAGCTTAAATGACACCAGGTAATTTTAAAATTTTTGGAAAGCGTTTCATACTAGTTCAAATTATTCTTGTTGAGAAACAGGTTCTTGTAGATGAGTCATCAAAATGAGAAAGCTACCACCGATGAAATTTCATAGGTTAGTTTTGAAGTTCCACTGCAAGAGTGGTATTGTAAATATGTACACTTAAGCATTGTGGATACCTATGTAATGCCTCACTTTGAAATAAATTTTGAAGTAAATAGGGAGAACTAAATTAGGCCTAATTGTACGATGCTGAAAAGTAGGCTGAACGTATTCTGTGTTGTCGAACGAACATCGAGGGTGATAGGGGGTAGGGAGGTGTTGTACTGGACAACCACTGTTCTTGCGAGAGAGAAATTCAATTCTCCCGCTCCCAAGCGGATGCTTTGAGCAAGCTTGAGTTCCCGCAGGATCCACTAGAGCGCAGGGTAAGTACCTCCCAGTTCACCAACTGACATGAGTCGGGGGGTGAACTTCCCACGTACAATCCCAACAGCTGTCAGCGTGGGACACAGGTTCTTGGAGGTGCTAAATTCGTTTGCACATTCATGATATCACATTATTTCCTTGGCCAGTAATTACAATTCTTTCGTTCGGTGTGATATTTCTTTAAACAAGCTTCCATCTTGCCTAGAATGAGGATCAATTTTACGTAGAATGGCTGTTCTAATAAGCAATAATGTTCATACAAAGGTGTGAACTCGATGGATTGACAATATAAAGAAGTCATTTCTACAATTCATTTTCAACAAAAACTGTCTAGAGGACTTTTCTTTCTGCAAGCTTTTCGAGTTACATACGATTTTAGAATTTTTTCGTGTTTTCAACCTGGCGTAGTAAAACATCCATATCTCCCTCAATTTAGGAGGTAACCTCAAATTTGAGTATACCGTTGGAAAGAGCGTCTTTTGCCGTATGGCATGCAACCCTCACTGGGGGGAAAAATATTCTTTCCAGGGTACAGAAAAACCAAAAGATACACTGGCGAAAAACTTAAAAAACGCCATTTCTCAAGAATTTTAATTGGTCTAGAAGCTAAAATGCGAGTTGGGAATAAGATTTAGTGTAATATTAAACACTAATTTAGCTCGTTTTGAGTATATTTGTGAACATTCTGCACAAGTAGGAAGATTATATGAACTAGAGTGACCTCCAAAACTAATTTGAAGAAATAAGATAAAAAGTAAATTTATCAAAAATAATGATGAAGGATGAAGAAGTTGGCAATTGTCAATACGAATAAATTGAATATAGAGGAGTGGCAAGGGTAGAAACTGGCCATTAGTGTCTAGTGACTAGTATAATTATTGTTTTTAGAGTTGACTAGAAGCCACAGTCTGATGTTTCGGCATGCGCAAGGCTGGCCGTCCACTGGACGCGAATTCGCGCGAAGAGGCGAAGTACGCGATTTCAAACGAAGAGTTCGCCTCTTAACAAACACTATTATTCGTATAGGACCCCGTCCACTGCAAGCGCCATGATCGATTTATCGATTTCCATCGCCAGATTCGCCAGTTCGCGCGTTTGGAATCAAACATGTTTGATTCCCTTCGCCTCTTCGCGCGAATTCGCGTCCAGTGGACGGCCAGCCCAAGGGTTGGTTATTCCTTGGACCAAGAGTAGGGAGAAACCAGAGAAGGTGGAATAATCCAGAACCATTCTAATACATACAGTGACCAACATTTATTGGTATATTATGATACTTGACAGGTCTAGGCTCCCGAAAATCTCGAAAAAACCAATTTTGAAAATGATATACGTAGGTTTAGGCACTCCTTTAGCGGGCACTAACTGGTCTGGGACCCACCTCAAAGAATTCACTGCCTCAAATTTAGGAGTAAATAACACCCTACATGCCTAATTCTCGAAATGTTCTAGAAATTTACATTAAAAAATGTATATAATTTGGCCATATTCTCCCTAAATTGAGACTCCAAAAACATTCTAAAAATCTGAAATTTGGGCGATCCCGGCTCTTATTGGTCCTCGAAACTTTTCAACCCAATCAACCACATTTGGGCGGGGTTGGGATCAAAATGTGTAATTCGAACAATGGATTTTCGAGATTTTTGGCGATCCAGGCGTGTGGGGTATCATTTTCCACTAACTTTTAAACGCTGAATTATATGAAATGGGTCCCAGAACGATTGGCACCCACTGGAAGATGTTATGGGGCAAAATGGGTATTTTTCTGCCCATTTTGTATATCAGTTTTCAAAATTTTTGGTACCTAGGTGTGTGGGGTACATAATCCACTAAATTATGGACGCTGAATCGATTGAAATGTGTCTTCATGCTGCTGGTCCGGTATGGGTCAAAATTGGTATCGATCTACTTATTTTGAAAGTGAGTTTTTAAAATTCTGGAACCTAGGCTTGTGGGGTATCATTTTTCACTAAATTTTGGACGCTGAATCAATTGGAATGAGTCCGGGACACCACATTCTCTGTTTCCTCAATTTCCCCATGCTCCTGCTCCAAGGGATAACCGACCCTTGTGAAAGAATTGGCAGATTTTGTATCTAGACATCGTGAAACGAGTGCTTTTGCATTTTGGGGCAAATTTGAGAAATTGATGTTTGGCATGAATACATTCTTATCATTCAAGAAATAACCAACAGAAACCTAGGGCATCTCCTCTTTCAGCTTCGGTTTATGGCTGGAATCTTTGAAGTAGACAATGGGATGGAGGGGATGGGGATTCTCCAGTCTTAATTATTCTCAGTGCTTCCAATTATTAGCAGGAACGGCATCAATTGGATCTCAAAATATCTCCATTAGAAGGTACGCTTCACGTCTGAGGAAGGTGCTTATAGGTCCTTCATTAACATTGGCCATGCCCAACCACGAGGTGAGCCATCCAGTTCTCTCTTACCCGGACCAATGTACGTACTTCGTAGGTGAAACACATTAATTCACTCGGCCACGACCAAAGAGCCACATTATCGTACTGCTAGCCATAGCCGTGCAAACTGTTCCACAGCATTCCTCGAGTTGCGGTAACGTGAAGTGGCGTTCAAAGGTGTACCAACAACCGCCACTCCAACAACACCGCGGCCATTTCCCGCGTCAACGATCCACACAACACAGGAATGTGCCGGCGCTAACTCAGCCGTTAACGTTTGTCCAGCTTAAACAAACGGCCTCTGATGAGACAACCAATAAATTGAGAGCCAATTGAGAAAAGGTTACATATGATAACAAGTCCATTCACAATTTTAAATATTTATTTATCGTGCCATCAATTTCACTTGATTATCACATCGGCTGATTTCCCTCGTGGAGTTCATGATACCAAAAGGTGAACTCCGACGGCGCTTCTGTTGACGAGGGTTTTGTTGACGTTGCTTCGTGTTGACTTTGCTGGCTCTTGTCCCTCAGGGTGTTTACGCCTCGCTGGGATCGAGGGACTCACAGAAATCTGTGAATCGCGTTATACGAAGCAAACGACGTTCAACATTCAACCAACCATAGGTTTTTGTTGTAAACGTTGACAAACTACAGTGCGGGTGATGTCTACGAAAGGCGCAAACTCGTCATAAGAGAGTGTATAATACTTCACCGCGCCCTTGTGGGTCTAACCAAAAAACTATGACAGTTTTTGGTTGGTTATTCATTGAATGATCAACCAGTGTTTTCATGCAAAAAGTCAGCCTGAAATTTTTTTCTGGACGTTTCCGTCTAGATCAAAACGCTGCAAATTCAACACACCTGGATTGCAAAAATCTCAAAAATCCATTTTTCAAAATGCACATTTTGACCCCTACCCCACCCAAATTTAGACCTTTCGGGTTGAAAAGTTTCGAGGACCAACTAAAGCTTAGAACTGACCCAAATTTCAGATTTTTAGAAAATTTTCTACCTCAAAAAACGGCGCGGACGGTGGACGGCCACCAGGATTCACTGTCTCAAATTTAGTGGAAAGTAACACCCAACAAGCCTAATTCCCAAAATGTTCTAGAAATTGAGTTAGAAAAAATATAATAAAATTTGGCCATAATCTCCCCAAATGTAGACATCTTTCCAAAAACTTTCTAAAAATCTTAAATTTGGGTTAGAGGTCTCCAGTTGGCCCTCGAATCTTTTCAGCCCGATCGGACCCAAAGTTAAGTGAGGTGGGTGTCAGAATATGTATTTTGAATAATGGATTTTTGAGATTTTTTGCAATCTAGGTGTGTGGGGTATCATTTCCCACCACAATTATGAGGCTGAATCCATTGAGACGGGTCCCAGATCGATTTGGTGCCCACCGGAAGTGGTTATGGGTCAAGATGGACATAACCTGATCGAAAGTGGTTTTTTGAGATTTTTGGTACCTAGGCGTGTGGGGTATCAGTTTTCACTAAATTTTGGACGCTGAATCGATTAGAATGACCACTGTTTCCCTCATTTTCTTCATGTTGATGAAATTAGTGTCCATGCGCCTGGTCCAAAGAATAACCCCTGCGAATGAATTTGCAGCGTTTTTTTTCCTATATTTCGTGGACTCTAAATGACCCTGCATAACTAAGGACTCTTCTACAGGAAGGGGATAGTACAAAAAAAATGCTGCTAGTTTCCCACAATGGTTGATTGCTTCATGCAGCAAGATAATGGAGAAATAGCGAGCTTGAAGGGACACGGACTCATTCAAATCGGTTCAGCGTCCAACATTTTGATATCTTTGTAGGCGTGTGTGGCATCAATTTCCACTATGTTGTGGATGCTGAGTTAACTGGAATGAGTAAGGGGCATTTCAAACTCACTGTATTTTCTTTAATCTACAATTGTGGATGAATTCGCAGCATTTTTACTTTCTTGACTCCAGTGGCCCTCATGGACGGCTTACATCGCAATGCCGAGTCTTCATGTTTTTGTGGTACGCTGGTCACCAAATGACACCCTTCTGGAACGTATCCGATCGGTTTAATTTGGACGGTGTGATCAGAAGGATTAGGTTTTTCCTCAGCAACTTGTCGCCATCATCAAGTTGGAAAAAGAAGAGTTGGAGAGGGAGAAAAGGAGATCAGGGTGGAAGATATCTCACACATTCCTCATTCCCTTGATTGTGGAAGCCATCCGGTTCCAAGTAGTCAGCAAAGCGTTCGGATGTACAGTTCCAAACCCATCGTTCCTTTTCTGAACGTGTAAGACCCTCTGAAGGTTCAGAACCGCTTGTCAAAACAGGCATTTTGGCTACCACCACGCTACCATCACGAACAATGAACTTCAGCTTTGCACTTAAGAAGAACTAATTCATTGATCTTTCATAAACAATATTTTGGTTGGGTTTTTGACCTCTTCCTGGCTCTAGTTGGTCCTCGAAACTTTTCAGTTCTGACCAAATATGGGCAGGGTAGGGGTCAAAATTAGTACATCGAAAGATGAATTTTCGAGATTTCTGGTACGTAGGCGTGTGGGGTATCATTTTCCACTAAATTTTGGATGCTGAATCCAATAAAATGGGTCCGGGAACGATTTGCACCCTGTGAATGAGGTTATGGGTCAAAATTGGTAACAATCCACCCATTTCGGATGTGTGTTTTCAAGATTTTTGGCTATCTAGGCGTATGGGGTATCATTTTCCACTAAATTTTGGATGCTGAATCCAATTAGACGAGTCCCAGAACGATTGGTGCCCACCAGAAGAGGTTATGGGTCAAAATGGGAACCTATCTACTTATTTCGAATGTGTGTTTTTATGATTTTTAGTACTTAAGCGTGTGAAATATTATTTTCACCTTAATTTTGGAATGATTCGATTCGAATGAGTCTCCATGCAGTGGGTCCGAATAACCAACCCCTGTGAAGGAATTCGCAACGTATTTAATCTGTGGTTTATGCACCAAATAGAGTGAGTGATATTCTAAACAAAATTTTTTAGATGAATGACCAGGTGTTCAACTGAAATGATTCCATTTTGAATTTTTATTGTAATTTCCTCTCACTTCAACTCGTATTACCAACAGAACAGATAAGAATGTAAGGTTTCTGGCGGTGGTACATGCTGTAACGATATATATTCTTCGTAAATAATTTATTACAATTGTTCACTCAAATACACTGTCTATGTTCACACACTTACACAATCACAAAGCACAATTTGCCGTTGTAACGCGGTTGTTGCACTATTTGTAACACGGCACGGCACGATTTATAACCTGAAGCGTCTATATTTGGACTCCAAATTGAACTGAACTGAACTGCGCGGCGTCCCTGGGTCCCTTTTATACTGGCTGCCTCTTGGTCGAGTACCTTCCCGAACCTTCCCTGGTTCTGGTAACTCGACGTGTTGTCTCGAGCCAATGGGAAGGTTCCAGCCAATTCAATACAATGCGCAAATGTTTGAGAGCGACCCTTAGCCCTCCACAGGTCATTGACCCTGCGACGCCTGCAGCCCATTTGATGGGCACAGGTGCAATCTCGCAACAATACTGTAGTGCTGAAGTGGATTTAAGTAGGTGACGGAGCTCCATACAGAAAGTCACAAAAGAAGTGGTTCTAACTGATTTTGCTCAAACCTGTCTCCACCATATGGTTGTTCGGATTATATTTATTTTTTTCTGGTATAGTTCAAGTGGCCCAAGCAATTGAAAATCACCGGGGATGGACTTAGCTGTAGTAACATTATTGCCCATTTCGCCATTTTCTGAAAAGCATCCCTTCCTCAGTGAATCGATTAGAGCTTTTATTGGGACGGTTGGGAATATTACCTCTAACCAGCCACTGAGGACCACGAAAAGCGAAATAAGAGCCGATGCAAGACAACAGATAAACTGTAACAATGGGGCATTTAGAACCCAGATCTTCCACCCGACTCTCCGCAAAGTGAGCGAGTCGTCAAGTTTTAGTCACGATATCGATAAGGAGATTTCGAAGAGCGACGAAACTCCATTCACAACCCGACGTAGTTGAAGGAGCCAATAACTTTCCCAGTTAATGACCGAAGATCCCCATGAATTTAACGCGACGAAAGCGACTTTATCAATCGTGTCGACAAAACGAGGCCAAATCTCGATTGGAGAACGTTAGTTGGGCCGAGAGGGGTTGGGAGGATCTGACGGATGGTTAAAACGACGCTGCTAATTGGAAAACGTTGTCGCACTTGAACTAACTTAGTTCGCCTAATCGGCCAATGAATATTTGTTGAGTTGTCGAAGTGTGTGAAATATGGACGAAACGAGATGATCGTTGAGGGAATGAAAACGTGGAAGCCACCAATCATTCGAGCGGCAATGTATTTAACTTCAAGGGTCCGGTTATGAAGCTGTCCAACTGAAGTATGGCTATCAACTTCACGTTTCAACCCGAATTCAATCTTACAGGAAATATTCAACGATTTCCGCTCACTTAGGGCAAATGGAGAACGTTGGAAACGATACAAACTCGAGGGATTCGAGTGACACGCGACAGGTGCCACTCAAAACTGCTACAGGTGGTGTAAACTCCGGTCATTTTGAGGACTTTTTCCCGCTGATTGTGATCATTATCATTACGAAACGTGAAAAAGAAGTTTTTCGTGTGACGTTGCTTACAAAGAGGCGGAATCATTTTGTTCTGTCCACCGCAAAAAGTGAATTTTTGTGGTTATGACTTTACATCTACTTGGACGTATTTGGAAACAGTTTGAATGCCAAAACACTGTCAAAGATTCAAAGATTTTCAAAGATTCAATGCCGGCTGATTATTCAACTTCAACACATCAGTTTGGCTGTCACATTTATGTGTCACAGGGGAATTCAAGAAAATAAAACGCCGCAAATTCTTTCACAGGGGTTGACTATTCCTCGGACCAGGCGCATAGAGACTCATTTTGTCAATAAGGGGAATGCAACGAGTGTGGCGGGTCCCGGACCCATTTAAATCGATTCAGGGTCCAAAATTTAGTGGAAAACGATACCCCACACGCCTAGGTACCAGAAATCTCGAAAACCCTCATCAGAAAATAGGTAGATAAATGCCCATTTTGAACTATACCCACTTCCGGTGAGCGCCAATCGGTCTGAGAGTTATCTGAATTGATTCTGCGTCCAAAATTTAGAGGAAAATGATACCCCTCACTCCGAGATTACCGAAAATCTCAAAATACATCTTCCGAATAAGACATTGCCTGGATCAAAATGTGTGAAAAATCCAACCTTGTATGATGACCTAATTCTAATGCCTTTCCTATGTGCTTTGCTATAAACTGTTTCAGACAATATTCAGCAAGTAAGCATAATGTGCTCGAAGAACTAAGACAGTGTCAATGCTCCATGAGTCCATTCAGAAGTCCATCACAGACTAAGTCACAATGTGTTGGGGTACGTTTCATTTCCAGGTCCAGTTCAGAAAATAGCTTCAAAAGAATGGGTATTGTTACGCAGGTTGTTAAACCAGCCTTACAAATGGTGAATATTTTGAATGGCTTTTCCTAACTCAGAAATAGACTGTCCAGGCTGTGGCACATGAGCTTCTACAGGGCATTAAGGATAATTGCAACCCCCCAGGCTTACTGGTCGCCGCAAAGCAGGGACAAACGTTCCAGGATGCTCCTTACTTGGACCTTAAGCGAAAAATAATTATCAGAATCCTCATTCTCCAGCCATTCATCATGCTTTTCTGCCTATTGCCCACAACAGACCCCTCAACTCACGACTGAGACCACTTGGATCAGTATGTTCCCAAAACTGACGGGAACGCGCACATGTGCTTTAAAGCTGAAGTATCAACACCCTTCAGTCCATCCTGGTCACCCAATACTATACCCTTCAGACGCTCCTTGTATTGATTTGCCAATTAATTTGTTTAATTTCTTGTTAAAAGTGTTCAATTCCTTACGTGACGAAAAAAGGTTTCCTGGAGAAAGCATCCCTTACCTGAAACAAAAAGAAAAACGAATTGTTTAGACGACGTTCTTTTAAAATCCGTAGAAGAGAAATCTACTCACAGAAAATGTTGAAGAATAGCACTGAGCCAAGCTCTTCTCAGCACAATAGATTCACAGAGTTCGCAGCGCTGAAAGGCGACATAAAAGCCCCCACTCGGACAGAAAGGTGGTCCTTGACAAAAAATAACGCTATTCCATTTCAGCCGTAGTGTATTAAACGTAAAAAAACCGTCGATTTGTAAGGACATTTTCATTCTAGATTCAAATAGCTACAATATTCAGATGTCCGTGAAAAGAAACTCTGTCGTAGAGCATATTTCGAAGTAAAAAGAAGACGAAGTCTTAACCAGTTCGCCGGCAGTTTAGGTGATCAATCTAAAAACTGACAAGAAAGAAGATAGATGGCAGTTTTCGTCCATCGTGAGCTCCTGTAGACGATTCGAACCCTTCTTCGCCCTACTATCACCATCTTTGTGGTAAGAACCGAAAGCGAATTTGAAGTTCCACTTAGACCGTTCAACCGTATCATTGTTGTCATTTGGTTTCCTCTCAGGTTCTCTCGAGCTGGTGAATTTTCAAAGCTTTGTTGCCTACACTTCGCCAATTTCTCTCTTCAACGGCTTTTATATTTCGTTAAGGATAAGTTAAAAGGTCAGCCGCACTGGATTTTTTAAACTGACCCACCTCCATAGGAAATTATGACTACAGAGACACAACTTTAATGCAAAATTTAGGATTTTTTGGAGCATTTTAAGGGTTAAGAGCTCCTTCAAGGACATCTCATCCTCCATAGATCTCACAGAAGGGGTCCTACAGGGTGAAATATTGAGTCCTTTGCTATTTGCCTTGTTTATCTCAGATTTAGAACAATTCTTCAAAAAGCGAGGGTGCGTTTGGGTCAATATGGATAACCTCGTCGATGTCATAATCCTTCTTCACGCAGACGA
Organism: Cyrtorhinus lividipennis; assembly: GCA_019603395.1. Classification (NCBI taxonomy): domain Eukaryota; kingdom Metazoa; phylum Arthropoda; class Insecta; order Hemiptera; family Miridae; genus Cyrtorhinus; species Cyrtorhinus lividipennis. Next base: position 21,300,120 of record CM034001.1, on the reverse strand, counting down.
TATGATCATTCTTGGTTGCTCCCTGGTTGACGCTAACCGTAAACTGGCTGTTTTGAAGGATTACTGTGACCTGAACAAGCTGCCGGTTAATGTGTCCGAGACTCAACTGGTATGTTACAGGTGGAGGCTTAAAGCATCTGGCATCCCGAGTTCTGCATGGTGTCCAGGTGGTTGAGCAGGCCTCTAGTCATACCTACCTTGGAGTCCCCTTCCCAAGCTCTGGCGTTTTTTCAAGAGCGGCTGATCACTTGGTTGCTGTAATGGCAGGAGTATGTATCAAGTCCTGGCAATCAAGACATTCTCTTTTTGATGCCTTAGTCTGATCAACCAATCTTCATTGTGCGGGTGTTTGGGGTCTTCGTTACTCCGAGGCATTGGAGAGGATTCAGGTGGGTTTTTTCAAGCCAGCGCTCTTGCACCCTCGCTCTACGCCCAATGTCGAGGTTCGCATTGAAACTGGCAGACTTCCTCTGGCATATTACATTTTTTGTGTTTGTTTGCCTTGTTGATGCTCTTGTTGCGAGATTACACCTGCGCCAGTCTCCTGGGCAACCAGCATTACAAGGTCAACGACACCTGGAGGACTAAGGGTCGCTCTCAAACATTTGTGCATCGTATTGAATTGGCTGGAACCTTCTCGTTTGCTTGAGACAACACGTCGAGTTCCCAGAACCAGGGAAGACTCGAGAAGGTTCTCGGCCAAGGCAGCCAGTATAAGGTTGGGTACACACGAACGACAAATGTCGTGTGTTGTGAACGACAGTTTCACGGTCATTGCAGTACACACGTAGGCCGGGAATTTTCCCGTATTCCTAGAAATCGAAGGAGTGGGGTTTTCCCCTCACTCGCTTTTACTTTGATTTAAGTGACGGGAACTTACCGTACGTGTGTATGTGTACTCTTCCATAAGCAAACATGGACTGCTAGGCTGATGACGGGAAACGACCGATGCCGGGCTAGCGGGTAGCCCTCGTCCCGGCACCCGTTAAACCCCCGGACTGTCGGGAGCCGTCGTTCATCAAATGTCGTGTGTCGTGTGAGGGGGTTTCCCGTCACCGGTGAAGCCTTACGTTAAAGTGTATGGAGCAGTTCACACGAACGACGGCTCCCGACAGTGCGGGAATTTAACGGGTGCCGGGACGAGGGCTACCTGCTAGCCCGGCATCGGTCGTTTCCCGGCATCGGTCTAGCAGTCCATGTTTGCTTATGGAAGGGTACACACGCACGGTAAGTTCCCGTCACTGATTTGTAGTCCCCACTCCTTCGATTTCTAGGAATACGGGAAAATTCCCGGCCTACGTGTGTACTGCAATGACCGTGAAACTGTCGTTCACGACACACGACATTTGTCGTTCGTGTGTACCAAGCCTAAAAAGGGACCGAGGAACGCCGCACAGTTCAGTTCAGTTTGGAGTCCAAATATAGGCAATTTGTGTTATAAATTGTGCCGTGTTATAAATTAGTGTGACAACCATGTATTGTGATTGTGTCATTGTGTAAGTGTGTGAATGAGAACAGTGTATTTGAGTGAACAATTGTAATAAATTATTTACAAAGAACATAAATCGTTACATTCTGAAGTGGATGGTCAAGGTTTTGTATAAATGTCTGTGGATCTGTACCCCAGAGTCTGCTTGGATCGTCTGATATTGCTTGCCCAGGAGATTTAATTTCAAGTTGTTAGCTCATGATTTAAGCCCCCCTCCCCCGTTCTCTCTCATCATCCCTTGTATTTACTTAATTCAGCTTCTAAGAAATATCCTTTATTTTTTCATTTTTCTTAGGTACCTACTGAAATTATTTTATTTCACTGTTCACGTTGCTGTTCTTGTATTGCTTTTGGATATTGTATCCCTCACAGCAAATAAAGATTGATTGATTGGTTCAAGGACATCTCGGATTTGCATTCATAACAATTAAACGTGAAAAATAAAAATTGAAAGACACACTTTTTTAAATCATTAAATTAATAAGAATAATAATGGATTGAGGTAAGTATTTGGTTCCTGGAAATAAAGCGCCCTGACATAAGCAAAATGTCTTGTGAGGTCTTGCAGATAGGTACCCCCCCTCCCCCCTTCACGTTCGAGGCAATCACACTGTAGAACAAGAGGCCACAAAAGTAGAAATCAGAATTGAACGTCAAACATCAAACGTGTATTCCATTTCCACCAATTCACGAGCGAAAGCCTATTGATTTAAGACCTTTTGTCAGCTCCAATAACATTTCCCAAATCAACCCCATTCTAACACAAGAGCTCTCGTCATCCAACACATTTCTACACTATTCACAGAGAGACTACACAATTTCCCAGGAACTGGTGTGTTAATCAAGTCCTTGCTCCTATAAAAACAATGAAAAGCTGAAAATGTTAATGATTATGTTCAAATTTGAAATCTAAAAATATGTTTACCACAACATTAGGACCAAAGCGGTGTCCATGTGCGAAATTTCGAACATTTTGGAGCATTTTAAAGTGCTTTGTCGACCCGGTCAAGGAATGATTTAGTATTTGGAGGTGAAATAGCATTAAACAATTAACTAGTAGTAAAACTAGTAGGTCGTAGAATGAACTTTCCTCCCAATGATGAGTAGATGTGGAAGTGAAGGATGGATATTCTTTAGAAAGGAAATTGGAAACAAGACCCCTATTGAGCCTTTATCGCCATAACTATCACTAAAATGCAAATAAGGATCATCCTGATTCTTCAGCACGCTCGTTATAGACCATCAATTCACCCAAACGTTCCTTACACAAAGATTCGACGGAAGGGTATTTCAAGTATCGAGAAATTTAGCTCCTTTCTATCCGATATTACGTTTCCTAGTATTAATACTCCCTTGAAAGAGGACGAGAGGGGAAGGGTAGAATTTACGATAAAAGGGGGATTTTCCCGGAGGAAACATCCGGCAATATTCCATATGAGACGAACCGGAGGGGATGAGGGGGTCTACTTACATGTTTACGGGGCGTCTAATGCAGCTTACATACAGCCCAGGGACTAGCTATATTGGTACGAGCTGAAACAAAGTTTCCGATCCTTATGTACGTATTTGCTCACTTCGCTGATATTATTTTTTCATCGAAGCTCCATTTCTCAGATACGGACAATAGATAAGTACTTGGAGGATACTGAAGCAAACTATAGTCGAAATTTCTCGCCCTTTTCGATCCACTTCCATGTCGCGAGAATGTATTAACTGATAGTACTCGGTCTAGGACTCATTCATCAATGGATAGGTACCTACTGATAAGGAAATGGACTCAACAACCATAAATAAGCAATCGTTAATAATTTTTGGTTGGTTATTCCTTGAATAATCTATGTTTTCATGCAAAAGGCCAATCTCTCCGATTCACCCCAAAACTTTTTTCTGGGCGTTTCAAGGTGTCTAGACGCTGCAAGTTCATACACACGTGTTGGTTATTCCTCGAACCAGGTGCATGGAGACTAATTTAAACCTTGGACCAGATGCATGGAGATTAGATTCTTCAACATGGGGAAAATGGTGAAAAAAGAGGGTGTGATCGGATCCATTCCAATCGATTCAAGGTCCAAAATTTAGTGGAAAATGACACCCCACACGCCTATGTAAGCCCCAGGCTTGCTGCCTCCAGAAGTCCAGAAGGGAGGGAGCATGCGCCAGGATGCGCGCGCAGCTCCTGTCTGGACATTGCATTTGGAGAGAGCTCCAGCACTCACTCATTGCCAAGGCGCCTAACTGGGCAGTCATTGTCGAGGTGCCCCTTGGTGCCAAGGGGCCCAACATGTCAGAGTCATATATATTTTTGTAACCCTGTCGTGCAAGTGCAACTCACTCAGTCCATCCTGGCTTTGTCCTGTGCTCGCTCTGAAGTGAACTCTGCTACCGTGCTGAAGTCGACCAAAGCTGTAATATTGTGTTCCCCATGACATGATAAAGGACTCAAGTTAATTAAGCCTCCCTGTGTACCTTCGGGACAGCTTGCCCCCTCCAGTTTTCCCTTCAAGGTCGACGCCGTTTTTGTCAGCTGGTATCGTTGCGCTTGTTCATTAATTGTATTTCATGTATATCATCATTTCATGTATCATGTATTAATTGTATTTTATGCTCCACATGTTGTCTAATTTACTTTGTCGAATTACTTTGTCTTGTATCAATTCTAGCCTATGTTGAGACATATCCTCCTTTGCAATGTGTCCTTATTTTCAATTATAATTCCTTTTGTATCAATGTATTTTATGCTCATCCCTGGTATCCCTAATTGCTCAGTCGTAAGTCTAGGACTTACATTGCGTAACCTCTCGCTAGGTCCATTCAAAACCTCCGAAGAAACCCAAATTAAAATTATAACAGATTTTAATTCGAGAGAGGCTTACACCTGGCTATTACCCATTTTGAATATGTGTTTTCGAGATTTCTGATACCTAGGCGTGTGGGGTATCATTTTCCACTAAATTTTGGGCCTTGAATCGATTGGAATGGGTCCTGGAACGATTGGCGCCATCCGGATGAGGTTATGGGTTAAAATGGGTACCTATCTACCCATTTCGGATGTGTGTTATCGAGATTCTGGTACCTAGGCGGGTGAGGTATCATTTTCCACTAAATTTTGGGCACTGATTTCGATTGAAATGAGTCACCATACTCCTGGTCCGAAGTATAACCAACCCCTGTGAGTGAATTTGCAGCATTTTTAGGAGCGTGGAAGATGAATCCACAGGTTTGTAAAAGCTACCGATGACCACAGAATATGGCGAACGAAACAATAACCGCGAAACCACTCCGCAAATGGGAAAGTATATTGCAAAAGATCGGGCACCTCGGATAATATTCCACTCTAGTTTCTCGCAGGCCACTGATGGGGTTGTTAAATGGGACGGAATGCTTGCGAAGAGTAATTAAGACTGCGTGGGGGCGGATGGGAGGACAAGTGGAAGTGTTCGAAAACCCTAAATACATATATATGCCCACATTAGCGAGGCGACGAGACAATCCTTGATGACCCTCCCACCCCTTAACACTCTAGACGGAGCTCGATTCGATCGATGCGTTGAGAGACCATAAGCTTTACTGACCCTTTACAGACTTAACGCGTCCTCTGTAGTGATGTATTGCTTGTAGATTTATATTCGAGCATACTAACGAGAGACTCAGGTTTTTCTCCGCCTGTCAAACGTCCATCTTTCTATCTGTAAAATATTTGTCGCTGTTCTGAACGAAAACGTTACGTACAAGAAGAATCGCTGCACATTCCTTCACACGAGTTGGTTATTCCCCGAAACAGGCCATGGGGACTTATTACAATCGATTCAGCGCCAAAAATTTGGTGACAAATGATATCCCACACGCCTAGGTACCAGAAATTTCAAAAACGCAAATTCAAAGTGGGTAGATAGGTACCCATTTTGACTCATAACCTCTTCCGGTGGGCACCAATCGTTCCCGTACCCGTCTCATTGGATTCAGCGTCCATAGTTTAGTTGAAAATGATACCCCACTTGCCTAGAGCGCCGAAAATATCGAAAATATATTTTCCGTAAGACACATATTGACCGCCTACCCCCCTATTTTTGATCCGATCGTGCTGTTTCGAGGACCAACTAGAGCCAGAAACAGGTCTCTGACCAAAATGTCATAGATTTTGGTTGGTTATTCCTTGAATAATCAACCTATGTTTTCATGCAAAAAGCCAATCTCTCCGATTCGGCCCAAAAAAAATTTCTGGACGTTTCGGTGTCTAGATCAAGATTAGCAAATGTCCGTCCTTCCATGCCGACATTGGTAGTAGAAAATTTAGAAGATTTTTTGCCATCTAGGTGTGTGGGGTATCATTTTCCCCTAAATTCTGGATGCTAAATCCAATGAGACGGGTCTCGGTACGATTGGTGCCCTCTGGATGAGGCTAAGGGTCAAAATGGGTGCCTATTCACCCATTTTGAATGTGTGTTTACCAGATTTCTGCTACCTGAGCGTGTGGGGTATCATTTCCCACTAAATTTTGGACCCTGAATCGATTGGAATGGGTTCAGGACCCTCCACACCCACTGTTTCCCCCATGTTGAAGAAATGACTCTCAATGCGCCTGGTCCGAGAACCAACCCGTGTGTAAGAATTTGCAGCGTTTTTAGTATAGACGAAGCAGCATTATCAACGAGACTGCCGTTAATTATAAATTTTTTCCACTTATGTATTGTACTTAACTACCCCAGTCGGTTGAATGGATGTATTGGCTGCTCAATCAATTTCCACCCATCATTTCAACGGTTGTGAATGTGATTTTCTGCGGTAGCGTGGTCAATTGAGGAAATAAGTTCCTACATCGACGCGAATGCAGAGCTCATGAAGTGCTTTTAGTCGGTTCATGGGGGATGTATTATGTAAAGAGGGATTTCATAGTGCTTGCATACGTACATTTCCCTGTTCGTTTCAAACAACAATTCAGCGATGGAACAATTCCTTCACGGGTAACAACTCAGCTGGAGGATATCCTTCAGTGAAGGATAATGTGATGCGGTCTGATTCCAATATACTTCTTCTCTCGAGAACCGAAAAAGCATATAACACCGTTCTTCAGGATGTAGGTTTTCGCCGAACCTTTCGCCCTCACACTACCTTGCTCCCTTTCTTACAGAGCCGAAGAGCCGACCTAATCAATATGATGCAGGCATTTTTTTTTTCTTACCGTCCTTCTCACTCGCGGCGTGATCTTCATATTTATTTTGTGAACAAGTATCGCTTCGAGATATTGCCCGAGTTGAGGTATAGTAAAGGACCAAGAAACGATGAAAATTGTAATATCATTATCCAATCATAACATTGAAAATATGACCCAAAGTCGAGTTATTCAACGTTAAAGACGAGGACACTATTTATTATTGTCGCTGACTATGTATGAATGGGTAAGTACTGTGGGGACCCTAATTTGGGTTAATTACTCAACCCCACAAAAAAAAAAGTCAAAGTCCATGCGTTGCAACCAGACATGATCGAATCAAATTTTGTAAGCCTATTCTTAAAATTTGACCTTCAAATGACCTTATATGACCTTCAGATAACCAGACATGATCGAACCAACCCTGGATTTGGATTCAGCAACCCTTGAAACACATACATAAATTTTTACAATTTTTTTTTTAGGTTATTTTTTTGGTTTGACCTTCAAATGACCTTGACCTTGACCTCATGAAGGTCAACCGACACCGGATTTGGATTCAGCGTTCTAAAAAACCTATGTCTGAATTTTTCAGATTTTTTAAGCGATATTTTTTTTAGCTATATTTTCTCTATTTGACCTTCAAATGACCTTGAAAGCGATCTGATCTGAAAAAACTGGCAAAAGATTCGAAATCAGCGACCCAAAAAACATAAAACCCCGCAGTTTGCTTCCATGGAGTTGTGTTATCATTATGATTTTTATAATTGTGTGAAAAAACGCCGCAAATTCATACACACGGGTTGGTTATTCCTTGGGCCAGGCGTAAGGGGACTAGTTTCGTCAACATGGGGAAAATGGAGGAAACTGTGGGGGTAGCGGGTCCCGGACCCATTCCAATCGATTCAGGGTCCAACATTTACTCGAAAATGATACCCCACACGCCTAGGTTCCAGAAATCTCGAAAACACATTCGAAATAAGTGGATAGGCAACCATTTTGACCCATAACCTCATTCAGAGGGCGCCAAACGTTCCGGAACCCGTCTCATTGGATTCAGCGTCCAAAATTTAGAGGAAAATCATACCCCATACATTTTGACCACTACCCCACCCAAATTCGGTCCAATCGGGCTGAAAATTTTCGAAGACCAACTAGAGCAGGAAAGGGTTGAGGGTTGGTTGGTAGCCCTTCCTGTCTCTTTAGTCCGCCATACAACAGATTGTTGAGGTTAACTCGAGGACAGGTTACTCTCTCTTGTCTTGTGGAGTGCAATTCTTTTCTTCTCAGTGCACAACAATTTCACTTTTTTCTTGGGCTTTTGAGTGAACAAAAATCTTGCGCATGAGCAGTTCTCTCATATTTACTTTTTATTATCATTATTCTCTTCAGGGTTACGTGTAGAGGTCGAGTAAAATAAAGATTCTCTATCATTTCCCACTAAATTAAGGACGCTGAGTCGTCTGAGATGGCAAATTGCCGCAAAAGGGTCTAACATATTGCTAGAATAAAATTATAAGTGAGACAATTGTGGAATTATTTGCAGCGTTTTTATGCAAGAGCCATCTAGGAGTAAGCCAATATGGACGAGAGGGCGTTGTTTGTCGAGTCTAGTCCAGTTTCTAATCACATTTGGATCGAGCTGATCATCTCTGATGACTTTCACCTGTTTGAGTACTCTGCCAACCCTTCTGCATAATACAACTCTGATTCAATCGTTCATTCCAGCGAGTCCTACGCTGCTGTAATCAAGTGACTTGAGTGGGGAGGATCAACAAATACCCAATCCCTCGTTCCCTTTTTCTCTCCCGTCTCGACTTTTTTTGTTTTAGATGAGCACGGGATATTGGCGAATAGAAAAAAAAAGATGTTTGCCAATGCGACATCACTTGATAGGACACATTTGAGGAACCGCGCAGTCTAGAGCACAAAGAAGGTGAAGCTTATTGTCGGATTTCTTCCCATGAAACCTCTCATCCCTTTTTTGTGTTTGTTGCGCTTCACCGAGGGATGGCAGCTTCCACAATTGAGACGACTCAACTCCCCTTCCCCCTCTACCGCACTTCCCCTATTCACCCTACCCACTCCTGTTTGACAAGGGGATCAAATACCTCTATGCTTTTTTCCGTCGTCAAACAGGGATGAAAACAGTCAGAGGGAAAAAACTTCCCTTTCATTGCTGCAAAAAATAGAAGTACAATTTCCCTTCTCAATCCTCCTCAGAAGAGATTTAAACACGGCACGCCTGCTTTTGAGAAAAAAAACATAATCGTAAAACATATTTACTTTTAATGTTTATTAAAACAACCGTACGTTCAAACGCACGACGAAGGTAAACGAGGTTTCATTAACTGAGAAAGCTTTGAGCGGGATCTCTAGTTTTCTCCATTGTTTGATCAAGAGATGAATTGCCTGCTCTCTTTAAATTACGAAGTAAGCATACCAGGGACGGTGTGCTAAACAGTACAGCCGAAGTTTCCTCGACAACTGAAACTTGTGAGGACCAACACGCGGATTTCAGTTGTGCGTAGTTTGTTTACTTGACGACGTTATTAGTCAACACCTTTGCCTTCTGTCTTCATTTCTCTGATTAGTATTGGGGATTTACAAAGCAATTCTACCTGCACCGGATGTACTATCATCTCTGCTGCATTATTAGCCTGCGGAGCGCATGAAACCGGAGATTTGCAGACGTTAGTGATGACCGAGCTTTCGGAAATTGGAAGGGTGGCCTCTGGCATGATAAGATGAGTTGATTATCGAAGGAACAACCAAACCAATATAACAAGAAAATTGCCTTTGAGCTTGCGCATAAGGTCTTTCGATTATGTTGAAACTGAAAAGAGACCATCTCGAGCTGAATCCTGCAAATTTGATTGCAATCTCAGCAGCTGTTACTGAGGCAAGGGAATGTGACAAAATTTGTGAAATTTTGTTAAAGCGCAGATCAATAAATAGTTTTCCTTTTGACATGGAAAACAAGGCTTTTGCTGCTAGACAGTCTCGTAATAGAAGTAATGAAACGCTACAAATCCTTTTGCAGGAGTTGGTTATTCCTCGGACCAGGCGCATGGATACTCATTTCTTCAACATGGGGAAATGGGGGGAAACAGTGGGTGTGGCGGGTTCCGGACCCATTTCAATCAATTTAGGGTCCAAAATTTAGTGGAAAATGATACCCCACACGCCTAGGTACCAGAAATTCCGAATACACATATTCAGAACCGGAAAAGGGTCCTTAACCAAAATTTCAGACTACCAAAGTCGGCGTGGACAGCATATGGTGGACGGACATTTGCGAATTTTGATCTAGACACCTTGAAACGCCCAGCAATTTTTTTTGGCCGAATCGGAGAGGTTGACATTTTGCATAAAAACAGGTTGAACCAACCAGAAAGACCCGTTCTCGGTTAAATAGAACCGTTATGCCTGTTCACCAGTCTCCTCCCTAGACCAAATAATAGGCCTCGTGAAAATTACTTCGATACGCGTTGGAAATTCCTAGCCCAAGAGGACAGCCTCGTCCGGATTTGCATAATGTCATGACGACCAGGTTGCCAGCAGATTGTACTCGGAGAGGGGATAGAGTTATAACTTATCAGCCATACCGAGCCAACAGCGTCCACATCCTCAATGCAAGGCTCAGTTAACCGGTTCATAACGACCCTCTGTGCCTGGGTCGAAAGAGAGTTTTGAATAATGAGAGGGGTCGATGTGCTGAGTCGAAATAGGGGGTGTTGTTCTCCTAAACTGGTTCATTATCAGAGTGGACGTTCGAACATAAGCCTGCTTCTGTAACCTGAGCGTGGTGGGCAATTCAGGGCGAAAATGATATAATTGTGATCCCACACCATCCCACTTCAGGAAGGAATTACATCCAGAGTTTATATCACGAAATCCCCTCAAACATAATACCCACATTCAACTTCAGCGAACTCATCAAAAACCATCAAATAGCGCTATAGAAAGCCAGAAAGTAGATACTGGAGAATGATGGAATCAAGTGTCATGGCTGCAAATATGATTAACAAGTACTTGAACGTATTCGACTAGAAGAGTCTGGACCCTGAGCTGGTTGCGCGCCGCCACGAGCGCTACCTAGCGGCCTGTCGGCTAACTCGTAATCTCTCCTCCTTCTTGTTTTGATTTCTCCTAGTCTGCCATGAGCTGTATTGTTTATTTCCAAGTTCATAGCCTTGTCAGATTATTTGAGTCGATTTATAAATTATTATTTTCGTCTAAAAATACCCAGTTGTCAGACAGACATGTTTGCAACTTAGCATTTTTTGACTCCTGACATCTTGAACGTAAAAAAAAAATAATAATAATTTAAAAAAAAAAATTAAAAAAATTCAACAAAATTGATTTTTTAGAGTAAATTTAAATAAATATATAAATAAAAGTTGAAGGAGAATGAAACATATTCGCAGTCATGTTCAACACCCATTTGATGGGAAACGAGTAGTTTATCAATATCCCAAGAGGTCGCGCTCACGGCAGTGCGCAACTGCCTCATTTTATTTGATTGGCTTGAGCTGCATTGAATGTTGTTCACCCATTAACTGCCAACTATGCACAAAGTTCAATTACATACAGCAGGAGATGTGAATCATTTTTTAAAAGTCAATTTAATACCACCGATTTCTGATTTTTCAGAATCGATTGTAAGCACTAAATTTTAATTGAAAATCGATTCTAAGCCCATAAAAATCGGCCATGTGGTTTCAAGTTTATGATTTATATTTATTTCTTCCTTTCCAGTTATGCTTTTGGTTTATACTTATATTTATTTGATTGATTTGACCACAAATGTCAATAATTACCCTTTAAAATTACACTTATTTCCTAAGCATATCAATTCATTATGATGAAAACATTGGATTTTTGCAATTCAGAATTTTAACTTTGAAATTTACCACTTAATTTGAACATTTTTGGGACTATTCAAGCTTGATAGGAAAAAATCATTGCTGGGGGAAAATCAATGTTTTAGGGACGATCAAAATCGATTGTCGGTTTTTGGTTTCACATCTCTTTGAGGATTGTCACGAGAAATGAGAATGCACGAGCAGAATAGACAGAGCGCTCTAGCGGTACAGCGGAACACTACAGCTCATAATCCATGGGCTTCAGTCCATGAAATTAGTTACTGGGGAACCATTTTCACATACGAGTTAAAATAATGCAAATTATTCCTCAATAATTGCACATTATTCAGAATAGTCATTATTCAGAATCATACTTGAATCTTAGGTACCCTCAGCCAATGTGCAATCGGTCCAAAGCCCTTTGGATTGATTCAACATCCAACATTCAGTGGGGACAAGGTAACCATCCCTAATGCCTTGCTGTCACCAAAAATCATGAAAAGTTGCACCCCTAACACTCAATTAAGGCGTGTTGATTCTTTTAAGAAATCCAAAACCAACGGATTGTACCAATAACAATTTTTACTGGCGTCTTGAAGGCAAAAACTAAATAAAATCAGAAGTAAAATCAGTTGACGAGAGAAACCCAGTGTTTTGCATGAATCTGCCCAAACTCAATTGTTAAATTATTGTTGACAGAACCCCGTATGAGAACCAACAGTGAAATCCCATTATGAGATAACAGGGATTTTCATATAACTCCCTACAGTCCTACTTACTATTACCCTGAGGATTACACCATGTCAACAACCTCAAGTCTCTGACGAGTTCGAGACAACTTCTGACAGTACATCGCGGTGGATAAAAGGACAGTGAATAAAATTACGAGACGCGTTGCTAACATGGCACGACTGACGAGAGCTCATCCAACAAGGTCATTTTGCTTTCGAGCTATTAGCGAGTACATGTTTTGCGGGGCAAAAACTTGAGAGGTCGAGCTTGGAACGTGAGGGGAACGGATATTTCCTCAGGCAAAACACGTTTCATGCATTAAGGATGATCTTTCATTCTACTTATGGGAGGGTCGTACAACATAAAGTGTGATCTAGTAAGAGAAAAGGTAGCCTGCACTTATACCGTTTAACCCCTTTCATAAGAGAATCTATTTGAAAAAACGCTGCAAATTCATACACATGGGTTGGTTCTTCTCGGACCATTTCTTCAACATGGGGAAAATGGGGGTAAAAGTGGGTGTGGCGGGTCCTGGACCCATTTCGATCGATTCAGGGTACAAAATTTAATGGAAAATGATACCCCACACGCCTAGGTACCAGAAATCATGAAAACACGTATACAAAATGGGTAGATACATACCCATTTTGACCCATAACTTCTTCCGATGGGTGCCAATCGTTCTGGGACCCACTTCATTGAATTCAGCGTCCAAAATTTAGTGGAAAATGATACCCCATACGCCTATGTACCAGAAATCAAAAAAATATATATTCAAAATGGGTATAGAGTGTTGCAAGCTGGCACCTGCACCCGTCAAATGGGCTGCTGGCGTCGCAGGGTCAACGACCTGTGGAGGGATCGAACATTCGTGCATCGTATCGAATTGGCTGGACCCTTCCTGTTCGCTGGAGACAACACGTCGAGTTCCCAGAACCAGAGAAGGTTCGGGAAGGTTCTTGGCCAAGGCAGCGAGTATAAAAGTGACCCGGGAAGCCGCGCAGTTCAGTTCAATTTGGAGTCCGGATATAGACACTTTGGGTTGTAAATCGTGCCGTGTTATAAATTAGTGCAACAACCGCGTTACAACCGTGTATTGTGATTGTGTAAGTGTGTAAGTGTGCGAATGTGAACAGTGTATTCAAGTGAACAATTGTAATAAATTATTTACAAAGAATATAAATCGTTACAATAGATACCCATTTTGACCCTTAACTTCTTCCAGCGGGTATCAATCGTTCAAGGACCCATTTCATTGAATTCAGCGTCCAAAATTTAGTTGAAAATGATACCCCATACGCCTAGATCGCCAAAAATCTCGAGAATCCATTTTCAGAAATACACATTTTGACCCCTACCCCAAAATACGCCATTTCACATGACTCTGCTAATGGAGGAGCGAGCTCACCATGCCATAGTTACATTGGGTCCTAAGGAGGCTCCTTCTAACACTTACACATTTATGTAAGCTCCTCGTTCGTCAACCAAGTACCTCCTACTGAACCATTGGATAAATCGGGAAAAATAAAACAAGAGCAAATGGAAGATGTGTAAATGATGGATGAGGCAACACCATCAAAACCCTCGATTTACAATAAAACCCCCAACCTCTTTTCTTCACTTTACCCTTTCTTCTCTTTTCCCTTTCTTGGAAACCCCACAAAGTAAACTCTGACTCACCCTCTCCTTTGTGAATCTTCAGTGAAAAGCGATATCGAGCAGTAAAAAGTGCGTATTGAGCATGTTCTCTCATGAAAAACTAAACGAATGGTTTATGGAGTTTTATTCGCCAGTTTTACGGGGTAGCGTATTACTCTTGGGCGCTAAGCGGAATCGTTTCAGAGGGGTAGTAAAACTTCGGGTGTCTCAGGCATGCCATGAAGTCTTTACAGCTTCACTCAGCCCGTGGAATTCCACCAGAGTAAATGTAGTGTGTCCCCCGAACCCTATTTCAATTCTAAAAGTAGACAAATAAATAAGAAAAACTTATCGGGGACCCAAAAACGTATTTGCGGTAAATTATTTACTTAATCTGTAACCGAGAAGAATTCCTCAGAATATTAAAATGATCAAGGCCCGGTACAAAAGCTCAAAGCAAACGGGTATTTCAATCCCTCGTAGGCGCCTAGCGATTAGAACAAGGGCAAAGGATCAAACAAGGAAAAAACTCATTTCTACGGAATGAACCCGTGGAGAAAAGCGGAAAAACTTCTTTCTTCCTTCAAACATTCAAATATTTGCGCGTCGGTTTTTTTCACTTCCAAAGGTACAAACGAGATCTTTAAGGAACGACTTCAATTAATGGAAACTCATCATGTTTGCCGTGGAAGTGAGTGGAAGCGAATAAATCCCTTGTTGACAAACCATCCATTCATTTGGGTCTCTAGAAATTATCGTTTTAGCGGTGAAAATTTCGGATTAACGTCCAAACTTGAAAAGGTAACGGGAGCAGTAATACAATTGTATTAGCTTAGCCCTCATTATAAAACTTCTATATTAGGATTCGCAGGCAGTTCGTTCGAAGTTAATTAAAACGATTGTGTAATTTTGAGTTGAGTACACGAAATTTGATCGATTGGTTCCTATCCAACGATAATTGAGTATTTTAGTAACTCTGATATATTACGTTGGAGAACAACATATTGGATTCGTACGCAGAAAAACACCAAAACTGAACATAGGAGATTGTGAGGTGGTTTGACAGAGGGAAAAAATGATATGAGGGAAAACAAGAGTTCTCCATTACCCCCTCTCCCTCTCTTAGCTGATACGAGCATCCTTCACCTGACGTCAAAAGACACTGTTGCCTATGTCAAACAGCAAGAAAGACAAGGCAACAGATTGCAAAGTTATCCTTTACCCCTAGAGGTACTTTCATTTTTGGGGGTGGGCTCAGGGGCGACTAGGTAGAGCTTTTGGGAAAGACCCTTATCATCCAATTCTGATGGATTAGTGCATTTTCTAAACCTATATTGGATTGATATTGGGTGATAAGCGGCTTTTCAAAGAGCCCCAGTATAACTTTTATACGCGTTAAACGCCCCACTTTTACATGGGCCTACATTTTTAGCCAACTCTCAAGGTAAGTATAATTTTTCGGGGGTAGGACTGTCAGAATCAAAATCTCGATCTTTCTTGTTGTAGTGGCAATACTATCATGAAGGCGGTGGATGTGTTGTCAGAGAGCGTTGTGACATCAGAAGGGGGCAGTTATCAATCACGTGTGATAAGTAGAACACTACAAGTTCCCTCCACATTTCGGCTATGAGTACTATACTCAGTCAACATCAGAGAGGTGTTGAATTAACTGATAATGGTAATTTAGGAAATTAATATGGTAAAACAATATATTATTTGTAGGACGATCGCTGGATCGAACCTAACCTCAAGTTCCATGTGAATTAAGGCAACGCGTCCAAAAGTTAGTGGAAAATCTTAACCCACACGCCTAGGTACCAGAAATCTCGATAACACATACTCAAAATGGGCAATAGATACCCATAGTGATATATATAACCTCTTCCAGTGGATGCCAATCGTTCTGGGACCCTTTTCATTGGATGTAGCGTCCAGAATTTAGTGGAAAATGATACCCCACACACCTAGATTGCAGAAAATCTCAAAAATCCATTTTTCGAAATACACATATTGACCCCTACCCCACCCGAATTTGGTCCAATGAAAAGTTTCAAGGACCGACTAGAGTTGGAAACGGGTCCCTGACCAAGATATAAGATTTTCAGAAAATTTCCACCACCAATGTCTGCGTGGACGGCGGACGGACATTTGCTAATTTTGGTCTAGACACTTTGAAACGTCCAGGAAAAATTTTTGGGGCGAATCGGAGAGGTTGACTTTTTCCATGAAAACATAGGTTGATTATTCAAGGAGTAACCTACCAAAACAATATAGCCAGATTCACCGAATGCCAATATTTGTCGTTTCGGAATAGCACCTTGTCATTACTATTTCAAAATTGGTGAAAAGTTGTGTTGTGATAATTGATTAAATTCATCATTCTGAAAAGCGTTATATTTTATATAGAAAAAAATTGTATCATACATTGAACTTACAGTCCACGATATGAGGAGCTTGTACAAGGATGAAAGGACCCTGCCATAGATACCTACAGATTTGGCTAAGATGTTGATTGCGTTATCTCACCTTGTACAAAAAGGGTGGAAGGTGGGGGTTTACTGGTTCCTCCACTCACCATTACGTCAGATCTGCTGGATAACGTGTCAAAATTGAAAGGTTTTCGATGGTAAAGTAGACCACGGCTGGAATCGGCTTACCAGAAAATACCGACGGTCCTATTTTTCGGTGATGTATTGTGACAAGGATGAAAGGGATCAATAGGATCAGACTTCAAAAGTGGGTCGGTGGCTGAAGCTCCCCACTGAAACTAGTAGGCCTTCGTCCCCACGATCGGGTCTCTTCTCGATATATAACGAAAACAGAATGGAGTATTTACTGGCGTTGGACCAAAAGTTTGTGAGCATTTCCAAAAATTACCTATGTCAAGATAAATAAAGCGATAGAATCGCTGGATAGGATTAGAGATCAAGAATAGTTAGTTGGAGCATTTGGCAAATAAAAGGTAATTTAGGTAATTTGCATATCACGGGTCTTGCTTTAGCTCCCCTATCGAACTCTACACAGACAATTCGAATTTTGGTGCTGCCATGTTTGCAGAACTGCCTCTCCCCTAGCGGCAGTTCTGTCACATCAGATCTGATTGCTGATTGGCGTACGGCGGACGGCGTACGGCGGACGGACATTGACTTTTTTTGATCTAGACACCATGAAACGTCCAGAAAAAAATTTTGAGCCGAATCGGAGAGGTTGACCATTTGCATGAAAACATAGGTTGATTATTCAAGGAATAACCAACCAAAATCTGAAATTTTGGTCATCGGAACTTTTCAGATCTTTCTTTTTTAAGGTAGCGCGGGCCATCCATATCAAGGACCTTTGCTAAAAATCTGAGAGCCTGTCTTAATACTGCCAGCGCGAGGGGCGATTCTCCGGATCTGACCATACATCCTGGAGTGCAATGTGGTCCAAGGACACGCCTGAAGTACTGCACCTGACGGTCATTTTTTTTTTTTTTTTTTTTTCCTGCTCAATGAGGGCTAGTAGGCACTGTTTCGGGTAGTGCGGGCCATCCATATCAAGGACCTTTGCTAAGAATCTGAGAGCCTGTCTTAATACTGCCAGCGCGAGGGGCAATTCTCCGGATTCGAGTCTGACCATATATCCTGGAGTGCACTGTGGCAGTCCAAGGACACGCCTGAAGTACTGCACCTGCGTGCACTCAATCTCCTTGGTGTATCTAAGAGCCCAGACAGCGGCGCCATACATCAGAACACCCAACACTGAGGCCATGAAGGTTCTGGTGATTGACTCCCAGGAAGAGCATCTGCCCCGGTTCAGGGTGTCCACTACTATACCAGAGGCAACTTTGGCTTTACTGATCCGGGAATAGCATGCTTTGCTGAAAAATGTCGAGCCGCTGAGCTGGATCCCCAGATAGTTCACTGAATTCAGAAATTCAACCGTTTTTCCATTGTAGGTAAAAGGAATATTATTCCTTTTACCTACAATGGCAGAATATTTTTCTGCCCGGGTACACGCCCAGACTTGTTGAAATTGATAACGACTGCTGACTCGATTGGAATGAGTCTGGGACACTCCTCTCTACACTGACTTTTTATTTTAAATATTTTCATTTTAAAACACTAAAGGACAAACTTCGAGGGAAAATCAATCGTTCTTTATACACGAATGAATAATGAGCCAAAATAAAAGTATTATGGTTGACCGCGGAAAAAGCTGTATTTCGAATCTTCGTTTACGAAACAACGAGCTTTGTCAATACGAACAAAACTGATCGGTCGTGTCATGCTGAATATTTATTCTAAAAAAAGACCAGTTCGTGTTACGTTCTGAAATATAAAACTTGTCATTAAACCGTTTTGAAATAGGATTCTCTCTTTGGAAACGATATTCCCCGCGACAGCTCGATCTGTTGGGCTGACAATTTCAATCGAGAGAGGTAAGCGGGAGAAGGAGACGAGGGTTTTAAACCGTCAATCAAAATATCACTGCTCTTTTCGTAAGCTTTCATCACTAAGCTCAGTAGGTTGGGATAATATTATGACTGGCAAGTTCAAATTAGCAAAATGAAGGCTCTTTCCAACAAAACTTTCACAGTAACAAGACTCCGAAGAGATCAAATGGCCTAACCAGAGACCAAAAGGTTATGGCAACTTTTTTTTTTTGTCGAAGTTGAAGCAAAGCCAGCAACTAGATGAACCCAAAACGCTGGAACACCTCGTCTTCATGGCTGTGGTGGACTTCAGGAGTTCTGATTGCACGGAACATAACTTCCGCTTTGAAAAGTTTTGTTGCTCCAACGAAGTTCTCATGACGATCGCTCAGAGCCCAAGGTACATACAGTATATAATAATATTAATGACAATTATAAAGGCTTGCATTTCTAAACACTCCGAACTTTGCGTCCCTCACTCTGCAAAAAATATGATTGCGCTGGACCTGCGAGATCCAGGTCCTCCATGTAGAGGAGACACATCTGTCGCGGGAAACATCTAAATGACAAGTGTCTGAATGAGATCAACGTAGAAATATGATAACAGATGAACGCAACGTTCTTCGACGTGACCCTTGGAATTTTGCATGGTGATTCTCTGAGCCCCATGCTCTTCTGCCTCTATGTTTCCTGAAGAGAAAAATACATCCTGGAGTGCTGGCTACAAGGTTTGACGGTATTGAGTAACTGTGAAATTCTGCTCTTCCAATTCGCGGATGACATAGTGGTATTTGCTTACAGCAAAGTTGAAATTAAATGAAAATTGAGGAAGACAGGAGACAAAAAACGCCTGAATACGACTCGATCGACATCGCTCAGAAATATGCTTACCTGGGGGTCCCATTTTCATCGTCAGGGCTATTCTGCAGAGCCAAGGGCCAATTCATATCAAAAGGTGTGAGGGCTTGGGGTAGTGTCCGTCAAATTTTGTCCAGGTGCGCAAGTTGGGAGTCTGGGCCAACTGATAGACAAACACAGGAAGCGCAGTTTCAAGGGAAAACTTGCGCAAACTTTGCGCCCAGGAAGAGCGAAGAAGAAATCAAGGAAAGGATTCTATGTCCGAAAGGTGGAGTGAGTGCTTCGATACCCAACAAGATTTCTAGGATCGCAAGTCGAACCCGGAGTTCAAGTTCGGCCCGGAACACTCAAAGGACCCAGCAGAAGACTGCTGGAGAACTCGGCCCTCGGAACCTGCACTCAGCAGCAGCCACCTGAAGGTCTCCAATCTCTGATCGGCTTATCAGAGGACCACACTCCCCAGCCACCAAGGAAGACGCGAGGTAGGAAAGTACACTAACTTTTGATTCAACTGGTTGAGCTGTTAGGTAGGGAATTAATATTAAAATTTTAATAAATAACATGTTTTGCCAAAATTGTGAAAGAACTAAAAGAAGAATTCATTAACCCATAAAATATGTTGTTCTCTTTCTCTGTCCTTGCACATCCAAAGATTGCGTCCAGGCAAAGTGTTGGTAAAGGGGTTCCTGGCAGCGATGTCCACAGAGGCAAACAGAAATTAGGCTCACAACATACTATCATTCAAGGAAAGAAACTAAGGCCAAATGTTGTTCATCAATTGCTCTCAAGATGACGAAGGGTTCTGCAATTCTGCAAGTTCACCTCACGCACATTCATTTGAGGAAGCGTCCCTGGAGAAGTAAAACAATTTGAATTATCGACCAAGTCGCCGAGCTCACCAGAGCAGAGCAATAACTGGCGTACAACTACTAATAAAGACGCCGACGAGACGATGACTTATAATTTGACGCTTTCTCGCTGTCTTTGGAAAGCACTCCTCGCTATTTAGCACTTTGTTAATCCACCATCGTATTTTAATCTCCCCATCTTCCAGAGCCCTTGGGGCACGAGGCGAAAAGAAGCGTCTTACTCCTCGGTGTAAAACTCCAGCCAAGTTCACTTCACCCAGTTAATACTTCATTTCTCCCATGCCCGGAAGGTTCGTCTTTCGAATTGGATGACTGGGACGGTGGATTATAGTTCCTCCCGTTCATTAGAGGCCTAAACTTCTCGACATTGCTTTTCAAGATCCCTCCTATCCGCGCCTTCTCAGCCGCACGGCAAACTTTTGACTTGCAAATAGACACCTGGCAATTAGAAGTTACTTAAGTCGTAGATCGATGGCAGGATGGAGTTTCGGACAATCCACTTCGGATTGGTTGGAATTCGTACGATTTTAACTTCTCAAGTGTGCGGGATGGCCTGAACTTCCAGAACGTCAGCCATCGGAAGGATTTCTTGTTTGGATATTTCTTTGTCAAAACGCCCTGTGTAGTCATCAACTACTACAAAATGCTGCTACTTCTGACATCACAAAAGGGCAACCTCGATCATTGAAGAACGTAAACTGAAGAACACGCAACACTACACCAAGTCCTTCTGATGGTCAACAAGTTCTGGAAGGGAATTATGTCTGCTCGGCCACATTTCTGGATGTGACACAGGCATCCACATTGGCAAGATGGCTTCAAATTCAACCTCAAACGGATGATATTATATATGTTGAGCACCTTGATTCATATACAGTGGGACTTCCCTTCGGCGTACACCCTGAAAATGGTCATCTAACCACCTATTTCAAAAGGGGGTTTCGATATTTCTGGTACCCTGATGTGTGGGGTATCATTTTCCACTAAATTTTGGACGCCGGATCGATTGGAATGAGTCTCCAAGCTGGTCCAAGGAATACCAACCCCTGGGAAAGAATTTGCAGCGTTTTTTCATGAGTTCGGAATGCCGATTCCCATAGTACGTCCGGTGACTTCCTGGGAGTCAAAAGTAGTGCTTGAGGCTGATCATTTGGTCAAGAGCGTCGAATCTTGGTCCTGTTACTTTACGTCTTGGTCATCATCATCGTCAGACATGCCAATAATATCAAAGGTTTCTACTGTCAGATCCTCTGTTTGAACATTTGGGTCAATGTCGGCATAGGCTATATCTCCTTCACAGTATGGCATTGAGTAGACGGCAGAGTTTGTCAACTTCAGATGGAAGTTCGGCTTCAGTTTGACCTTCGATTGAAAAGTCACCTATGTGACAATGTAAATTCACCATCTCCAATCACCCAAAAGAGACATGTGACGGATGAAGACCAAATTTCTGACGCTGAATCCAATGAGACCGGTCGTGAAACAGGAAGAAGTCATGGGTCAACTTCAGCGTCCAACTTTTGTGGAAAATGATACCCCCACATGCCTAGGTACCAGAAATCTCAAAAACACATTCGAAGTAGGTACATGGATAACCATTGTGACCCATAACCTCTTCCAGAGGGCGCCAATCGTTCCGGGACCCGTCTCATGGGATTCACCATAAAAAATTTAATCGAAAATGATAATTTTTTTTCGAGATTTTTTGCGATTTAGACGTGTGGGGGTATCATTTTTCTCCAGAAATGAACGGTGAATCCAATGAGATGGGTTCTGGATCGATTGACACCCATCGGAAGTGGGTATGGGTCAAATTGGGTGTCTATCTACGTGTGGGGCATCATTTTCCACTAAATTTTGAACGCTAACCGATTCGAATGTGTCTCTAAAATGTTGGTCCGAGGACAATCACACCCGGCAAAGTTGTAAATCTTACCGGCAGGTCACTTTTCGTTGTCAATGAGGAATACCTGAGGGAAGGAAGTAGCGAAAGATTCCAGAAAAATGAAAAATCATGAGAAAACCAAGGCTCAGGTCACCACGATCCAACGTGACTACT
>CM034001.1:20989506-21275679 GCA_019603395.1 Cyrtorhinus lividipennis | reverse complement strand
TCCGACGGACTGGCGGTGCGTGGAGAACCCGGACTATTGGCCGTCGTGTGGCGCGAACGAATCAACACTCGGGTCCGACGGGGGATTTTCAGTTCGTAATAGGGGCCCACTGTTTCGGGAGAGGAATTGGCTGATCTCCCAATTCCCGAATTCTCACCCTGAAGGAACCACGATACACTTGTTCCCTCAGGTCACGTTCACAACACCGGCTTCACAAGGGGTTGAATCACTTCGCGTCAGTTGTTTCGCTTTGGTTGTTTCGCCTCGAAACAGGTTGTTTCGCTTCGCTTCGCTTTCGTTCCGCCTCGTCCTCACAAGATTATGGCGAACGGAGAGCCCAACTTTCTTCCACTTGAGTTCGTACACGACTGACTGCCCAGCCTTTCCCCAGCCCACTCGTCAAGTCGCCTTCCCCTCCTCCTACTCCCCGGGTGCCTCTCTCCGACCAATCCGATGAGGTCACGCCTTTCGCCCAGCTGGGTCTGGCGCTTGGAGGGGAGAGGGCCCGACCCGTACCCCGCCGCCGAAGTTTCTTGACGGGGCGCTTGGACTCTGCCGCCCCGTTACACGAGTACGCAATAAAGATTGGTAATGGTCTGACTTGGATTTGGGACCGCAACTTCATGGCAACTTCAGCAATATTGTACCAGATCACCTTTTCTTCAAACGATACCCAAGTTTCCGCTCCCACAGAAATGCAGTCCTTTTTTTTACATATAACAGCCCACTTTTCCTTGGCTATTGATAGGCTCGCTCTTTTCCACTGCCCTCCCAAAGTGTCTTCTACTTAAGAAGGAAAAAGAGGGTTGTGTGAGCGATTTTTGGCTTTCAAAAACGATCATGATTTCACATTAGATTATCAGAGTGCCAGCGAATAAGAAAATGATATTTACCAACAATTGAGCAAACAGCGTTTCATTTTTCCCCTAAAAATAACCAACCACAACTTTTTTTGAGTTTATCATTCTTGAAGGACTATATTTTGACACTGTCTGCCCCCAAACCGCTGCAAAGTCATTTTGGGTTATAGGGATTGAGGAAATCCCGTTCCCAAGAAAGACGAAATGGAGAGCAGGCCATGCTTTTGCATCCTTTATTTTATTGAATACCCCGGGAATACTTGATGAGCGGGAGCCCCAGTCAACTGAAGCCGGACATAAATTATAAATGCCGAATTTTGGCAAATTAGTCCCGGGGAAACGGGCAAAAGCAACTGGAGGGACGAGAAGGTAGATGTGACAGGGGCTACATTATAGATGAAGTCTCCCCAGTTTCACTCCCGAAATCTTCCTCGAGCTCCTAAAGAGGTAGACGGCAGATGTTTCACTAATGGAATTTAGAGAATTCAACTCTCTAAATTGAGATTTCTCATGTATAATATTCAAAAAATGATGCAAAAATTTACGGCAATAAACATAATTTTTAAGAAAAAATGATTGGATTTTAACGAGGGTACAGCTTGCCAGTGAAATATATTGCATTTTTAATCTTTCTGATATGTTTTTAACCCTCCCTCACCAAAAAGTTCGTATATGACGAATATATTCAAAAGCCTGTTCCCAGTAGAAAATACAATTTTGAAATAATAATTACAACTACACACGATGAACACTCCCCTACCCCTCTCGTTTTTCGTTTGACGCGGGACGTTCAGGAATGATTTTAGCTAACCGTTGGGGCTTGTGAGGACGCGCTCGATGCTGTATCCACTTCAAAATTCACGGCAATAAGGGTGGACAGAATATGACATCTGTTCTCAACATTACGCAGAGATCTGCCACAATGGCAAACACTATTACATATATGATATCTAATAGTGTACATGGTATTTATTATTATCGAAACGAAATTATCGATATCTCAATTATATCCACTATGGTCAGGCTGTATCAAAACAAAACATTGGTATTATCATATTCAACAGGAGAATGGACGCTTTGGTGACTCTAGTACTTAGTATTTTGAACAAGAATAAAGTAGGGTTGGTGTAAGTATACGAAAATCCGATGATCCTAGTTTAATCGGTCCTTTCAACTGGCCAGTAATCTTAAAAAACAATGGAGGCGGGGTAAGGGTGAGGGGGTCATGAGTGAGCTGACCGAATGATACGAATTCATAAGATTTTGATTCGCTCGAGTAAGTATTAAGGTTTGAGTACAATTCCTGATAAATATTTGTAAAGATCTCCGCCCATCCTGTAGGCTACTCGACCATCGGTCGTTCGACTTCGGACCTTGTTGTGCCACTTATCAGTGAGAAGAAGATTAATCGGGTTCGTAAGTCAGTTGTGGTCGGTCCTCCGAAGTGTTGTACATAGCGGTATTGTCGAGTTGTGTTCGTCTATTGGAATCAACTTGGTTTTCGATTTTCAATAAATCAGTTGAGCATCGAGCCATTTCGTGTTTCGGTTTGTGAACCCCTATTACAGTCTTACATATTGTCGCTTCCAGGATTGTAGTACACCCCGATAGGTGTGAAAATTCATAATACTCTACAACCCCCAGTGATTGACTCTGGGTGGAAGCCATTATGAGAGAAGCAGAGAGTGTTTCAAACTGAATTTGATACGAGAGGTTCAGAATTGAACGTACGCCGTGTAACTTTATCCCTCACTCAAACACATGGGGCATGTCACTAAAGCACCGATGCTTCGTTTCTCCTTCATAACAATATGCTCCCTCCGGTATCCGTAGGGATTTGACCCTCCGCTAATGGACTGATCAGGTTCCATGTGGGCATTTCAAACCTGTTGCAACTTAATATCAAATTATGGATTATGAGGGATCTAAAGCAGGAGGCTGGCACAGTGGGAGGTTAAGCAGGAGAGTTGGATATAGTAATGAATCCATGAAAAGGGTTTGAGGATTTGCAAATTTGAAATCGAACATTGATGGCTCTGAGCGGATTGAATTCGGCCGAATTTTCTTGGCGATCTCTATAATACCAAGGTTTTGACGCTTCATTGCCCGAAATGTGGATCTTAGTCGCTCCCCTGGCATCAAACTTCATCTGTACATTCTCAGGCGGTAATCGGCGAGTAGCGAGCAAGTTTTAGTCGATTTCCAACATGTATAGCCTGGAGGAGGTATTCGTATTTAGATGCTTCGGGCCGAATCAGAGGAAATGACTAATACGAAATCAGAAGCATGTGCATAGGATGCACATATTCGTGGGACGGGGAGGTTATGCAGTCTAGTCTAGGGTTGAAAAACAATTCCTCTAAAGCTTTGCCTTCTGTTTCGTTTCAGCATCAAGAAGGAGCCCGGCAGCCCGGTTGAGTCCTTGAGCCCGGACAGCGGCAACAGACCCTCAGGTGAGCTCGCTAAGTGTTTTTCTGGCTTGATTCGAGTACATGTCATGATTGTTGAGGGGGGGGGGGGGGGCTTCTACTTCTAGATGAAGAATGTATGATACACCCAACACGTGGAAACACTCTAACGTGTACTATAATGCCTTCTCCTATCCGAATCCCGACTTCGCGACCCTTCAACTGTGGGGTCCCCTAGAGATGAGGAAGGTTGTACGAGGGGAGGGGGGGGGGTTATATGTTCGTGGTGGTTTCGGTAATAGCAATAGAGCACCCGCAGGCATGCCTATCCCGCCGACAGAGTTGTTTTGGGGATTGTCTGGCCGCTTGTTCTACGGATAACTAACAGGGGTTCGGGACCTTTGGGATCTCGGCTGGTCCACTACCCCGAGTCAATACTTCACAATTTCACCCCTACCTAATCTCACGGTGATGCATTCGTTTTAATCCTTTCCCAACCTGCACTTTCGTTTACACGAGCTTAAAGTGTAACAGACAAAACCTAATATCGAGGGTACTATTTCATGCGTGTATACTATATATAGTCTCTGACGAATCTACAAAAGTAGAAATACCTCGAGTCGACGCACTCAGAAAATTGAAAGCCTAATTTACTTTCAGCTCTTTATATCAAGTTCAAGGATCATCACCATCAGAAAATACCCGTACAGCTTTTGGTTAGTTATTCCATGAATAATCAACCTATATTTTCATGCAAAAAGTCAATCTCTCCGATTCGGCCCAAAAAGTTTTTTCTGGATGTTTCACGGTGTTTAGATCAAAATTAGCAAATGTCCGTCCGCCGTACGCCATCCATTTTCTAAAAACCTGAAATTTTGGTCAGGGACCTGGGTCAAAATGTGTACTATTTTGAAAAATGTATTTTTCAGATTTTTTGCAATCTAGGTGTGTGGGGTATCATTTTCCACTAAATTCTGGACGCTGAGTTAAATGAAAAGGGTCCCAGAACGACTGGCACCCACTGGAAGAGGTTATGGATCAAAATGAGTATCTATTACCCACTTTGAATAGGTATGTATTTTCGAGATTTCTGGTACCTAGGCGTGTGGGCTATGATTTTACACTAACTTTTGGACGCTGAATCCAATGAGACGGGTCCTGGAACGATTGGTGCCCTCTGGATCAGGCTATACGTCAAAATGGGTGCCCATCTACCCATTTCGAATGTATGTTTTTGAGATTTCCGGTACCTAGGCGTGTGGGGTATCATTTCCCACTAAATTTTGGACGCAATTCGATTGGAATGGGTCCGGGACCCACCACACCCACTGTTTCTCCAATTTCCCCCCAACTATCAACTATAACCAATCCGTGTAATAGAATTTGCAGCGTTTTAAAATCAAATTAAGAATTTTCCAACCCAATTTGCGATGTCAAATTGAGAGTTGCCCAAATCAATTTGTCAGTCTCAACTATGAATTTTCCACAACAGCATAAAAGACGGAGTATATTAACTAAACGGTTTGTTTATTTCTCCTTTCCTACCGTCATACGTTCTCTCCGCTCTCTCGGCGAATTTCCACCATTCGATCTCATCCAAGTAATTCTTGGAAAAGAAGCCACCAGCTGCTTCAATAATAAACTTGTTACATCAATTTTAGCGGTGTAACAGAAACGTTATCAAGTGTACCAATGTGTATCAATGTTAGAAAGTTAATAATATTGTAACATTTATCAATTCTCCAACCTAGAGCAACTTAATTGTTTGTCTTGACCCTCATATTCGTCCTCTTCACTTAAGGGGGTGAGGCAATAAGTAGCCACGAGCGAAATCGTCAGATCAATTTACGATCCTCTTTGGAGGACGGCTGACGACGTCCGCGACACCTGACCAAGGTAGTCGGACGAAAATCCAAGGTGAAAGTCCTTGTTTACTTCTCCAAGTACACTACGAACAGACCCAATTTCTTAGTACTGCAGGGAGGAATTTACTTAGGTAGTTCAGATTGACTTTAATTATTCTAGATATTCAATAGCCACATTATAATTCATAACGGTAGTGTACATTGTGTAACATATCTCTTTTGATAGAGTATGAAATATATCTACGTACCCCAGTACGAGGCTGTTATGTATATATTTTAGCTGTACCCCAATAACAAATCTATTTGAATAAAAGTTTGAAAGGGTCAGTCCAATAATTATTTCTGTAGGTACTTACTCAAACTGAAAGCTCGTTAAAGATGAATTTATTCCTCCGTTGTAGAACAATGGCAACTCTTCGTAATAGCAGGTACGGATGGAGACATGAGGCGAAGCTCCGTTGGAAGTTGAGTCTTCTTTACAAAACTTGGTTCGTTCCAAGTTCGCTTTGTCGAGCTCGGCAACCTCTACCGTCGAGAAGGCGTCAAAGGATAAGGCTCCCGAAGTGAAACAGAACTTGCCGAGAACAGGACAGTGGCGCCCACCTCATCCAACAGGGCTCTTGCAACTCGGAAGAAAATTGTTTCGTAAAGTGATTTCACTTTTGTTTGCCTTTGGCGGGTAAAAGGGTAGCAGCAATGAATACACCTCGGGACGAAACAATGGGGAGGCCCATGTGGCGTTCCACCAGGGAAACTTCCAGCGGGGTGTGGAAGTGAAGGGATGAACTTCGTGCTAGGTATCAAGTTTACGGTGAAAGCTCGGCCGCAGCTCTCAGCTTGAAATGGAAACTTTGAATAGGAAATTTTCCCTGAAAGATACTCCTGCATCAGCTGTGAGGCCTCATTTTGATCTTGAGCTGCAATATTATTGACGTGAACGCCCTAAAACGAAGTATCAAGGTTTTTCAAAAGCTTGTTTCACATTCCGTACAATTTATTTTTTAACATTGGTTCGATCAAACAACTGACCTTTCTCTCCCAAGTTACGCGCGGAATGAATCTAGCTGTACCTACAACAACGTACAAACAATAACACTCATCGTTGTCTTTTCCCTCTCCAGTTCGTGGACTTTTTTCCAACTGCAGAGGATTTCCTGCCACTTCTTCTCCCACCGTTAAAAGAATAAATAAATAAATAAATAAAATACAAGTATATTAAAAATACAATGAAATTATAATAATGAATATTTAAAAAACGTAATTACTATGAATAAAATACAAACCTCGAGCATCAAATTAAAAAATCGCGAAATATTAGGCGAGTTATTGACGTTGAGTTTTGATTCAGAAAAAAAATAAAATAATAATCCGGGTTTCCGAAAGAGAAATTTCCTCTCTCGCCATATCGTTCATTAAAATAAATTAAAATCATTTTTCTGAGGAAGAAGCGGTATATTTTTACGGCGGGATAATATCGAATAATCGATAACCTTCTAATATTCCGATCCACTTTACGAATATTTCAATTCGGCCGTGGGACTGGTATGAGAAATGGGGGTTGAAAAATTAATTATCCATGGAAATCTGCCTCCGGCATATCACAGCTGGTTGCGGGATAATTATTCAACATATAATTAGTATGAAGGTGGTAAATACACCGATAGGACCACCTGTACTCGAGAATTTCGTATAACCACGTCTGGTAGGTATTCGTTGCAGAATGTAAATTGGGAATTCGAGTGAAAAACTTTGATTTCATTTTTTTTTTTTTTTGCGAATGAGACGTTCTTCCTTTGAAAAATAAGCCATTCAGGAATAATATTTGCAGTTTTTTCCTCCGACGTCATCATTCCACTGCTCGTTCAGACCGCATATTTCGACTTATTCTCTTCCCGTAAAGTTGTTAGTCCTGTACGCTAATCTGCGGCTGTGCTATAAAACTGCAACATTAGTCGAAAAAGAAGCCAGTTCCTCATAACGGAGACTGGTGAGTTGTAGTGAAGTTACTGATCAGGGATATCCAGTTACCGACCTGGCTACTGCTTGGGGTTCTTATTTTTCGCTCCCTTTGATCATGTCGCACCCGTCGTGGAGTACTGTCACATCGGGAAAAGGACCTGATGGGTTCAAGGTTATTACTGGAGTGAAATATGTAACAGTATTCAGCAAATGCAGCAGGCGAATCCCCTCAACTTGAAACTATAACTACTGCTGTCCGCGGCCAACTACTGGACTGCGCTTGGTGCTCTATACGAGCAAATTAGACGCTGCCGTCACAAACAGAAAAATGAATTTTTTGAGATGTGACAGTATTCCACGACGGGTGCGGTGTGTGCTCGATTCTAAAAGGGTAGCAGTTAGGTAGTATTTGTGACACGTGGTTGTACAATGTGAGCGAATAAAAATCACTCAGGTTTGGTAGCGTAGAAAGCCAAACCGCAGAGGACGGAAACTTTCCTTACGCATTAGAGCGGGGCCCTGTTCGATGTTGATTAGCGATTTGAATAATACCTAACTTTCCTGACATCTCCCCAACTCCAGTCACAGGCTGTTACTGGACCTCCATCAAAACTTCGTGCAAACATCTCCTTCGGAAAAGCACCCGCCGAAGTTCCATTAGTGAATCCTGTCTTCCGTTCTCGCAGAAAAAAGACAACAGCCCTTTCCGCAATTGAATAAAAAAATACCCCCTAGCTCTCTTGAAAAATCGCCTTTATATTTTACAGCAGAAGCTTTTTTTCCTTGTCTCATTTCCGGACCGTTCCCTCTTGCTCAATATTAAACCTTCCTCTCTGCTTCAGAGGAAATTTTAATAAAAGCGAATTCTAAATAATGAATTACCGGAGGGTATTATTAGAAGAATAATATGTAAATCGAACGAGTTTGGTGGAGTAGGAAGGATCCCGAATTTTCACTAAAACACTCAAGTCTGTATCATCCGTTTGTAAAGGATTATCTTAAAATTTTGAGCAATACTGCTGTAGAAAATGCACAATTATTACTCATTAATTCGAAGATGTTCTATGAATTATTCATTTTTGACCCTCGAAAGGAATTTCAGGCCTTACGTGAAATGTTAATTACCCTTTTTTTCCTCTTTGTTCAATTATGTTACAATTCGTTTTATGAGGTTTGTGTCGCAGCTGAATCGCGTTTTGTGCGAACGAATAAATTAATCAAACGAATAGTGTTTGTTCGAATGAACATGCGACAATGGATGTGGGAACGATAGCTTGAGCCCCAATATTGCTCCATGATAATTTAGGGACTTTAAGAGAGTAGGGGGGAGGTGAGGACGAAGCCTACAGAAGGTGCCAATTGCTGTCACAAAGTAAAAGGTTGACGGCAACAAAGCCAAAATCATTGAAGGGGATCTGTGTTCAAGTTCTATGAAATTGATTATTCTGACAAGGATTTGCCACTTGGCTATTGGATCTAAAAAGAAATAACGAATTCAATAATGGATGTCATACTCGATAATATAACTTCAGAGCATTGTACCAGATATTTAAATTGTGGTGGCCAATCTAGCGGCCATATATTTAATAATATTTGTTGCGCATTTCTGACTGGCATTATTCATTTTTTGATCTCATCCAGACCGAATATTTGGTTTTCAATGGCCGTTTACGCAATTCCTCAGCTTTCCAATAAAATACCATCATGATTTCAAATTCAAAACAGCAACTCTCGAATAATCACCCTCATTGTTCAACTCGTTAATTGTGCCCTCTTCACTCTAGTTTGGCTCGGCAAAAATTGTATTTAGTCCACTCCGATGAGCCAACAGGACGAAATTAATTCTAAAAGCGGTTTATCAGCCCTCTTGGGTCCATCGGTTTAATTAAAGGGAGCTTTCAGAGTAGAGAGGTCTAAGTTGTGCAAACGCTAAGTGTTATTACACTGGAAGGGGTTTGATCTTGCTGCGGATGAAACCAGATCGCAAGCTGAAAGGTTTCGGCCCTTGAGCAGCGGAGAGCGTTTATCTGAAAGCCGAAAATCAGTTCGAAGTCTTCCTGACGATGAGCTACGCTGCTGTTGAGCGGACTGGAGATGGATTTATTCTCATACAAGTTATGCGGAATTTTCATGTTTGTCGACATACGTGAGTGGGAAGGGATGTGGAACGGCCAGTCAAGAGCAGGTTTGAAGCAGAAGAGAATTGAGAGAACCGCTGATCAGAGACTGGTCGCAGGTGCAACCAGTGGTTTGTTTACAACTGTTTACTGAACGCAGCACGCAACAAAGCATCACCTACCTGGACCTCCACGATCCGATAGTGAAAATCACGCTCTGAACTGAACATCCGCACGAGGGATCAAGCAGATGATAAAAATGGTTCATTACCGGGATTTCGGGGAAATCCTCTTTCGAAATGTTGACACGACGTGACGGCTCTTGAAATCCACTGATCAAACTCTTCCCCCCTACTCTGGCCCGAAAACTCGTCATGTGAGCTCATGGCGACACATCTGGTGCGAGGTAGGGATATAATGAAAACGTCAAAATAATCCACGGTTTCGTGACGTAAAAGCACGAGCTAACGGTGACGTACTGTCGACTGGGAAATGCAGCATTTCAATTTTGTGCTAATAAATCAGGTGACTGAGACCGATTGGCTTCGACAGTACTGACGGAATGGAAATGACACGTTTGGTAACACTTTATGTTGTTGAATCGATGTGCTAGGTACTACTTTTTTATTCTAAGTTCTCTACTCAAGGATATATTCTTCTAGTCTAGGAAATATATTCATCTCCTGCTCCTCTTTCTCCACTGGCCAGAATATTTACCGTCTTTCAATGTGTTTAAAACTTGACCACATTTTTATCACAAACATAATCACATTCTAATGCAATTATCGTTTTTCGATCCAAAAAGGCCAGTTGGCCCCGAATCTCGATCATCAGGTCGCAATGGAGGTTTCGGAGTGGGGCCACAGCTACTAAATGAGTCATGTTCATTCAGAGTTCATAGCCAATTCTGATTAGTAATCAGACTGTACTCTCAGTTCTACTCAATTATTCGGCCCATGCATTTACCAACAATGCAATACCTGACTCATTTCAGCGAGTTTCTTCACTTTATTCAATCCATTCATTCGAAAATGTGACTCGAGCTGGTGTATTTCTTCGGTTCTTCCACGTTGGTACGAACGACGCTAGGGAAAGGAAGCTAAAGCAAAGGGAAGATTAGTTTCAACAGAAAGTTTTCAGTTCGAGTAGGGGAAGTGTGGAGGAAGAACGGAATGGCACTCGAGGGTCTTTCAAGTTGGCAAAGGATTAGGTCGTGGAAGGCGGACGAGAACTCCGTCTCAGAGCGAGTCCGGGGAGATCTTCAGCAACATAGTTCCGCTGAACCTTCCCGGCTTTAAAGTCGAAAATCTTAGTCGGAGCAAAACCAGTTTCTCACTCAAAGCCTTCAAGTTCTACCAGGATATTGAACGAAAGGAAGCGGATGATTGATGGAGTAAACGGTCTTGGAACTCCGGGGGAAGGATGAGAGATCATTATTTAGTGGCAAATGCCGTTCGGTAAGTTTGATGGATGTCGAGTGAGTTTCAGTGATTCGCCTGAATTCATCTTCACTTTAAGCGGTGATGATGTATTGCAACATTTAAACTCATTGAAATTCTAATTACAATCAGCACTCGTCATGGTACTTTATCTGCTGCTGAAATGATGATCTCAATATCGTCCAGATACAGAAATCGGAAAAATACAGTCCTGCATGATCCTGAGCTACCTACCCATTTGGATGTGATTGGCAATACTGGGTCTGATTATTCCAACTCATAAAGCGGAAAACCCCTCCTTTTCGTTATCGATTTATTCCTTTTACATGCATGCAATCTGATTTCATGCCATCCACAGTTCTCCACTGCTTAACAGCGTCTTCCCCGTTTTTGGGAGCCACCCACATATCAATCAACTGCTGTCCTGGAAAATTCTAGCCCATGATCTGGCCTAATCAGGACATTTTTAATAATCAATCCCCGAACGATTCCTAAATTTCAAGTGGGAGGAGCTATTTTGTTGCTTGATTATTATGGTATTTTTCAAAGCCAGCCAAACATGGACGAGCTCTTTTCTTCAGCGGCTCGTTCAAGAGGTATTGGTCAATAATCGGCCGTCAATTTTCGCCCTCTTCACTCGCCGTTCTCGCCTCGCCGTTAAAACTTTTTTGGTTTCCAAATCCTTTCTGCCTGTATTACTGTCCTGATGCCGTGAAATTATTCAGTCAAGAAGTATAAGCCAAAATCACACCGTAGTTTTTAGACACTAAATTCCCAAGCGGCTCACTGAAGAACTCAATTGAATCCTTCTATCCTTAAGTCGAAAAGGATTCGTTTCATTTTGTAAGTCGTATAAAAGAGCTTTTTTATTTGAGGGTAAAAGGAACTTTACCTACTACAAAAAAGATAACATTCTTCTGTAAAGCCGTATACTGATTTGCTTCTTTTTGTGAGCTCACAAGAGAGATTGAATCGCCTCTAGCGTCCTCTGCTTTCCGTCGATTTCGAATTAATTTGTTTTTTGCCCACCTTGATAAAAATTAAAAAAAAAAATTCATTTTATTGATTCTTTCTTACTTATAAAAGTATTAACTGAGAAATACGTACCTAAGAAACTGAGGACTGAGTTTAAATTTTTAGAAAAAACGGCGCGGACGTCGTACGACGGACGGGCTGTTGGGCTTTCTAATCTAGACATCATGAAAATAATAAAATGCAATTAGGCCAATTGAAGAGGTTGACCTCTGGAATGAAAACAATGGTTGATTTATCTAGGAATAATAAATTAAAGACTAAAAAATCGCAGAGATCGGCCATGTCAGTCCTCAAGGATATGAAGCTTCAGGTCACATTAAGGGCCACAGCAAGATTGCAAGGAGGAATGTAGTAGAATGTAGTCAGTAGAATTCGCCTGAAAGTTCGGTCGGAAGTACCCAGAGCGCACCGGACGCCCAGAAGACAGTAAAATGGACACCCTCGCCCTCTCGATTTTTTTGAGTCCTGGTAGTCCGTGGATTTTCTGGTCCTCTTTTTCCCAAACTGCCGTGTTCCCTGGAAGTTTCTTCTCAAGAATCGATCGATTGCCGTCCTGTTACGAGCCTCTGGGGGCGAAGACCGAAGTGAGTTTGAAATAGAAGGTAACCACGTCGGTATCGGAAAGTAGCCTCGACGGTGCGCTGATCTTTTTTCCAACGTCAAATGACTGTTCGGATAAGAAAACCGAAAGACCCCTTACTTTAAAAGAGACCCTCCCAGAACTTTTCTGTGTCGCACCCTGACCGATTTCTATGCTCACAGTTGTAGATTTGGAGTCAATTAATAATAACACCTCGTTTTATGCGTCTTTATGTGTGGAAACCACCCTCTAAACTGCTCTGTATACCACATAATTTGTGTATTTGTGTCTCGTTCCCCAGCTAGTTGATATGCCCCTGGCCTTTCATATGATGCGTTTCCTGGACCGATCAACCTGGTTCTTTCCTGTCGTATTTGCGTGGTTTCGTTTACTCGCTGATGCCCAACATTACGAACTTGCTGTATTTACACTTCTCCAACTACCGGATCGAAACTCTTCCTGAAATGCCATTCAGTGAACTGTTAAGCTATAATGATGAACCGAAGAACCGACCAAGATCTACGATCGTTTATTTGATTCCTTTGTGCCCACGCCCTTCCCACGTGTTATTCTGCGGCCTGGACCGTAGTCGGGATGGGCTCCTATATATCAAATCAAGTTAACAACTTCGATTTCGTGACTGGTTGAATTGAAACGACACGAGCCGTTTAATTGCGCTCCTGCCGAGAGAAGAGAGAACCCGATTAAAACGAACCTATTGGAAATGGAAACCTTTTTAGAACCTTCGAAAGAAAACGAGGACTTCAAGAAGTCGTGAGGTGAAAATGTACCTTCACTCTCTGTAGCAAAATAGGGTTGGCAGAAGGGACTTGAAAAAAATTAATTAGCCCTTACGTAAAAATCCTTTAGAAAGCTGATGCGCTCCGAGTTGTATGCACTTTCACCCTTGCGTTCTCAAACCTATCTCACATCAGAGCCATGATACTTCCTCGACAACATGCTTCACCTAAACGGTTTATCGTCGTATCATTTTCCCCTCGAAACACGCAGTTTGAATCAGTTATCTTCGTTGTTGATCACAACATTGCCAGCGGGAGCGTGTGGCTCGTGACAACATTTGCATAATAAGGCGGGGTGTTTAGGTTTTCAATAATATCTTTGAGAAGGATCGAGATCAGCAGATGAGTTTGTGATTATCTTGAGTTACTGCATACTACAAGGAGGCGTATGTGAAAGAATGGAGATTTTCGAAACACTAAGGTGTTCTCCAGGTAATAACGAAGCCTGCTGCTACTGCAACGGTGCAACCTACAATTTGCCCTAGGAAGTGTAAACGAATTTTCGACGCAAAGTTTTCTGGTGAGATGGAACTTCCCAGCGTCTTTTGAATGTTGAAGGAAAACTTCGTGAATGTTATCCAGATACCTAAGCACAATGAGCCTGAAATGATCTGTTCATTTTCACTCGCACCGAACAATACGGCCACAGCCGAGCTCTTGTGGGAAATGTTAAGTCGCTTTCTAAGGTAAAGGATGGAAGCGCCGAAAACTGGGTTGTCCAAATAGTTACGCGGGCCACGCCTTCGAGATCGTCCGTCTTTGGTGGAGAAAACCACCATTTTAAAGTACTGAAGAAGCTTAAGACGTAGCGCACCCCACAAACCCGCTGGCAAGGGAGTTTAAAGCCTTTTGCGGGAACGAGAAGCTTACACTTCTGCCAAAGACCCCCTCACTGAGGGGGGTCTGAAGCCAGTTGAATTGAAGAGGAGTTCACAAGCACTTTTGGGTAGGTGTCATTAGGATGTACTTACCAAGAGCCAAGAGATTTACCACGACAGTTGCTTCGGAAGTTTCAAAACGAACAACCACATCTCTGTATAGCAGATGGTTCTGGATGGAAAATACGAGATTTACGAGGCGTCCGAGATTTACCAGAACAGAAGTGCACAGTTACACTGACCCCGAAAACCCCCTTTTCTTCGGCAGTCATCGCTGTTCGCATGTAGGTTCTAGACAAAATAAATCATGGGTTTCAAACTGAGAAAGAGGTCTACGTTCATGATCAATAAGCAACAAGTTAAATTTGAAGTAAGTAGAAAACAATCAAGAGGTAGTTTTCTAATAGCTTCAAGAACGTGAATTTAGTGAGTTTATTCAATTAAATAATTGTTTATATGTTTGTACGAGTAGTTATGTCGTCATGTTCTCAAGAGGTGTTGTTGTCTATCGTCTCTCCCTTTGTGACAAGTTGTGGCCATCAGATACAACATCCATTAGGCGCGTCAAGTTTGAATCTTTAGCGTGACTAAATGTACTTACCTTAGAAGTCTTTGAATCGGAATAATATTTTTGGATTATCACGGTATTGCACAAAGAAGGCGGCTCTTGGGGGGTCGAGAACTGATGAGACCCACGATAAGTTTTTGCGGAATTCAGATTTCGTACGACCCAACTCGTAGGGATTACCTACGTTCCGAGCCATCATAATAAAGGGAATCTCTTGGTTTGGGCCATTTGGCACATTTCCTCGGGTTTCTCCCCCCGTTCTACCGACCACTGAACGAAAAAAGGGAAAGACGCTAAAGGGAAAACTAGGTCGAAGTCGTAAAACCGTTGGTTATTCCCAGGGAGGATATCCCCGGCCTCGTACCCCTGACGCTCCCCTTGAAACAGCATTCATCATAATTCTCTGACATTGGGGTGGGGATGATAACTTCACAGTTGGTGCTTGGTTATGTTAGACATTTTCGGCGGTAAATAGTTGCACACTAAATTTCCTAATATTTCCTTCAGCCGACCTTTAAAAATGGTCTTGGGTGCCCAGCTCTACGGTACCTACAGAGATGGGGACCGCTTTCACGCGAAAGGGAAGCGAATTAACTGCTCATCAACCCTCATATCGTCTCTTCTACGAGTAGTAGACTCAAGGGAAGCATCCGCGTACGAATTATACGCGATCCGTATTTCCCATCTCTCAAACCCGGGCAATCTCATACGCTCGTGATCCGGCGTTATCTGACCGTAGGCCACCACATCACTGTATGTTCGGTTGAACGACT
This sequence comes from Cyrtorhinus lividipennis, assembly GCA_019603395.1. NCBI lineage: Eukaryota > Metazoa > Arthropoda > Insecta > Hemiptera > Miridae > Cyrtorhinus > Cyrtorhinus lividipennis. The sequence continues at coordinate 21,260,397 of CM034001.1, read as the reverse complement.
CAATGGTCATTCGTGGAATCAATCAGTGAACTCCATGTGGGAGGAAGTGGTGTATGTGTTTGTACATACGTAATGCCGGCTACGAGCGGTATTGGAACGTACCTATCTACGTATTGGTTTCATGAAGCGGATACTGAGTGCCTAGACTGCCCCTCCCCTTCACCCCTTTTTTGCCATACTTTTAGAAGCATTTACAAACAAGAAATGTACCAGCTTTTCCTTTTAGTGTAAATTTAGCTAATACTATGAAGAAAAATAGAAAAAGAGGAACAGTTTTTCTTGTTGTTGATGGCGAATAGCGTTTAGGATTTCTTCGAGGTCTCAAAAATAGTTAAAACGGTTGCTTTTAGTAGAATAGTGTATCTGTACCCGAAACAAGAATGTTTAATTAAAATTAACAGCCATCAGCTCAGGATGTAGTAACTTATATCATACATCCCCAGCGTTAGCCCATCGTCTAGAAGGGGGATTACCCTCCCTCGAGGTTTATTAAACATGAAATCTCTTGGACGTTGATGTATGTACATTTATGAAGGGGTAAGCGAGACGGTCGATGGATTAAGCGTAAACGAGGATTGCGGCTGTTGGGGTGCCAGTAATGTGTATCATTGTGCCACCGGCATCTCGTGACAGTCCCAAATTTTATTTTGAGTCAAATCTACAACCTCGTAGAGTAACAACGTTCTTTCATACTCAACAATTAACCCTGGAATTCGTGATTTTGGAATGCACCTATTCAACTAGACCGTGGTAACTCTATAACATTAATCCGTAATGAACCGAAAAAATCAACAAGTAAAATCTTCCGCGATAGACTTTAAAAAAAATTATTTTGATCGAGTAAGCTTTGAAGAATTAAGAATAGGATTTTTAGTGATCTTGGCAGAAATTCATGTTTCCAGAACTGAAAGTAAGGAATAGCCGAAGGTAGCAAGCGTTCATATTTTTCTTTGAACCTCAATATTCCACATTAACTTGCGCTTGAACCATTGCTTTGTGCAGGACCTCTATCATTATCAATTTTTGTTTGTTGTGCTATTGACTCTACCACATTTCTTCATTATTTGTGGTTTGTCGGTAAGTATGTTACTGTTAGGATGTACATATTATAAAAGGCTTGACTTCAATATTTTTAAAATACTGATGCAAATTTGACCAGATTTACGGGTCGGGTATATTAAAATTCTTTGAGGTCAATGTCAAACAATTCAATATCACAAAGTAATTGACGGAATGATATGATTATTTCCCGAACTAATCATTTATCGCTTATGCAGCACTACCGTGACGTTAGAATCCTGAGGAATGCCTTCAGGTGGTGGGGGCCGATTCCAAAATGCTGCAAATTGTTTCACAGGGGTTGGTTATTCCTCGGACCAGGAGCATGAAAACTCCTTCCGATAGATTCAGCGTCCAAAATTTAGTGGAAAATAATACACCAGACGCCTAGGTACCAGATATCTCGAAAACCCTCATCCGAAATAGGTAGATAGATACCCATTTTGACACACAACCTCTTCCGGTGGGCGCAATCGGGCTGAAAAGTTTCGAGGACCAACTATTGCCAAAACCGGGTTCCTGTTCCAAATTTCAGATTTTTAGAAAAGTTTTCCTCTTCCAAAATCGGCGTGGACGGACATTTGCTTATTTTGATTCAGACACCTTGAAACGCCTAGGAAAAAAGGGCCGAATTCGGGAGGTTCACATTCTGCGTGAATACTCACTAGGTGTAACCATCATGAGAACCAATTCAAACCTCGAATGGGCAGCCAAGATTGGGCACAACTAGAAGCTTATGCTCTTTTGCAAAATATCGGTGTTTCAACCAATGATTGGTCTTTCGGAGATACACGCATTTTGACTCCAAGGACAGACACTGCTGGTTAGATATGCTGCATCTCAGCGGGAGAAGTTGAAGGCGTCTTTGTCCCAAATAAATAACAAAGGTAAATTTTTTTGTAGTAGCCGATATCATTGGGAAAGAGTGCTCCTCCTCTGTCTTTTTCGAAGGAAAAGGCGAAGAGAAACTTTCAGCCAAAATAGCCCACTCACTCTCAAGTGGATTTCCTTAGCGTTTTTCAATCCCGAAGAGAGCTATAAATATTTACGTGCAAAAATGTCTATTCCACTTATTCAGTGCCTAGGGGTTCGATTATTTAGGAATGGAACCTAAACATATCGTTCGAATAGGATCTGCTGAGTGTCACTATATACACGGTAGATTCCGGAAAAAAAACCAAGTTTGCTTTAGGATGATGGAAAAGGGAGTTTCTCCCAGGATGGGGTTTTAAGTGTTTTTTCCTCCCTTTTGTAAGAAGAGATAATACTGTCTTGGACCTCGAAAGCACATCCTTTCCATTCGCGTTCTGAAAAACGTCGATACTTACTTATTTTTCTCGTGAGCTCACGACTGACCTGAATGGAGGGTATTTTGGCTCAGCGAGCAGAAGCGCGGAATGAGAGGGTTTTAGCTAATATATATAGGTACCATCTACCTACGCTAAAAACTAAAATGGAACCCTTGTACGGTTCGAATTCTAACTGCGCTTTAAATATTAACACGTAACACACTGTCGCCTCCACTCGCCCGTTTCATATGGATCTGCATATATTCACGTATTTAAACTTCCGCAGGCAAAATAATTGTGTGAATTCAATTCATACGGCTTGTATTGTTTTGGATGTATCCTATTTCACTTGTATAAATATCATTACAACAGAGCTTACTGGATACCGATGTTCAGGGGAATCGATCAAATTCAACAGTCGAACACCTAGCACGAGGCTTTCAGCTCTATTTGAATTATCGACAACCACATTCGTCTCTTCATAAAAACAACCTTCAATATGTCCAAACCAACGTAGCTATTATTCCCTCAGATCGATGGTTGAAAAACTAACCTGAGTGAATTTAGGGTCTTTTTTGGTTAAATCGAGCAACCGAGAATTGGATTTTTCGGCGATCTAGGCGTGTGGGGTATCATTTTCGACTAAATTTCGGATGCTGAGTCCAATGAGACAGGAACGATTGGCACCCATCGAAAGAGCTCATGGGTCAAAATGGGTATCTACCTACCCATTTCGAATGTGTGATTTCGAGATTTCTGGTACCTAGGCGTGTGATCATTTCTATTAAATTTTGGACGCTGAATCGTTTGGAATGAGTCTCTATGCTGCCGGTTCTAGGAATAACCAACCCCTGTCCTGTGAAGGAATTTGCAGCGTTCTTCCCCTAAAATTCCTGGAGGTCAGTGCGAAATGTGATTGTGATGTGTGATTGGCACGTTCAACTGATCCCTGACTCTGCACTGAAGTATATATTTTCAGTAGTTTTCACCCGACTCCAAAAGCTCTATTTGAAACCAAAGTCCAACTGTGCTGACGGCGGGGACTAATGGAAGAGACTGGTCCAAAATCCTTCCTAATCATGCAGGAAATTGTGTGTTCGGAGTCTACCACCTGAGTAATATCTATCTGCCCGGGATGCAAATCGAGAAACTTAGTAAAAGTGATGGTGATAGGTACAGGAGGACAGGTCGTGTCTACGTGTTCTGCACAGATAGCACTAATGAGACAACCGAGTCACGGAGTTTCTCTACCGTTCTGATCCCGCTGCACTTCAAACTGTAGCGTAACGGAAGTTTTCTTCGCTTGTTTGCCTTATCTCGAAGCAATTATGTCTTTCGGAAGTTTCGGATTAGTTTTTAGGGCGGAGGTGTCAAGTTTAGCTCAACGGAGAAGGTATCCCGTTTCAACCTGTTTTGAACAATGTTCATCCATCCTCACAAATTCCGTCTACAGCAATGTTTCCAGAGGGAATTTACTGCTAACAGTTTAGATTCGTTTGGATACATTATGTAAGGAATTGAAAATTATTTTGCTAATCAATTTTGTCCATATAAAAGGAATTACGCAGAAAATTTGGTGAAAAGAGCTATTCGAAACATGTCTGATAACAATATTCATGAATAAAGCAATAAATCAAACACTCTGCTAGATGTTGCATTAAGATTGTCGTTTTCGACTTTGTCCACTTGCTCAGCCATGTGCACCATCTGCTGCAATTCGCGAGAGAAACTTAATCTAGGACCGTTCACTCCACAGGCTCTTCCGCGCGACCGAAATGTCCCTCGTAAAACAGCGACATCTTCCTTGTTTCATACCTCTCACGAGGAAATGGTCCCACTCTTAAATGGACTCCTCACAAGTTTCACTTTCCAAGTATAAAATAAGCTCTTGAGCTCCACCATAAACTGAAACCCCCCTTTTCGAAAACGCCATAAAACTTCTTGAGTCAATTTGAGCTCTTCATTATCACGCGGTGAAACTTTCGCGCTGACGAGGAGATTGGGAATTATATTATTTTTCCAGCACTAGCCAATCTTCGAGGACGACAACTCATTAATTGGACAATCTTCAGAGTAGACTGGGAACTAGTCAAAAAACTGTCGAAGAAGAAGAAGAAGCAGCAGCAGGAGATTCATGTGTAACACATGAAATTTTCGCGTTCACACGAAAACGAGTGAGTAATATGTGGGGTGAAAGAGCCATCTATTCATAAATATTAAAAAAAATGTGTTGAGTCGCTTTATTGATCTAAGGGGGGGGGGGCATATAGCTTATTAATTAATTTATTTATTACAATCACGGGAACAAGCCCAATTACAATAAAAAATTATTATTAAAGAAAAAAGAGATTTGAAGAGCGTGTGATTGCTCAGACTCTACTCTTGATTAGGCTGTCACTGAATCGTTGGTCCCGCAGATAAATGGGTGATGTATAAACAGTATGAACTATAAGTTCTTCTTTAACAAGTGTTCTGAAAAGATGAAGGTAGATAGAAGGAAATGCACACAATGAAAGGACTTTTATTCGGTCCTGGAGCTCCAAGTAATTCTGGGTTTGCTCCTTCAAGACGTGTGATAATTCCGTAGGAAACGGATAAGTGTATTCTGTATCCTCGATTGATACCGGGTGAAATCAGGTTTGATAGCATTCACTGGTCCTAAAATCCGCTGTTTCTTCCCAAAATGGGTAATTCGTCTCTTCGAATCGTGATGGGGGCAATTCGAAGAGGGCTTGAAGCGGGAATGTAGCAACGTCTTTAAATCGAACTTTTCAACTATCGATTCCGATGCAAACAAACTTATCCCATCTAGCTAAAACCCAATCATTTTGTAAAAACTGCATGTAAATCCAAATTGGTCCGTACAAACGTGACTTGGGAATAGACAGGTGGACAGGCATCACTCGATTTTTAAAAGATGAACATGTATTGTTTCGATTACTTCCCGTCCAGACAAATTCCTACCTTTCTATACGCTGCTTGTCGGTCGGAGTATAAAAACGTCATTCATTCGACCAATTTACCCAACGCGATATAAGTACTTTTTATAGCAGTTTGAACTCTTTCCTCCTTTCAATCCTCGTTTGCTCGTTCCTTTCGAATGTAGGGAACAGTTTGAGTCGGTTTTCCACCCACGTTTCCCGAGACAAGTTCTGAGTAGTAATAGATTTTGCGTCCGTTCCTTCCATGTTTTATTTATAGGAGTTCATCTAGTTATCTGAGCAACAAGCGACTTTCGAAATTGGGATACAAAAAGTCGGGGAGAGTGAGGGTAGACTTTTCAACTCGAACGCTTCGCAGGGAGACATTTTTTTACTTACAATCCCGTCGTTGGATGTTGAAAAGAAAGGTCCACCTTACTCTAAGGTGCGCACTATTTGGATTACATATATCATTTTCCTCCAATCAATTTGTATTTCATTTTGAGAAACCGCAAAAGGTGTAGTGTTTTAACCAAATCCCACAATTTTATCATTCCTAATGTGCTTTTTTGGTGCTTACGTCTCATTAGAAGTCCACATTATTTCCCTAAAAACCAACTTTGCTTCACTTTGGAAATTTTTTAACAAAATTTTAAGAACGTTTTTGGTTTTTATCGTTGAATACATATAATAATAACCGCAATAACTATTCAAAAAATTGCATTAAAAACAAAATCCTGAAAATATTTTTACCGTTACCTCATTTTAACAAGAAAAACTTCTTAGAAAAATGACGATTTTTGGGAAATTTTTCAAAAATGGAATTTGTACGGCACAGCCTTTTCAGTGGTTAATTTTTATTTTCATAGAGAAATAAAATTGTTATCGCCCACAACGAAAACAAGACCTACTCTGAACACTCTCCGCGTTGCACTAATTGCCTTGACAATAGGATGAAACCCACTTTAAAAAAATGTTTTTCCGAAATCCAACTTGAATTTATCCATGAAATTGATTATGAATTACCAACATATCTTTATGATTTAAAAACGAAGTATAGAAGAAAAATGAATGTGAAAAATTGCTTGTCATTTGCCACTGTTTAGCGGTCCATAGGAGCTCTTTTTCGATTACGTATGCGTATGATGACAAGAAAATTGCTCGCCAAGATGAAACTTTCTATCTGTTATGTACTCATACCTATTCTAGGGACCTGACCTAATTTATTGTGTGGATTTTCGTCGTTGTTGGATGTCTGAGGGAGTTTTGCACGACAAAATAGACAGTGACATGTCTGAGGATACAACAATTTTGGCGATTTCTGGAGGAAAAAGTCATGTCTCGCGTTATTAAATTTCAAAAATTTTAGATTAAAATTGATTGAAGGAATCATAAAAAAGTATAAGTTGGTAACTTTCGAATCTAGTATTATAATACCTGACAGCGTCTCTTTTTCCTTTATTTTAGCAAGTTAGATAATCTACCACGCGCAGCACTTATTGTTAGCCTAATCAGAATCCAGGAAAGCTTTTAAAACTTTTATAATCTCGCTGATCGATTTCACCCGTTTGCGCACTTATTCCATTTACTCGACTGACGCGACCTGAAATATTTCCTATGAGGATACCGGCGGAAGGCACTCGAAATAGATTTTGACGTTGCGACGTTGTCACGGGTAAGATAAGGGTGAGGAGGGGGTTGTGAATATTTCGGATGATGATTTCTCAGTATTGAGTCAACGATTCCAAACTCAAAAAATGACTGAGCGAATCGAAAGGGCCCCAAAGATCCTGTTATCCCCTCGAGCTGAGGGCGGTCGCTCGGCGTAGATCATCCAATATGAAATTCTCCACACAACACAAGATGCGGATGAAATAAAAAACGATTAAAGTCTCGGAAAGGGAACTGGTTTGGTTTCTTCAGCAAGAAATCTAACGGTGCTCCTCGGCTAGTTCAAAACTGACGCTTACAGGCAAAGCTGCGACGATCTCAATACCGTTTTTATTTATAATAAATGCGGCATTCCACGTGGGATTCTTTAGCTGTCGAGTTGAAATTTACAAATTCAATGTACGACAGACTTTTTTCTTGTATCTCGGTCCCATTTCGTACTGACAGTAAATGTTCTCGTCTTAATCAAGTCCACATTGCGACCAAATCTGACCAATATCGGACGTGACGTCGATGACGTATTTCAGCTCCAGTACACGTACGAAGGTGTTCCTCTATGGGCGACATGACGTACATCTCACATTGACTCGCCCTGGTGGGACAAACACGAGATCGAACACATTTCAGGTGAATTATTTACTGACGCGTCGTATTTTCGACTCGTCAGAGAATTTGACGAAATTGTCGAAGTGTCAAACCGCCGTATTTCAAGCAGTGACGCTACGCCCGCACGTCTTTCTTGCTTACCCGACTCATATCGAGTGTCTACGTGTCAGTTTGCTCAAAAATGAACTTTTGACAATTTGGGGAAAATGTAGTGATATGAATTTGTATGCGGCTAAATCGATAGTTACCAAGTTCAGCCCTCAATCAACCTGAATAGATTTGGATCAATTCTGAATTCGTTCAATTTTCGCTTGGTTAATCCTTGAATAATCAACCTATATTTTCGGCTCTAGCTTCTCCTCAAAACATTTTAGACGAATCTGACAAAATTTGGGGAGGTTAGGGGTGAAAATGTGTTTTTTGAAACTAGATTTTTGGGGCTTTTTAGGGACATGACATTGTAACCAATGTTTTCATGCTAAAAGTCAATCTCTCAGATTCGGCCCAATATTGTTTTCTGGGCGTTTCAAGGTGTCCAGATCAGTGTCTAGAACTAGCCGTTTTTGGTAGTAGAAAATTTTTTAAAAATCTGAAATTTTGGTCAGGAACCCGTTTCCGGCTTTAGTTGGTCCTCACAACTTTTCAGCCCGATCAGACCAAATTTGGGCGGGATAGGGGTCAAAATGTGTATTTTGAAATGGATTTTCGAGATTTTTGGCGATCTAGACGTGTGTGGTTTTATTTTCTACTAAATTTTGGACGCTGAATCCAATCAAATGGGTCCGGGAACAACTGGCACCCTCTGGGTGAGGTTATGGGTCAAAATGGGTGCCTACCTACCCATTTCGAATGTATGTTTTCGAGATATCTGGTACCTAGGCTTGTAGGGTATCATTTTCCACTAAATTTTGGACGCTGAATCGATTGGAATGAGTCCGGGGCACTCCACACTCACTATTTTCCCTATTATCTTGCTCCAAGGAATAATGAACCATCGTGGAAGACTTTGCATGGTTATTGATCTAGACATCATAAAACGTATACTTACTGTCAAATTTTGGGGGTCATTTGGAGAGCGAACCTTTGGTGTGATTACTTAGGTTGACTATTCAAAATGACCATGTTTTCATGCAAACGATCAATCTCTCAGATTCGGCCCAATTTTTTTTTCTTCTAGGCGTTTCATGGTGTCTAGATCAAAGTAAGCTATTGGTCGTCCGCCGTCCTAGCCGATTTTGGTAGTAGAAAAATTTCTAAAAACCTGAAATTTTGGCCACATAGCCGTCTCTGGAAGGAAACAGAGGGAGGCGGGGGGGGGGGGGTCAATATGTGCATTTTGAAAAATGGATTTCCGAGAATTTTGGCAATCTAGGCGTGTGGGGTATCATTTTCCACTAAAGTTTGGACTCTGAATCGATTGTAATGGGTCCGGGACACGCCACACCCACTGTTTCCCCCATTTCCCCCATGTTCGATATTTTTGACAATTAAGCGTTTGGGGTATCATTTTTGACTAGATTTTGGACGCTGAATCCAATGAGACGGGTCCCAGAACAATTGGCGACTCTCGAAAAAGGTTATGGGTCAAAATTGGTGTCAATCTACCTATTTGTAATGCGGATTTTCGAGATTTCTGTTGTGGGGTGGAAGCCGAATTGATTTAAATGAGTCTTCCTGCTCCGGGGAACAACCAACCCCTGCGATTTCCATGTTTGAAACGACTGCTAAATAACAGTCAAATTCAGTATACAGAATTTAATACACCGAAAGAGCACCGTTGAATGCTAAAAATACAATAGCATTTTCAAGGAAATGTCCATTATTTGTTATTCGAATAGTTTACCCTTCCTGGTCAATACAGGTAGTGAAATTATCAGTCCAATCGCCCAATACAAAAGTCGGGAATGGATGAAAACGTATTTTTGTGTATGCTATTTTTGGAACTTAGTCATGTGGGGTATCATTTTTCACTCAATTTGGCACCGACCTCACCGGTACATTTTTTTTCAAAAAATGTGAAATCACGGCTTTGAGCTTGGGAAAATCCGAACCTCGCTGGATAATAATTCGAGTTCGACGGTCGGCCGACATTTTATTCCATCTCATTCAATTCCCACCCTGTCTCACATGTGTATGTTCCATTATACGGTCGGAGTCTCTCAGTCTTTCATTTTTATTTCGTCAGCAAGCAAACCCGTTTTCAACAGAGATAATTAAAAACTAATAAACTCACATTCTGACAATGTCGACGACACCCCAACCCCTTGCCTTGTCGATCGTGTCTTCCGTTTCTCCTTTAGCAGCCTCTTCGTCTCGTGAGCTCTTTGGGTTTGTTCGCTCGGAAACGCTGAGGTTCGAAGAGATAATTGCACGGCCAAGACCAAGGCAGGTCTGCCCAGGTTCGGAACGAGTTTTCGTATTGCTATCTTCCCCTCGGAAGAGGTCGGTGAACCTCCATCTGTTTCTGTTTCCCTACAACTTCCTATACTTATCCTCCCGGCTCAGCAGCCTCGCCTCCTTCGAGTTACTCGATGCAGTAGTTTCTGTTAATTCAATAATGATAGGAGAACAAAAAACATTTAATAAATAAAAAAAAAAAATAGAGAAAAAGTGAAACTTTAAATCAAGTGCAGGGGTCCGTACCTCCCATAAAATCAACCAATGTTTTCACGCTAAAAGTCATCTGAAAGATTTTTTTGGGCGTTTCAAGCAAATGTCCGTCCGCCGTCCGCCATGTGCCATCCAGGTCATTTGTGGCTGTAGAAAATTTTCTAAAATTCTGAAATTTGAGCCAGGGATCAGTTTCCGGCTCTAGTTGGTCCTCGAAAGTTTTCGTATCGGACCAAATTTTGGGGAGGGGGTAGATAGAGGTCAAATAGTCAAATCGATCCAGGCGTGTGGGGTATTATTTTCGACTAAATTTTGGACCCTGAAATCAATGAGACAGGTTCCGGAACGATTGGCACCTTCTGGAAGAGGTCATAGGTCAAAGGGTATTTATCCACGTAATTTGAAAGTAGAATTTCGCGATTTCTGGTACCTAGTCGTGTGGGGTATCATTTTCCACTAAATTTTGGACCCTGAATCGATTAAAAAGGGTCCAGGACCCGCCACAACCACTTTTTCCGCAATTTCCCCATGTTGGAGAAATGAGTCTCCATGCACCTAGTCTGAGGAATAACCAACCCGTGTGAAAGGATTTGCAGTGTTTTTATTTTGCGGATGAGATCATATTATGTGATCGTCACGAATTATGGTGTCCACACAAATTTAAGTGTTAAATGCTAAATCGTTCCTCATCATGAAATGCGATGATTCAGCACCTAGGAGGAGACTGATGTTGAATACCCTGGTTGACAACCTGGTTTACTTTCTGTGGTAAACATCAACATCGTGGTTGGAGCCTCGTGTTGTCAAAGTTGATCGTGTATGGGGCCGCTTTAATAATATTGTACCCAGTGTATTCAGACGTGGTAATTTAATATATTGTACGTACCAACTTAATAAAAATAAATTGTCACGGTAATTTGTGTGGTTATGTAGAGGATTTGTGCTGAAGGACGTAACCAAGTCGCTAAAAAATTGTGCAACAGGTTTACCTGACGTATTTTCAAGGGCAAACTCTTGTTTGAAGTTGGTGGCGCGAAGATTCGACGACGCCGTGAGTCAGGGTAATGTGGTGGTGGGGGGAAGGGGGTCCGCGGTTGACGTGTAGTGGACTCTACCAAGATTACGAGCGACGGTGGGGAGCGGGGTGAATGAATGGCAGAAGAGGCGTAACGAGGATGGGGTGTGGGGAGTGGGGTGAAGAGCTATAGGGTTCACCGACCCCACCAAAGAGCCTGCCTCTGGTAGTGAAAGAGGAAGAAGAGGGGGGACAACACCCCGCGGGACGGCGGGACGGAGGGAAGGGCACGGGGAAAAGGACCTCCTCCCCCCTACCGCGGCCACGGAGCACGTCGAGAGGAAAAGGTAGTAGCGGGAGCCGCGGTATGGGCGATGGAGCTGTACGAGCTTGAAGTGAAGGAGCGGCTGCGGCCCCCCAGCCCGCCCCCGCCGGCGCCGACGATTTCCTTCGACGGCGGACCGGAGTTTTCCCTCGCGTTTTTCGACCCGCCGCCCCCGTCCGTTGCCACCGACGAGAGCTCCGGCCCCGGATCCGTCGAGTCGGAAACCGAAGCCAAAACAGGTTAGTGTACTTCAGTGCCACTCCCCCATCACGTCATATTCTGTCTATACTCCTACATCAGTGTCAATTAATATTTCCATAAGAACGACAACATATTTCTCAAAATACCTGTAACACCATCGATTATTCCTCAGCATCTAAGGAAGTTGTCAATTTTGTTTATCATTCCTTGAATAATCAACCAATTTTTTCATGCCAGGTCATGAGCATAGAGACTCATTCCAATCGATTTGGCGTTTAAATTTAGTTGAAAATGATACCCCACATGCCTAGGTACCAGAAATCTCGAAAACGCATTTGAAATAAGTAGATAGATACCCATTTTGAACCATAACCTCTTCGTTCCGAGACCCGTCTTATTGGATTCAGCGTCCTAAATTTAGTCGAAAATAATAACCCACACGCCTAAATCGGCAAAAATCTCAAAAATCCATTTTTCAAAATACACATTTTAGATACAAAAATACACCCCGACCTCCTAAAATTTATTTAGATTGGGCTTATTAGGGCTACCGGGATTATTCAAGGTTTAATCAACCAAAATGTCCCGTTTGGGTGAAAATTTGTTATTCAAAGCTCGATGTTCGGGATATTTTGGGCACTAGGCATGTAGGTCATCATTTTCCACTACATTTTGGACGCTTAACTCATTAAAATGAGTTTTCAAGTTTTGGGGACTTATCCTTTGATGTATACCTATAGTTATCATTCTCCACGAAATTTGGGACGCTGAATCGATTGGGGTACACTCACTGTTTTCCCCTTACACCTTATCTAAGGGATGATCGAACCTTTTGAAAGAATTTGCAGCGAGAAAGAGCAAGATGGTGATGACAATTTATTGACAAGAAAGAAAAGAACGAATTACAATTAAAATTTCCAGAATAAATTATGATGCCCGTCCGTAGGCAGTGCCTGAATTGACGGGCCTGAGTGTTTATCATGCCACTGCTGTCAACCGATATTGCCAACCAAAACAAATCCATTTTTCAATAAAAACTGCTAGGTGCTGATTAGAATTGACAAATTGCAGAATTTGTCAAGGCTGGTAATGTTAGATTAGATTAGATTAGTTGAATACAAACTTATCACAAATGATCCCAGATAGTCAATCTGAGTTAATTGATCGCGTGGTGATAAGATTACACGAAATATCTCGTTGGATTCACCTGTAGAGCGAATACTTCATTCGAGGATCACTCTTGAATGTGTGAAAAAAATCATCAAGATCTCTCACGAACGGTATCATCTCACACGTTAATTGCCTCTGGACCGTTTCTGGCAGTTAGATCGCTTGTTGCCAGATGAGTGTTTGGTTGGCGTGTGTTAACGTGCGAATATGTTAACACATATTTTTACCATATGTTGTGCTTAAGGGATACACAAAGAATACCTACATTTAATTGGATAAAATGAAATAAAATTTCCCTGAAATATTGCTGTGATAGTGTTCGTCCGCCGTCCTCGTTTTTGGTAGTAGAGAATTTTCTAAAAATCTAAAATTTTGGTCAGAGACCCGTTTTTGGCTTTAGTCGGTCATCAAAACATTTCCGCCCGAACGGACCAAATGTGGTGTAAAGGGGGGTGTCAAAATGTGTGAAAAATGGATTTTTGACATTTTTGGCGTGTGGGGTATCATTTTCCGCTAAATTTTGGACGCTGAATCAATTGGAATGAGTCTCCATGCTCCTGGTTCGAGGAATAATCAACCCCTGTGAAAGAATTTGTAGCGTTTTTGTATAGTATCCACCTGTATGTAAGAAATAATGGACAACATTTCCTGTTGATTTGGCATTCAATTTGAAAAACGGAAAATGTAATGCTCTCTTAACCTCTTTAAGAAATTAGGGCGTTTTGTGCCCCAAAATTACCAAACGACATATTTTGAACAGAGATAGGCTTCAGAATGTTAGTATTGCCACTGCTCTGCGTCCTTAAATGATGCTCCCTCATCAGAAACGTTTCTGCTTTGAATTTTAGATCATCAAAATACATTAGGAATTCTGCCCTTGGATTGAATTTGCACGTTTTATTTGTTCCATTTGGTGTGAAAGACAAATTTTTTGAATGTTGAATGAAGGTATCTACTATTTTTTGGAGGCGTGACGCTCATTATTTACATTTATACCAAATAACCACGTAAATGAAAATGAAATTTATTTATCTAATGAAAATTAAGCGACTTATCCTGCAGACCTGATAAAGAGAGTAAAATTGCAATCAACTGGTTAGTGTTTCATTTGTTGATTTATCAGCTTTATACCAATCTATACCACATTTTTGAACTTAAATGAACAATTTAAACAAAAATTGTAAATGTTGTTTTCATTCTGTTTCAGGTATTTGACGAGTAAAAACTGTTTGATAATTCTGTAAGTCCGACATTATTTATCATCAAATTTCTTGACTCTCACATAATTTCAAAATAGTTTGTTAAGATCGATAAATTTTTTTCGAAAACAAATGAAATAATTATCGTCTTGGTTTTATGAATTTTAATTTATACAACGTTTCTAAGCCACAATGTTGAGCAATTTCGACATTCTTGCTTTATGTATTTTATTAGTTCACTTCAAAAACGCTGCATATTTTATCACAGGGGTTGGTTATTCCTTTGGCCAGAAGAACAGAGACTCATTCCAATCGATTCAGGGTCTAAAATTTAGTGGAAAACGATACCTCCACACGCCTAAATTGTCGAAAATATCGAAAACCCATTTTTCGAAATACACACTTTGCAATTTTACCTGCAAATCAGTACAGTAAAATACATATAATCCTTTTACTGAATGTGGGCTGCCAAGTAAGGGGTAGAAAATGCACAACGTTTCCCTATAAATTTGAATCTTTATAAAAGTGGAGCGTCTTCAAAGTGAAATAAGAAATTCCGTTTCAATTGATGTCATTGATAAGTTATGACGACAATTTTTTTGGTGTTTGGGTTTTCCATGAATTCAGGGAGACGAATTTTTAAAAAACTGTATTGTATAAACAGGCTTATAGTAAAAATTCAGGAAAAATTATGAAGCGCAACAACCAGAAGGTGTCGTTTTATTTTGAATCGTAGGAAAAGAACGTTGGTGGTCTCGTGTTGGGCTGAGTCGCCTACCAAGATTGATGCGAGTTATATTTTGACAAGCGGAGCTCCATTACAGGGAACTAATGAATTCGAGCCATCACCGAGCCACTGAATCTTCTCCTGAAGTAATATTGAAGTTTTTTTTAAATCTGTCCTTCTCGTCTCGTCAAAGGGAATGCACCATTTTGTGGGCAGAGAACGACGATTGGCGACGGAGGATAATTTGACAACACACTAACTTAGAATGTGTGTCAAAAATGTGGCATCTACTGTAAACATTCGAACCAGCGGGAAACAGTAAAAAACTCGATAGCCGTGTTCTAAGCAATATCGCTAAAACTGAACGACAGTCGAAAACACTTCCCGATTGGATGTCACTGTCTTGGATCAATAGCCAGGATACGAGAACGCTTTTACTTTCCAGAGATTCGTAGTCTCCTTTTGGTTGGTTATTTCTTGAATCGTTGTCATGCTAAATGTAAATCTCTTCGATTTGCCGCACAATTTTTTCTTGGTGTTTCAGTGTCAAGATCAAAATAAGCAAAGCAAATGTCCGACCCCCATATGCCGTCCACGCCGTTTTTGGTAGTAGAAAAATATTTATAATAATCTGAAATTTGTATCAGGGACCCGTTTTTGACTATAGTTGGTCCTTGAAACTTTTCAGCCCGATTGGAAAATATTTAGTGGGGTAGGGGGGGGGGGGGTCGGAATCAAAATGGATTTTTCGCGATTTAGGCGTTTAGGGTGTCATTGTCGACTAAATGTTGGACACTGAATCCAATGAGATGGGTCCTGGGACAATTTGTGCCCATCGGAAGAGGTTATTGGTCAAAATGAGTACCAATTTCGAAATGGGATTTTCAAGATTTCTGGTACCTAGGCGTGTAGGGCATCATTTTCGACTAAATTTTGGACGCTGAATCGATTGAAATGAGTCTCCGTGCTCCTGGTCCGAGAAATAATCATCCCTTATAAAATAATTCGCAGCACTATATCGTGATAACACACCCACGCATTGGCATGGAGCAAGAAACGTCTTTTTCACTTCGAAATGTATTTACAATTTATGTAAACATTTCCTCCGAACATCATTCTGCTGCCCACTGTCCACACTTTCTGTTAGTTAATCCTTGAATAATCAACCTATAATCATGTGATGTATGGGTAGAAAAATGTGTTGTTTGGAACTCAATTTTCGGAGATCTTTTGAAACTAGGCGTATGGGTTGTCATTTTCCATTTAATTTTGGACGCTCAATCTATTGAGATGGCTCCCTGACCAATTGGCGCCCACCGAGGGTGAGTATTGGTCAAAAATGGGTACGTACCTACGTGAGGAATCGGACACAAGGTTGTACTGACTTTGTACTGACAGATGAGGCTGACGGTGAATGACAAAAATTGTTTACTGAAAAGGGCTAAAAATCGCGTTTGAGATCCTAAAAATGAGCCATCTTTATTCTTCTGGCTCAGTGTTGCCACCCACATTAAAAACAAAACCTATTGAAGACGAATTAATTAACCTTGGTGCACTAAGCTTGATGTAATTACTTATGAATTGGCCACTAGTTCACTCGACAATGACCTTATCACGTCGAAAACACTCGCCCACTGCACCAGGAATGAATGGAGAGAATGACAATCTTTCTAATGTACTCATATACCCAATTGCAAAACGATAAACGAACTGAAAAGCGGGTCGACAACCATAGTGAGTTTTATGTCTTTTGCGACGTTAAAACTGCTATGGGGATTTGAACACAATAATCAATGATTAATGATTCACCGTATCATTCAATTTTCCCTCAGACTGTATTGTTGAATGTTCGTTACGTTATTCTAAAAGGTGAAATCACGATTTAGCTGTGGAAATAAATGAGTAATTACGAGTACGTTATACAGGTCGCCTCTTTGATACCTACAAATCAGTTTACTCTCATTCCTACACACATGTTCTTTGTGAAGTTGCCCTCACGAACCGGGATTGATTTTAGTAGCTAATAGAGATTTGATGCTGAAGCCACGTGTCTAGATTTGTCGCCCCTACCTTGTACAATACGAATATTCAACATCCGATCGAAAAGTCCTTTTGAACCCCAAATATCAAGCTAACGTGACGGGCGAGATCCGATTAACAATGCAAATATTCTGGGAAGATTTTCATGCCCGCTGATATCCGAACATTTCAAAGGCCATTAGAATCTCAAAACAGGGGCACCGAAATAGTTCAAACCGTCCTCGTCGTACCGTCAGGGGTCAACGTAAGGTAAATTTCCATTTTACGCCCAACTCACCCCATCCGGCACTTTCTAAAACTGATATGCGTTTAATATTTTAATGGAACTCTCCACTACAGGCCGGGTACTCTGCGCTGACCCGGAAGGTGAACCCTGTGAAATCTGAATCTTTTCTGCGCGATTTCCACTGTTTTGTCGGGGCCCGGCAGCCCATTGGTAATTAGTGACAGAAAAAGGTGCCAAGAGAACTTCAAATCGCGAAAAAACGAAACTCTAGAATACCGTCACTTAGAACGAGCTCCGTGTTTTTGCAAATTTCTCTCATTTGGAGTTGGTAAGCAAATCCGTGGTTAATTTGACAGACAAGTTTTAGAATTTGAAGATTTTACGCTCTTTTAAATGCGAGGGTGCGAATCAAAAAACTCGTAAAATGTTACTGTAACCCAACAAGGCTCATTACGCTGCGGTGCTTCCCCAAACGCGTTCTTCCCTTCAAACTTTTTTAATCAAACAAAAGCTCGCAGAGGGGGAAGATTCTAAATTTTGAATAATTCATCCCTGCTTTTAGTACAAATCTCCGAAACCATGATTAATTTATGCGGTATGTATACACGCAGATAGGAGCAGGATGTTGCGGCCTTCTGTCAGAACTGGAGTGCAATCACTTCTTTTATTTTCATTTGGAGAGTGAAGCCTAAAAGCAGCTGAATTTCGTTTGCGCAAGAAGAGAACGATACTCAGATATTTTCAACATTGAAGGACATTTTCAAAATGGCGGCAAGATTGGAGATACTGCTTACCATGCTTAGGCTTCTTGAAGAACTCGCCAAGGTGGACATTGGAATGCTTCATACAAAATCCATTCAAAATCGTTCACAGTGTCATCCTAGCCACGTTTGCATTCCTCAGAGTTTTCCAGCAATTTCCTTTCAACGTTGCTGGTTAGCTTGGTCTTGTCAAGTACTTCAATCCACTGCAGATTTCCCGTCTGGATGCCATTTTTGGCGATTGGTGGATTCTGCATGAACGATGCACAGTTCTGATCTCTTTGTTGACGATCTGGAAATCTTGAACTGCGGCAGCTTGCAATTCTTACTTGATGTCCTTTGGTCTGCTTGACCAAGCAGTGCTATAGTGCTATGTTATCATATACGATCTTCAGCTTTTTCCTGAGTCCTGTTCTCCTTTCAAGGCAAATTCTCATGAGGAAGCTTCGGGTGCTTTCCAACTCGCAGCAGACCTTTACCAAGCATACCTCCCAAACATGCTCTCTGTCAACGGCATTTTTGGACTGCATAAAGCAGTACTCACGTCCGTTTGACCTCCTCCTCCAAATTTATATAAACTATTTGATTCTTCAGTCTCGATAGGTTGATAAGTTTGCCAAGTTTCGTGTCCATTTCGTTCGTATTAGGTATTCATTGTGTGATACGTTGTTTAGTGTAAACAGTTTACTATTCGAGCACGCTCTTCATCATAATAAACTGAATAAAATGTACATAGAAGTTTGAATTGCCCGTAAAACCGCGGCTTATGAAGGGGGAGGGGGGAGTATTTTCAAGGTTATATCTGAAGATTTGTATCTGCTGCGACTGTAATGCCTCACCGCATTCAAACGCATGTATTCTTAGTATGCGTACGCGTTCAAACTCTACCTAAAAACGTTGGCGACTCTACGTTATGAAATTTTTATTGCAAATTATGCCCGTTTTTTACACATTGCATGATTGGCTGTTTTTCCATCAGAGAAGCTCACTGAAATAAAAAAACCTTCCTACGCTGGGGAACCATTCGCTTAATTATTTTCCGCGATTAAAGCCGCGTTCCCATCCACCGCGATAAAAATCCCAACGAACAACTTTTTTTGTCTTCCAGACGAGCGGTTGCCCTCTACGAGTTCCTCGGTATAAACTTGCCCTCTCCTAGAAG
The DNA here is from genome assembly GCA_019603395.1 of Cyrtorhinus lividipennis. NCBI lineage: Eukaryota > Metazoa > Arthropoda > Insecta > Hemiptera > Miridae > Cyrtorhinus > Cyrtorhinus lividipennis. Next base: position 21,241,415 of record CM034001.1, on the reverse strand, counting down.
AACTATGTACATAGTTTTCCCGTGCGTTGAACTTAACTGTCGATCGTCCATTGGGTTGGAAGATTGTGGTCGGCTACTCGTTACTTAAAGGGGGATTGTTGAGGACAGGTGGTGTCGAAGATGATATTTATTATGTGTAATTAGAATAATCCCTATACTTAATTTATTGATTTTACGCCGAATTCAGAAATCACGCTGTTTACGTTGACTTTGTTTTTTTATTAAAGAAGAAATCACTCTAGTTTCCTCCTTAGCAATACATATTTTGGCCAAAACTTACTTAATTATTCAACTCAGAAGAAAATTGAACAAATTAAAGGAGAATTAAGGAATGAAATACGTTACCTGATTTTCACTGTTACCTTCGTGCCTTCGACGCAATCAGCATCTCAGCATTATTATTATCATTATCATCAGTATTTATATTACAAAAGAATTGGCTAGTACGTCCCCCTGCGTGTTTTATGTGAACTCAGCGCCACATTAAACATGATTGGCAATACAATCAATCAAAATCAATCAAAAGCATTTCATTTGTGGTTATCAGGTTACACAGACCTATACCACTAAGGGTTCGCTTCCTTAAAACTATGAACATACATATAATAATATACCAAAATAGGAACGATCCAAAACCGCAGGGAAAAAATTTAAAAAATGAATAATAACACCTATTAGAGAAAAAAAACAAACATCTTAATCATTTTTCACCAGGTCCCTCATCTCAGTCCTACATCAATTAATAATTCTTTCAAAAACTTTCTCCTTTTCAAGTAAGCCAACGTGTAATTGAAGAGCCGATACAGCAAGTCCTTGTTCGGTACAGTGAAAAGGCAATGCTGTACATACTCCGGGCTTAGCATAGTTGAGCCAAAATACCGAACCCTATTATTATTCAGCTGTGGGCAGTTACAAAAAATGTGGAGTATAGATTCTCTCTCTCCCCTGCCACACAGAAAGCACAACCCACTGTGATCGACAATCCAGACCTCCCCCCGGTAGAAAATTCGAAGCTTCTCGGAGTTTCCAAGCCTGAGTTGGCACACCATTCTTTTTACGTCCATTGGGACGTCCCAGTTGAGGTATTCATTTTGGCATAAATAGTTCTCCACCAGGGCAAGGTAGTTTGGATTGTAACTCAAACACAACATTCTTTCAAAATCTCTGTAGACCACAATCGTGCTGTAGCTGTTTAGGACCGCATTACCCAGTCGTTTAATTTGGTCGGGATCTTGGGCTTCCCACAAGTCATTGTAGCCCATCCTCAGAAGAAGTCCACGCAGCTGAGACGTCCAGTTCAAGGTTTTCGCCACTAGCTCCTCGCTCTTGGGTGGTGATCGATCGCTGGTAGCACAACCACGGGTACCTTTCTGGTTCCATTCTCAGTACCACTTCCCACCAGTTTAGGCCCGACGCAATACAAAGGCACCCACGCTATTTCGGCCTGTTTCGGCTCGTATCATGTAGTGGGGCGTGTTAATGGGTAGAATAAGAAGACTCTTAAAAATTCTTGACTGGGTGGCATCCAGCAGTTCGCACATGATTGGCAATACCAGCAGGTTATGTTGATAAAAAATGATTTGTTGAGTATTTCGAGACTGCGATCATGTAAATATGTAACGCTTTAACAGATCTTTTCTTGTGATGACAACTTTTTTGGCAAAACAGTTCAAAATCGAATATTAAGGATAATTTGCAGCGGTGTTTTTGCTTCTTTTCGAGTTCAGATTACGTCAATACGCTCATTTCACAAAAGGGATTCTCGCCAAGTCTCACTGGGAGTTGCCCGCGAGAGCTGTCCATCCTGATAAACAAACGAGTCGGTGGAGTATGAAAATGAAGGCATGGGGTAACTCAAGTTTTATGCAAGTAACTAGCGAAAGGGGGTAACACCTAACACGCCCTCGAACTTTCAACAGTTAATCGTCGCCTCGAGCCAATTACCGGCATTGATCCGACGTTCGTATTGGAGCTTTCAATTTAGTATTTACATATCAAAGGGTTGAACGACACGGGCGGTTGCTAATATTCGATTTTAGCTGGAAGCCGTAGCTGTTTATGTGTCAAAGAACGGAAGATTGTGTCGTAAGGTGACAACGATTTCTATTGGCAGAAGAATTTAGTATTTTAGGGACGAGAACATGAAAAGGAATTCGTAAGAAGGGTAACCGCAAAGCATTGGATATGCTTTTTGAATTAAAAAGAAGTCAATTATAGCTTAATGTAAAACAGTCATTATGTATCCACCTTTTTGGTCTAAGCACATACTATCATACTTGGGAACTCGTTGAGCTTAATACTTGGTTGGAGTTTTTCCCTTAATTAAAATGTGATAAGGATAATCAAATCAATATCAACATCACATAATCAATCTGATCAAAAGAAGGATAGTCTCAAATAAAAGTTGTTCTGATGAAAATGAAAATTTGCCATAGGTTATTTCTTGTAATAAAAATTCACGTGTGTGAAATAACTTGATTTTTAATGGTTGTTTTCATAAACACGGCCACAATAGTGTGTTGCCATTAAACTTTTATCTCTACCTGTCTGTTAGAATTGCATCTGTTGAACCCCCCCCCCCCCTCCCAGGCCCCTTTGAATTTCAACCTTTTAATAAATAAGCTTAAAGTATTCCGCAATCCTCTTATTTCTTCGATACAATGGTTGCATGATTTTTGAAAAAATATTCAACCCTTGTTACGTCATTAATTTCCACTGTTCTCTTCTCTGTTGGACAATACCTATTGTCAGAAATTGTGCGGATAAGGTCTCTCAAATGTTTACACAGTATGAAACGTAAACTGTAGTGCGAAAACGTATATTTCACGGTAAAATCGTATAATTTGGCTCAATTCAACCGAGGTTTGGTGATATCGAATCATCTGATAAATATACTCACACTTAACTGTATTTCATTAATATTCAATTAGCAGGTAATATTATGCTCATACATCAACGCGAGGCTGGTATATGCCATTTGTAATATTTTCGTTAATTTTTTTCGATAAATTGATTTTGTATATTTCGTTTATTTTTAAATTGAAGGGACAGTCCACGACAAATATGATAATAAAAATTCATAACGCCCAAAAAATGTTAGTTAATTCATAGAAAGTAAGTTGAAGTTATGAATTGCTCATTTCATGGTTTTCGTGAATGTAATTTCCTTAAATAAAATGTCTCAATTCTTATTGGTGGTACTGGGCATTAACATTTGGCTGTACCTGCGATTATCACTCGTGCCCATTCCCTTTTGCTCACCCTATGATGAGCAATTTCAGCTCCTATCCCATATTTTCCAAAATGATTCAGCGTTAGCGCATATTTCATTCCTTTCGGTCTTATATTTATCAATCCAGGAGGTTCCTTTGCACAAAATGCGTCCCACTCAGTAAAATTTACAGGAACCACAAAAGCCCTATAGAAAACTTATTACAGTTGATGAATTCAAGCTTCTATTTTCAACAATGGCCATCTTGTTCTCTTCTATAGCAAGGGGATGCCATTTATTAGATGGTTCAAAAATATTATATTTATATCGAAATTCAAAATGAATATTTTTTTAAAATTTGGAACTATGGATAAGGTAGTTTTGGCTGGTACGAATGGATAGAGATGTAATTGTAATTATTTTATTCGAAAACTGATTCTACAGTCAATCCTCATGTTGGCTCTGGGGTTATCAAAATTCAAGACCTAATTACTGCATTAGGCGACGAACCTGATCGCCTGATACCCAACGGACCTCTATTGAATTCGTCGGTGTCACTCTTAAAATCCGTACTTTTTGATTTTGTGTTGCTTCACTCAATTCGAATCGTGCAATAGTTAGTTTGAAGTTTTAGCTTGAGTAACCCTGAACTTAAATTTAGGCCAATGCGTAGTTGGCGAACTTGCTCGTACGAATATTGGCGATTCATCCACCGAGCGAGGATATTACGTATTTTCTTGGGGGAATTGAATCATTTCGACGTATTCAACTGCATTTCTCGCACGGCTGGCTTCCCAAACCAGTCGCATAGACCCACTAACTTCAACGCCCGTGGCCGATCCAATCAAAATCCAGCATTGCACCGCGCACGACCCAATTCCGAACCTGATTCGTCGCTTTACGAGAGTTTGTTGCACACCGAGAAATATCGAGTCCACCCACCGAGTTTATTTTATCTTTGGTCTAGTTGTTCTACGTAGACCTAAGGCTCTTAGTTGTTTTTTTCCCCTTTTCCCCCGTTCAAACACACGCCTTCAACTAGGACGCCACGTAATCACTTGTGAAATACAGGGTGGAGTGCCGAATGGAGAAAATCCATACAATGCATCTCTCGATGTCTCGTTCATAGGCGGCGTAAATGTTTATAAGCTACCGGTGCTTTGTAATCGAACTGGAAAAAGGGTGTTTTTCTTGTCTTGTATAATACCTTATTGAAGAGTCGATGGTTACTACTATTGACAGAGACGTTTGTGAGTTGTTTTGGCAGAAAATAACGACTCCTTTTACTTGGTTATGCCGGTGATCGTGCATTACATCTGGAATTGCATCAATAATAACTCGTAAAAACATATAAATTTTTGGCTAGTTTTGCAATTCTGATCATCCCCCAGCCATGGAATTCCTCCATCTGGAAAATGAGAATAAAATTCTGGATTTACTTACAATTCTTCTCCCAAAAACTACTTCAACAAACTGTTGTTTTGAGAAAAAGCACTGTAGCCCTACTCTATGTTGACTAATTATTCATTTGTTTACAGGCCCAAATTGAAAACTCCGTGTATCAGTGAGAAAATTTAAATTCGAAAAACCAGTGAATTACCATAATATAATACGCCAATCCAACCATATACACGCGGTAATGAGAGACGGGAGTTTCAATTCAATTCAATTTATTTATTGTCGTTTCAGGTAACTTGGACCTATGCAACAGGAGCTCAGCCACTTTACGAATGTCTAGCAAGAAAAGGAAATTTTTTTTTCCGGGAAAATTCGGCTGCTCTCATGTTACCTACCCTGAAATCATGGAAATGTTGGTATAAAATCTATAGTTGTTGAATGCGTCTTTTCCCGACCTTGTTCGGGGAGTATATGTGGGAGCTTTTACCTCAACGAAGAGCTGTAATTTTATTTTCAATCCTTTTTTCGACGGTGTTTTATTAGGAAACGTGATTAGATGGCGTTACCGAAGGAAGCATCCATTTGGCTAAACGTCCGCGGCAGAGATAATAATCCCAGACGAAACTAGAAATGGAAACGAGCTCCATTCCCGGAAGAAATTACACAGAACATGGCTGATTTCATAACTGGAAACGATGCAAATAAAATCCTCAGCCGCGGAGTGTACTTCCGTCTTATTCAGTTGAAAGAACGACTTCGGAGAGTGCGATTTAATGAAAAGAAAAAACGCGATCAAAAACCTCGAGTTAACGGAAATTTGTTCCCTCTTAATTTCGTGGGAAGGTATCCATTTTCTCGATGGGTTTTAGTGAGGAGAGTGAGGTCAGATTTGGCGTTATGTAACGTGATTGCTCGAAGCAGCTTTCTTCTTCGGGTGATTCGTCTTGGATCCTTCGACGTGGGTGCGGCTTTTTGTGTGGTAATACGGAGAAAGATGTCAAGCGAGAGCGGGTAATTTGATCAAATTTCGTAAAATATAGGAATAGATGATCCAGCGTTTTTATTCAGTAAAATCAGCAAGGAGGAGCTTGTAGGGGTGCAATGGTCTCGCATGTAATGGTTTTGATGTCGTTATAGCTCTTTCATGGCTGTTCTTATTGCCTGACGTTTTGGGATGAGGAGGCTGTTTTAAAAGAGAAGAGGGCCGTATTCAAGGATAACTCTGTCCTAGCCACCCTGCTCATTTCACTTCTCCAATTAAATAAGAATTGTATTTATAGGGCTTTAACGTAATGAACGCTGTACATAAGATAAAAATATTCCAATAATTCAATAATAATAATATAATAATATAATATAATATATAATAATATATTATATATAATAATATATTATATATAATAATATACTCCCGAATACTTCTTAGGAAGCCATGCTTGCCCGGATGGTTCTTAGGGAGCCCGGTTCTGGCCTCCTACGCTGGCTCTTTAAGAAGGCTTTTTGCCCTCTATTCTTACCCAGTTGGTTCTTAGATGGCCGTGTATAACTGTTTTCATCTTAGAAGGCCACTATATCCCTGTTGGCATAGGAAGCCACCCCACTCTCACCCCCAAGTTTTCTCAGGATCAGTCTACAGATATTTTGGTACTCCCACTTCGTCTTGAGTTTAAAAATTAAATCGGATAGATTGACTTTTTGCATAAATAGAAGTTTGTTATTTTTCGAATAACCAACAAAAACGTTGTAAATTCCTTCACTTATAATAATTAATTCATTATTTATTTTGGTTGGTTATTCCTTGAATAATCAAAAGAAAGAATAGGTAGGAAGAAAAGATAGGTTGGTTAGGGAAATGGACTAAATTTTCAGTTTTCTTCAAAAAATTGAGTAGGGTATGACGGTCGATGGTAAATGCGATGCCGATTTCGACAAAATTATTGTTATCGCTATTGTTATCGTTATAATAATACATAATAATAATAATAATTCAATAATAGCGATAAAACCTGAGAACTTCGTGACCAATGGATAAATCTACTTTGTAGCGAAGGATTTACGTGAAGTCGCGCTAGGGGAGAGACATGCCAATAAAATACACTCAAGAGCATCACGAGAAATAAAACGACTGTGGCCTAGTAGTGTCTAGTAAGCATAATATTTTTCTTTGACCCCGTTTGGTCACGCCCTTTGGCTCTAATACCTAAAAAGCTGTTCGACATTTCCGTAAAACTGTATGATCTGTTCATAAAGTATTCCCCCTTTTACCATTAGTTGGTTATTTTTATGAGATAATCCAACGTCAAATCCTTGTCGGCTCTCCAGCCGCGTGTCTGCATACAATTTCGAATCGGATACTAGCGAATGGCGAACGCTTGAGCGGGCAAGTTCCTGGTTGAGTCCTCCATCCGGATGACCGTTCAACGCATTACGCAAGGTGAACACTCCACACGAATTCCCTCCGTGTTCACGTTCCATATCGTTTCTACGATTGAATATCCTCTCGTCGTTTCGAAAATTAAATTTCACCCGGTGGAACTTCTCTGTTCTCACCAAAAAATTCAAATAGCTAAGAGTTCTTTGATCATTCGTCCCACGAATAAATCAGCTTAGCCGACGGATTCTATCGTGGATTCCACATGGAATATCCAGTGGCTTAATAGAATCCATCATCACCGTGTAGCTCTGTACCATCAAAATTCTAGACTACTGTCTTGAAAGCCTTTTAACTCGTGAAGTTACTCATGAAGAACCAGTAACGAAACGAACTCAAGCTAGAGGTTCTTGTTTCACATATTCTGTACCAGTTTTTTCCTGACCATTGTCCCCCAATTTTGTGACCAATGATGATCGTTTTCCTTTGCGTGTCTATAAAGAGTTAATTTTTAGCAAACAAATAAAATAACGGTCATGTTTTCGTAACGAACAAAACGTAACGTTGCAAGAATGTAACAATAATGTCCCACTATTTCTGACAAATCAAGAGCTTTCCCTCGACTTGGGACAGTAAAATTAGGCGAGCAGAATCGAAAATCATGAGAAAGCTGTCGTCTTTTCTATAAGTGTTGACATGAAGAGTTGCTTGTAAAAAGTGACGTTCTTCCCTTTTGAATGTCAACGCAAATACCTGAAAACGTCCAAATGAACGGTGAAGTAACATCGAATCAACCAATTCTTGTATGTAAATGGGATCGTATGAATCCCGGCTCGTAGTCCTCTCGATTGCAAAATTACCGAGCGGATGAAAGCTCAGCTGAAACGGAACAAGTCAGCCGATGCTTTCAAAAGGGGATTGCTATTTATCAAGCCATTGAGCCAGGAGCACCCACCTGTTAAATGAAAGGGTTGTCAACAGTGCAAGCCAAGAGACGATATTTAAAGGGCTCTTTAGGACTGGGGTTTAAACGGTGAGCGAGCAGAGAGCGCGCCCTTCCTTCAATTAACATAACTGAAATCCATCCTCATACTGGTTCTATCCTCCCTTGTTCTCTCATTGGCTGTAGCAGCTGGCTGAATTATACAGTTTCTTCCTGTCGTTGTAGGGGCGTGTCTCTGTGGAAAACTCCTTCGAACGTTCTCTGTAGGTACATTAAGACATTTATGTACCATCACCGGGAAGCTAATCTTCCTGCGAGGGTCTATTTGGGTTCTGCTAAGCTCGGTCTCCATTCGTGACCCAATCTCTGCATTTAGAGGTTATCTGCACTACAACTGTGTTGGATGTTTGCTTTCTGGGTGTGGAAGGTCGCTGCCGCAGTTATTGACTCCCACTCGTATATGTCTTATGATGATTGTTGGACCAGCGCATTTCCCTTAGAGACCTATCAATCAAGATTGCCCACAGCGGAATAGTACAGATCGCTGGAGACTTTTGACGCTCCGTTGAGGGCAACCTGGAAGCAGAAAATTACAAGACTCGTGGTGGAGATGAGTATGTAATGAACACGGCATCTTCGAATCTTCCTTTAAAAAAAACCCAACTGTTTCTCGTCACTGCAAGCGAGTGGCCTTTTCTTTGACAGATGACGTTTGGTTTCACCAGTTCTTACGCCTCTCAAACTGACCCTCAGACGCGAAATTCTTGTAAGAAGATATACAATGTGCAATTTCACTTGTCGAAAAAATAAACGAGAAAGCGCGTTGTTGAGTCGCCATTAGATTAATACGAAAGGTAAGGAAAAAGCAACGGGGGTTTCAAGCGTCAAGAGCCGTAGAAGGTTTAGTGAGCCCTCGGATTTGTGCCGATTTCAGTTACTTTCTCTGATGTCCACAAATGTCGAAGGAGACGGTTTTAAAACTTGTTTATGCGGAACATGAGTTGGTGATTATCCCGACGCCAACGACTGCCCTTTATTCGAGTTATTCTCTCATTTTTGACTCCATCATTGCTTGTAAGAGAGAGGGGAGGGAGCAAGTAAATATCTACGATCGAGGGAGACTATCTACCAAAAATGGGTCAAAATGGGTATCCTGTCTGTCTATCTCGAATGTGGATTTTCGAGATTTCTGGTACCTAGCCGTGTGCAGTATCATTTTTCACTGAATTTTGGGCGTTGAATCGATTGGGATGAGTCTCTATGCTCCTGGACCTTGGTAATAAAAAATATTTTCTAAAAATCTGAAGTTTGGGTCAGGGGTCCCTTTCCGGCTCTAGTTGGTCCTCGAAACTTTTTAGCCCAATCGGACCAAATTTGGGCGGCGTAGGGATCAAAATGTGTATTTTGAAAAAGGGATTTTCAAGATTTTTGGCAATTTAGGCGTGTGGAGTATCATTTTCCACTAACTTTTGGACGCTGAATCCAATGTGACGCGTCCCAGAACGATTGGCGCCCTCCGAATGGTAATGGGTCAAAATGGGTACCTATCTACCCATTTTGAATGTGTTTTCTAGATTTCTGGTACCTAGGCGTGTGGGTTATGATTTTCCACTAAATTTTGGACCCTGAATCGATTGGTATGGGTCCAGAACCCACCACACCCACTGTTTCCCCCATTTTCCCCATGTAGAAATGAATCTCCATGAGCCTGGTCCGAGTAATAACCAACCCGTGTGTAATAATTTGCAGCGTTTTTCTCTTCGCATTGAGAGATAACCAATTTCGTACATATTCAATTTTGAACCTCTGAACCCTATTGCCGAGCTAGTATCGACGTTCGGTGGCTTTTCAATTGAACCGAAGGTTTTCCTATAGGAAATTGTACTTATGCGAATACTTATTATAATGCGAAAGAACGAGTTTCCGCGGTCGGTGCATCACAATAGAAACGGATTTGCCACCTAACCCACCACTGGAACCTCACTATTGCTTCAAATGCGCTTCGACACTCTTCCCCGTTCGTGCACTCATCTTGAAAAAAAAAAAAAAAAATCGAATCAGAGATGGAAACTAGATCGTCGGTAAAGGGCGATGAATAATGAAAATCCCACACCAACGCAGCGAGTTTGAATTTCGTTTCTCTCTGGTGAGTGGAAAAGGGAGTTAGAAAAAATCAGCATACTGCCGCTAATTGAATCCAAATATATACACGTTCAGGATGCGGGTTAATATCTTTCTCTCTTCACCACACGAAAGAACAGGGTGCCATTAGAGTAGCCGAACTGTGATAGGGTGTGCACTCAAAATAGAAATTTCTTTTTGGTCTTGGTAAAAAAAGATTTAACCAAGATTTAACCTTGATAAAAATATATTCTTGGTTATAACGGCCGAGAGATGAGTATTTTAATCGTGATTGGGATGGAAATAACCGATAGATAGAATTTAACGGAGAAAATAATTTTTTCAGCTCTAAGGGATCGTGCTGTTGTAAAAATCGGTTTTCATGAGCTTGATTGTGGACAAATTAACCGTAACCTTCTAGCTGGTTTTCGAAGCCAGGTAGAGTATACGCTCAAAAATGAGGCCCCAGACTCTTGAGAAAAAAAATGCTGAAGAGGGCTAACGATACTTTCGGAGGGATACGACAGTCATTTAAGGTCAAATCCCCGCAATTTCAAAACATATAAACTAGCATGAAATTCATTTTTATTACCGGGAATACCCCGCACAACGAACTTATCACGATAGTCGAATCTGATCAATATACGAATGGCCATTATGGAGTTCCGTAGAAAGCTAACCGGTTCTTCAAGTTGTGATTTCCTTACGCTCCTAGATATACGTGGCCAATCCGATTATACGCCTGTTCGGAGGGAGCTTGGTCCTTTCGCTTCATTGGATCGTAAAAATGGTTCTTGCGCGTATTTCTTGTTTTTGTAGCGTGAGCACGAAGATTCTCTTTTTGATGCCATCTTCTCAGGAAGACTCATCAGAAGCTCTTCAGTGTGAAAATGACAACAGATGGCCACAAAATCTTCAGGGTTTTCCCTGAATACAAATATTCTACTTCCCATATTTCGTCTGCATTACTCGCGTCCACGAAGGATGTGTCTCTTCGCCGTGATAAACGCAATCAATCTTTGCTAGTGCGATAATGTGCAACTACTCATAGTTACTTCCCATGTTGTCATTTCGAGTTGTATTATACAGATCAACGACCTACGGTACAGTTAGGCAGTTCTCATGGTAATTAATGATGTCCAGACGAGCGACACGAACTAAACGTCAGCAACATCTCGCTCTGCATATCATCACACAATTGTGTCTGATTCTTGGGGGTTATTGCATGTGAAGACTAAATTTCGGAAACCAACATATCTCTTTCTCCAAAAAACTACACATTTTCAAAATATCCTTCTTGCCCCATAGTTACCCACTTTTACCGTGTGGGAATGGGTCCAAAACCCATTTGAAGCGACTCATCGTCAAATGCATTCAGCGTCATTTGATGAAAGCACCTCAGTAGCTAACGAAAAGATTATTTGACCCAAGACAAATTGTTTTCACAATTGAAATACAATATAAAGCCAGTTTTCGCTATGAAAATTTGATTATTCTATTTTCCTTCTGTTTCAGGTAACTTGACGGTTTTGGTTAATAAAGAACTCATTATTTGGGAAGATATCTTGCTTGGTTAGCAGTGCTAGTAAGTATCGGTAGCATTTAACGGGAATGAGTTTGTACGGATGTCTTTTGGTAGAAGTTCAGCTCGGTTAAAAGGATTGCAAGACCGCCTTTCCACGGCTCAAAAGCTCCGTAGTCCTATCCTGATTTGAAATCTTCAGGGAAAGAAACCTTTCGCGAAAAGAAATACCTCTTTCGAAGCCTGTAGTCTCAATGAAATATTGAGAAGGGGATGGGCATTACTATCAGACATGTCGTCGTCAGGCCCCTAAACCCTCCCCGTGGCAGTGGTTTCATATTAACCTGATCAGATGCACCTCCTGAACGACTCAAGTTCTGAATTCGAGGCTAGTTGCACACGGAAATTACTGAATTCGTGTTAATTCTCTTGGAGTTCAGTTCAAGAATTCCCTATCTTGAGTGATGGGACCGGAATATACACTATACACATATACATACTATATACACATACAATATACACGCCAACTTTGTTATTAATAATTCGCAACCACATTTTGTCCATTATTCTCGGACTTGTTTTCATGTAATTACCAGGAACCTTCACATTTGGTGTTTCAAGAGGTCCAGTAAATATGGAAATATCGGTGCACCACGTTTTTTCAGTAGACAAATTTCTAAAATTCTGACATTTTGATCAGTGACTCCATTACTTGGTCCTCAAAACGTTGGCCCGATCGCTCAGATGGCACAATGCGTATTTTTCATGGAACTAGGAGTGTGGAGGTATTATCTATTATCTATATTAAAATTTTTGAAACCTGCAGAAAGGATTCTTCATTGAAAAACATTTTAAAAACGTCATTCTTGAAGTACGATGTAATCCATATTTTACGCAAAATCGGTTGAAAAATCGATGTAGGGGTCGAATAAATAATAGGCCCTTACGTGTAGGATTACCAGGAGCTATCATTATTCAGAGATAAGGGATCTGCAACTTTATCGAATATGGGTTTAGGTTGTATGGATATCACCTTTACTCACTTATTCGTATAAGAATTTATTGATGTTGGGCATTATAACCACCTGACGTAGTTTTTTAACTTTTGGATTTTTCCTTTTAAACGTAAACCTGGTAATCGGGCTGTTTAAAAGAATGGAACACCCAGAGCATCCGTGTCGGCCGTTACACTCGGCAGTTTCGGAGTCAATTACCTCTCTGCTTTGGAGGGATACGGGTAATTAGAGCCGCAACTTGCCAAGAAGGGACTCAGAGAGGACTGAATTTCCGCAAAAGTGATTAGCCGGGAGAAACACCGCCATCTGTGTACACCTGGAACTTTTTCAGAGTTTTCACCTAAAAAAGAATGAGACGCTTTTGTTTGTATAATGTACGGCTCACAATGAGGTGATGTTAACGTGCGAGATCTTGTGATTACAGCTCGTTGGCGTCTCTATCTTGATTTTTATTTTCTTCATGCGGCATTCATCCACGGTGGATGAATATCAAGATGGATGACATTTAAAAGACCTTAGCTTTACTTTTTATCAGTTTACCTACATTTGGGTTGGGACAACCATCTTGAGCTTTTCGGATAATAAAACGCGAACGACAAAGCTGTTAGAAAGGTCCAACTTTTACCTGTTGAGCTGGACGAGGTAAAATGGGGGTGGTTTCCACCCGTCGGTACGGCAATCCATAAAGATATGATTTCCCGAGGGCAGGCATTTTTTGACAGGTGTAGCGAAACATTTTAAGATCGATTTGAATTTTTAAGTGTAAATATCGGAAAAAGAGTCACATTCAAGCTAAAAAGAAGAAAAAAAATTACACTCAAGCTTTTGGTAATCACGTATACGTATAACGGTGATTAAATCTACCTTGCGTGTCGAAAATGTTGTGTGAGGGAACTCGAACCTCGCATTTTCCTCATTCCCTCTCCTCTCGACATTGATGAAAGTCGCCCTCTAACGTTCATGCTGTAAATTAATCACATTTGGGGCTCAAAATGAACAGAAGCTCGAATGAATGAACACATGATGATAGTAACGTATCCTGATCTGATTTTACCAAATGAAAAAGAGGGTATGCGCAATTCTGACTTTGGCCCGTTGTCAACACCCGATTTGTTTTCGCCGGAACTGAATTATCCTCAATAAGTAAAATACGTTACGCGCAACAAACATTTTTTCGTGTCAAGTTGTGTACATGCCAAAACCTAAATGTAACGTGCAAAAGGAGCATCTTAAATGCTTCAGAGGAAGTGAAATTCGGGCCAATGGCTTGTTTCTCGTCCTAGTTGGTCCCAAAACATTTATTTATCTATTTTCATACAGTACGGGCTTGGAGCCCAACTTAAAAATAACAACAGAAGACGCGGATATTACGAAAATTTATGGAAAAAAACACGGATCAGCTCAATTGGCCAAAACGGAGGCAGGTTACGGGTGAAGATGAGTTTTTTGAGTTTTGTAGAAACTTGACAGTGTATGGAGTAGATGTGTGTGTATGGTGAGTCTCAAACGCCGGACACCGCAAGTTGGTATGCATAGATCAAAAATGAGTCTTATTTCTCCACTTAAGATAGATAGGTCATTACTCCGATGGCCTTAAAGGCACGATTTCCTCTCAAGCGAGGAACTACGTCAAATGATAAATTATTTAGAAATAATTTGGAAAAGCTGTGTTTTACCGCGGGGTCATAAAAGCGCTCAGAACACTATAGAAATGATATTCTAGATTTAATTGGGAGATTTGTTCGGAGAGAAACGCCAAATAAATCTGAATGCGAGAAAACCCTCTGCACTGCTCTCTGAATTCCCGGAGTTTTTCCATTATCGGATATCAGAAGTGGGACATGATATTGCATCGAGTTAAGATAAATATTATCCTAGAGAAGGAAGACGCTTGAGGTTGTGGCTAGACGCGGACGAGTCGGCTGAGGATGTTAAGGAAAGGTTGGCCTTGAGAAGAAGCTGCTTTCTAACTTCCACGGCCCGACCGGCACGCACCTTGCAATCATCCCGACCACGACTCACCGAGGCCCGGGCCCCGAACCTCTTGTGATGAGTCTTTGATATCAGAAACGATGAAATATTTCTCGAGTGAAGTCCACTTGGGCCTCTTGTCGGTTCAACAACCGAAAATTATGGGCGGTCTTCAAAAATCACTTCGACGAGTAAATTCAATTCGGAAATCATCGACCACCGAACGATAATGCGCCCTTAATTTGCCAGTGATGAGCCTCGAACAAATTTGGAGTTGAATCCGGATAAAATGGCCAACAGCTTGGACCTATTCCTTGGTTTTCCTCATGAAACTGAGCCACGCTTGTCAATCGACTTTACATCAGTGAGAGTAACAACTTCTCTGAATTATAAATCAGTGGACAGTATTCTAGTTTTTATCACAGTACGTTGTTTTTTGACCTGATACTGGCCTCTACTAATACATGGCGGGTAAAAGGTCAAAATGACACCCGTCCCTGGCCAAGACGTGAACGGAAGCAGCACGTAACAGTCTTTGGAGTTCCTATCATTCTCAAATTCATTGGAAATTGTAGGTAGGGTGTGTACCCTTAAGCGATAAATCCACAGATCAGCATATTCGTTTTGAGCAACAAAAATATGTTCTTCTTCGATATAAAAATTCCGTTCTTTGGAAGAAACAGTACCCCTGGGTTTCTCCTTTCCTCTTCTTCCGTTTTTTGAAATTCCTGTTGGATTTCCACTTCCAGGTAAAGAGATTTTTGACAGAACACCTGAACGGTATACATTATCCAATTTCACGATTTTTAAAGTAAGAGCTGTCCCCAGAATTGTGTTTGTTGACGATAATTGAAAGCGTCGCGTATTTAAGTTCACCACAACAAACTGACGACTTGAGGGCTCATTGCCTTCTAATAATTCACCTCGTATTGGGCCTGTACTGTTCTGGAACCTTCAACTTTTTTCATGGAGGTTCCAGGCTAGCTCAGCCGCGAATGGTGAAAAACTGGGTTTAATCTTCCAAATGAAGTAACTGAGTTGGAATAAATAATGTTTTTGTATCTCAAAAACGTGTTTAAATGATGGAAAAGTCAAATTTTAATTCAATTTTTCCCAGAAAAGGAATGTGGCTTAAATAGTGTTGGACTCACGCGTCCTAGCAGCTCTTTTTATAGAGGGCTGAACACGTTCTAAGCCGTCCTTCCTCAAAAAAAAAAAAAATATCTTTGTCGGAATTTGATCCGCTCGAAAATTTCCAGTGAAACTCCTTTTTGTGATGGAAGAGCTTTTCGTCGGGTTTATATCAACACCGGTATCGTAAAAAGTAATTGATTATGGCCGCCCCACAAACATCCACCGTATCTTTCGGATATTTTCCATCACGGGGAGGCGCTATTTTTCGCCAACCAACAGAAATATCCTGCGGATTCTTTTCTCTCTGCCGGTGAAATGCGGATTGATGTCAAAGGAAAAGGCTTCTTCCTCCGGGAACGTTCTTTCTGAGTAATTGATGGGGTGTCACCCACGAAAACTGAAATAACTCGCCTCGTCCCAGTCGAGTTTCCCCATTTATTTCGTTAAAACAAACGAGAAACGCAGCTGCGACTAGAAAATGACTTATTAAATTTTTAAGCCCCTAAAACGCCACCGTGCCATGGAACGAGGGCGTAAAGCTGCAAACCCTTGATGTACGAAACCCTCGTTTTCTCTATTACGTTCATCAAGTTTCCTTTCCCTACTTCGCCCCTATCGTGTCTTTGACGTAAAACGGGTTTCGGAAAATGAATATCAGCACTACGGTGAAATTAGCTCGGCTGTCATGTTCAGTGTCGAGCTGAAGTTATTGGAAGGCCCTTGACATCAATTGCGGTGTTTGAGATGATCCTCGAGATTGCATGGTCGCTCACCTAGTCGCTTGTTAGTTGGTTGTGCCCGTTGTTGATCTCTAAGAGTTTCTATTTTACCGAATATTTAGATTCGTCCATATCTTTAAAGGTGACAAAGGTGAAAGTTGAGTACTTGGGTTCAGGAAGATCAAATTAATTTGAAAATTAAAATATATTTTCTAAACGCGTATGGAACAAGCGACTTGCCTTGTTCGATTCTTCAATGTGACACTGTGAACTTTTACATTATCGATTTTGGATTAAGAGGCCGATAGCCAGTTTGGAGAAGAAGTTGAGCGAAAAAGTCACTTGCCACATCCTATATTCCAAAATGGAATAAAAGTCTTGGAGGGGAGAATATCCAATAAAATCGTGGCTATGAATCCCAGTAGAATGAAGTCTTTCTTGTTCGTCTACTCCTATTTTATTTTTCTTTGACGATAGTGGCCTATTCATCGTGCTCTCGAGTGGATCTTGGTTGAATGGATTTAGAAAAACATTGAGGAAACTCGTGATTAGAAATGATCTCCCCTTGAGCTTTAAGTGAAGGATGAAGCTTACGAGGGGCGAAACTGTGAGCTAGGATAATCCTAGGCAACCGAGCCTCAACCTCCGGTCTTCAAGACAGAGGAGGAGGAATTGTGGCCTTGACGGTCCTGCTTTCTTTCTCTCACTGCGGGCACTTAAAATCCCCCACCTTCGGCCCCTTCGATGGATAAATATCAAGCCAAGAACTTGTTACAAAGTTATTTGCATTATGCAGATATTTAACTGCTAGAAACCAATCATTTCTGGATGCTATCACGGGCGTTGTATCGAGTAAATCTAGAAAACCCTAGAAATTTCCCTAAAATATTCGTTGTACGTAATATTTGTTCACGGTTTGAACTGTGGTCTCTCTTTGCGCCCATGTAGCAAAACCAAAATATTATCTTAACATTGGTAGGCTTCAGGTTTGACTCATTCTTACCAGTTAACCATCAAGGAATAAATACTTTGTCGAAGTCTGGTTTCTTTACTGAATGCAACTCAACCAATTCGTCGGTGTTTGGTATTCGACATTGAAGCTTTAACTTATCTAGGGCTCTAAAGAAACCTGGTTGATAACAGACGTACTTCTACTAGATGAATCGATGATAGCATCGAAAAGAATGATGAATCATTGGGAATAGGGAAGTCTGCAATCCGGAGTTGAAGGGCTACGAAGAAGAAAAAATGCTCTTTTTGTTCCTTTTTTGTGCATCGTGACGCTCTCCCAATGTCTTCTTAATGGATACGACCGGTCATCCGTCTGTCAAACCTGTAAAATTGATTCTGGAGAGGTCAATGGGTTAACCCAATTCCAGGGTCTTGAATAAAACTTGAAAATTTGCTGTTCGGCCTAGGGACATCTTTATGTTCGAAGTCTTGAAGCCGCATAATGACCCTTCGCTAAGACCATTATTCCTTATTCCTGATTTTGCGTTTATTGCTAGAAACTTTCTTCATTGGTGCAAAGAGATCAACATGTCTCTTCGACGCTATCTGTTAGTCGAAATCTGAATGGAAAGGAGCTTGTCACGGCCCTAGTGGGATATCTGCGCAAATAAATAACTAAAACAAGAGGGAGACGGCATAGAAAGGTGCAAAGATTTCTCGTTGGGAAGGCGTGGGCGAACGACCGGTTGGGTAACTTTCCTGTCGTGGCTTCGAAGCCTGAAAGTACCTTCGAGGAATCCACCTCTCAAGCTCCGGGTGTTGAAGAGGAAGTTGTGTATACGAAAACATTTCGGAAAGTCATTTCGTCCAAGATCCCTCAAATCCCTCTCTTTCAATAGCGGTCTTTTTTTGTCGGAGTGATTGATCAACGGGGTGTTATAAGATGGTTTCGTTCAAATGTTAAGGGAGGGCCTCGACCATCTAATGGCAAAGCGAGAGAAAAGCGATGGTTCACGGTGGAATTGAGCCAATCGCTGTCCTCGTTTTGTGGCCATTATTATAAACACACTTTGCAGACAAAATATCTGTATGTAATGTTTCGTTCAAAAGAAGAAAATGCGATGTCGAAAATGAGGAAGAACATACTTATTTACCAGAATACAATAACATCAATTTAGAGGTGAAACCCATCTAATTACTTAACATGGGTGATTTTGGAGGGTATCTATAGGGTGGACAGTTGTGCCCACAGTACGGATTGCATTAAATTGATAATTTGAACATAATCTGCATAGTTGTCAAGTAGTTCGAGGCGTTCCTTCATGTGTTTCGGGGATGTGGCCGACCGACATCTTTGCTTACTGTTTCCAGTAATTATTCTGTAAATCTGATCAAGTAATGAGTCTTGCTCGTGAAATTCTAGATGATGAGATTTGGGTCACGTTGTTACTTCTCAACCGCCGTCTCATAAGAAGTAGTTTTTCCATCAATTTGAAAGCACAACGATTTTATACATTTAGCAACAAGCCAGTACAAACAGAGGAGATTACAACATCCAATTTTGAGGACTTAAATTACATAAGTTCTGTGTTACTTTGCCAACTCTGCGGGTCCATTCTCGGAACGATTCACAGAACTGCTGATAAATTAATCTCCCTCGAGCGATGTCTCTGTAACCTCGTTGCACGACAACAATTAGTGAGAATTTCAGATACTTGAAATCCGCATCCCAGGCTCGGTCTCGTAATTATCTCGGAAATTGGACGTTTGATAATTCTTTGATGTCGGCTTATTCTATACGACTACTCAAAGGTCCTCTGGAATGAGTCTGTGAAAATGTTTCGTTTATTATATCCATCGCTGTCTGATTTTCTTTATGGTTTCCTCGAAATGAGAAGCTCATCAGGAATATTAACGCTCGCGTCAGAAGTTACCGACAAACAACAAAACTTGACGGATTTACCAATGTGACAAGGGCACTTAGACAGTCCTCCCAGGGGAAATACAGTTGGAAACGGATGCATTTTGAATTGTTCCCAGGAAGAGAATTTAGTTTGATACTTCATCCGTTAGGACGGAGTTTGCATTAGGGTTTGAAGAGGATTTCTCCTGCTCACGACTTGATAATTTAATTTCAAACTTGAACGTTTGTTTCGCGCCGGAGTTGCAAAAGTTTGTTTTTTCATCTTCCCTTTTCAGCTTAGTTTTCCTTTTCTCTACCAAGCTTTGACGGATTTTTAATCAGAGATACGGAAGGTCTCAAAGGATTCTCCGGGTGTTCTTTTTCACAATCATTGCTAAACTATGGGCAATAGTTGAAAGCTTGTACAAAGCTTGTTCTCGTGCTTTTCCGTTCTCTCATTTCACTGAACTTCGTCGAACTCAAAGACGGGATGAAGCTACATTTTCAAACATCTCGAGTTCGTATAAATTGTTTTTATCTAAACAAAGGGACAGCAACAACGTCGTTTACCACTTCAAAAAGTACTGGTTTCATGACGTAGGTATGTGATAAATATTGTTTTCAACCCTGTAGGTTTAAGCCTAAGTGTTAGATGAAATTTGTGGCTATCGCGAATTCCTGTTTGCATTTCTCAAATACATCTATTTGAACGAGCGAGACAATTTGATATTATTTTCGAAGTTTCTGTTATGAATACAGTAATTTTATTCATATATATGTAATAAATTATACCTTCAATATTAAATTAAAGAATGTACTTAACGAAATTAATAACTACTATAGAAATATTCAACAGGGCTAATCTAATCTATAAGGCACTGTATTCGAACAAACCATTGTGTGCCACATGCTACCTTCAGTCTTTTTATGCGATGGTCAGCCATTTATCGTCCCCGTGATTCACGTTTATAAAATACATCGGTATACGTCCTTTTTATTATTTAGTCTTATTTCAGCTGCCTAAACCCACTCAAAACAGTTCTTGGGTTCAGCCTCATTGTAGTCCCACAAAGCTTCAATACATCAAAGGTACAAATTCTGTAACAGGCAAAACGCCTTCACGCATGCGCTGATTGATAATGATGAAACTGATTGGGGCCATCTAATGTTTAATGATACATGAAAAGTTGATTGCAGTCGGATCTCAATTGGTGAAGTTTTTGCTGTGGCAAGAAAATATGAACAGTCAGGCAGTCACAAATCACAAAAACAAATTTGTTCCGTTCTTCAAATTTTGAAGAACGGAACAAATTTGGTTTTTTTTTAATAGCAAAATGCAAGTAACTTTTTTTTTGGAGCGAAGAAAGTGGTCGAAACTTTCATTTAAGGGAGACTGGTCCACTAAGAAAAACTTCGCATCGTCTTCTTTTCTGGGTTAACAGAAGCTTCAAGCGTGCCATGGTTAATTTCATGGGGGGTTTGCTGCCTCATTTGCCACCTTCTCCCTACGTTGGGTTGACATCGTGGTAAATTCAACTGGGCTTAGGAATGTATTGCCATTTTGGCCTCTGTTCCTTCTACATTCACTTTCTCAACCAAGGTAACGTTCCACTTTTCGGAATTGATCCAGGAGATCGCGTCTATTTTAGTTTGAATAGAAAGAAAAATGTGATGGTTCGACTGCCCCCTATGCTTTGAGTCGAATTATGTCCTTCAGTTACGCAGATAAAACAAGGATTTAAAATTATAAGCTTCTGTAGGACAACACGAGTTTCTCATTAGATTGCCTTGAGGAACACGAAGACAATTTGATTCGACCTAGAGGCGGTTTTGGTTGAAAAATTATTTATTGTTGTGGCTTCTCATTTATAAAAGACCTCAGTTACCTCGAGAAGATTGTCATAAAAACTGAACAAAACACGAAAGCTCGTCAAGATCTAAGAGGTTGCTTCAGTTCGGAACGAACAACTAAAAATGCTTGCATCAGCCTTGTCATTATGAACTAGACAACGAAAGTGTGGTTCGATATTTTACATAATACTTTTCTCTTGCATTCCTCGTTAATTCAGGAGCTAGTTACGCGGGGTTGTCTCATTCAAAGAGGAAATACCCTGGTGTTTTGAATGGTTCTCTTTAACTATCCCGTTCAGGTCTTAATGAAGCTTATTTAAATGTTATATATTAACTCAAATATATACTTCAAAGCGTTTTCACAAAAATAATCCGTAAACTCGAGAACAACATTAACAATGAACACACGGGGAACAGCTTTTTTGGCTTCTAGTTTTTTTTTTAGGGGCGCGTTTCAGGTGATTCGTGTTCCCTTCTTCTGCGCACGAATGTTTACTTCTGAAATATCGGTTGAATGGTTGAATACATCAGCTCAATAATGCTAATTCACTCGTTTAAATAAGAAGGGTGGCGAAATGGCAACAATGCGTAGGTACAATTATGTAAATTTTTAAAAATAAACGACAGTAGCATGTAGATTTATGTTAATGTTCACAATCGTAAGAGCATATGAGGTGAAAGGATTGAGTATTGGAGAAGTGACGGTACGGGGTTTGTGATTCCATTTTGATCAATTATGTATACAATATAATACCTTTTATGTGCGAAGTCTGTAATATGATGTATTACTGTCACATTTTATTAAAATGCAACATTAGGTGCGGTAAGAGTAATCTAAAAAAAAAATTACGAATATTCATTAGGAAGATTCTCAACGAGTTGGATTATGTAGAACGGATAGATTTGGAAGATTGTTTTTGGGTTCATTTCATCGGATTTGTAGAATTCCAAATGATGATTTGTGGGCCAAACGTGATGTCACATTATGACATCATGTTCGCAGGATATGTCATACGACTGGCGCAGGTGTCTACGACCGCTTATCGGACAATGAAGGAACAATTACTGTATTCAGGTTGGGCGAGGACAAGAGGACTGGCGGGTTTGAGTTAATCTGGAGCCATCAGAAGCGGAGGCATGCGGCCATTGTACTCCTCGGGCGTCTTCCCCACTCCAGACTCCAAAACCATTAATATTCAACATCTCTTGAGCTCTTCCCGAACACATGAGGAGCAATCACCGAAAGCCCCGATCTCGAAGAGTTGCGGAACATTTTGGTGATGATTATGGGGAAGGGGGGGGGGGTTCCGTTCTCCGAGTTTTCACATTTTTCTATAGTCTTCTGTACACAAACGGTTTAAAATGCTCGGTGGCCTTCCTCTGGCAATTCTCAGTGGTGATTCGTAGCAGATTCTAAACTTGAAACATCAATCATCCTTGCTAACTTAAAAACCAGTATTGGGCACTTTCAATGTTCCGAAGAATATCAGGCCAGCGCTGCGTGAATGTGGTGAAAATCGGAGGAGCATCCTCCAGCTGGGTAATTCTATCCAACATGGCCTGAGTCTGCAGCAGAGTGCATGTCGTCTCCAGTATTCTAGCAAAAGGCCACAGCTATTTCTCTGTCTGGCTTGATAACCATTCTATAACCAGCTTGAAGACTAAAATCGAGCCAACGCATCTTTGTCCGCTATCAGGCCATCGCAGGCGATTGCGTAGGCTATTATAAGAACCAATTATTTGTCCTACACAGCTAACCTTTACTGGATGGGAGAAGATGAATTTGATCGAGGCCAAGGGGCTTATGACAACTATCTTGATAACCTCAAATTCCGTTTTATCCGTTATAGGCTATGGTTAGCTGCAGAAATCTATCAACAATGAGCACTTCAGTAGGATAACATGTTTTCTACACGCCTTGCACAGGGGCCTTATATTTGGATTGGGTTTAGTAGGAAGAGATTGGTTTTGCCATAAAATGTGCTCTCTTGAATTATGTACTGTGTATACTGAATTGAGAATTAACCCCGAACTTATAGTTTGCTGTTAATCGGATTATATATCACTTCCTAGTACTGGGTGGGCGGCAGCGAATGATGTTTGATAAAGGTGCGGCAGGTTTAATGGTTGAGTCATGTTTCTGTGAGTACTTTGGGGATCATTGGTAAGGGTTGGAGGTAGTATAATGAAACCAAAACCTCTCTCGGCGGCACCAGGTGATCTTGGTACATCCTGATTTACCTCAAAAGAGCGTTCTACTACTGTATGTGATGGTATGAACTGTAGCGCGGCTTTCAAGGACTGGAAAAGTATGGGTGTCTTTATGGCCAGTGTCTGGATAGCTTGTTTTGATAGAATGTTGCATGTTGGTTCGTTCTGTGTCTGGCCAGGGAGTCAGAGAGAAGTTGGTTTGGATCACGAAGGGCAGTGCCTGAAGCCTCCTCCTCCTCTTCCCAACGTTACCTTCGTGTAGATTCGTCTGAAGGCGGTCGGAGTGAGATGAATCCGAGGTTCAGATGCCGTGGAGACCTCGACGAGGGATCCCTCGAAGACAGAGAAAGTCTCTTTCTCCTCGTTCACCTTCGAAACGCCGAAGCGGAAGTGCATTGCTTATCGTCGAGGTTGTGGGCGAAGGGGGTATCGTAAATATGCTCGGTGCCTTGGGAGAAAGAAGGAGGGTCAGTGCACCAGGGCCCCCTCCATGGACTCTCGGTTGTTCTGAGGGACGGGGTGGGGTTGGCTGTGGAGTGGGACCTAGAGGACAAGGCACTTGTTCGCTGGGATAC
Organism: Cyrtorhinus lividipennis; assembly: GCA_019603395.1. Lineage (NCBI taxonomy): Eukaryota > Metazoa > Arthropoda > Insecta > Hemiptera > Miridae > Cyrtorhinus > Cyrtorhinus lividipennis. The sequence continues at coordinate 21,217,518 of CM034001.1, read as the reverse complement.
GAGCGAACTAGCGAGGTTTGGTTATCTCAGTGGCTTTGCCATCTCGCATGCTATTCCAACGCTACCGTCTTGCTCCCATGGCTAAGCACCAGGTTGGGCCCTCGACTTCCTAAAGAACGTACCTGCCTGATCAAATTTGAACAATTTTTGACAAGGCAATGGCAATACTTTTGAGATGATCTTCGTTCATCGAATGGCTGCCGCCTTACTAAGCATCAGGTTGGGCCCTCGACTACCTTAAGACCGTACATGCCTGATCAAATTTGAACACTTTTTGACAAGGCAATGGCAAGACTTTTTAGATGATCTTCGTTCATCGAATGGCTCTCTTGCTTCAACGACTGTCGTAGTTGTTGGCTTCTACTTCATTGTAGGTTCTGTGCTCTTTTTATGAGGGCACTTTAGTATTCAACAGTCGTGCAAGACTAACAAAGCCGCCTAATGTATTTTTCTCGAAAAAGTGATCTGCTAATCTTTGAGGAACCCCTATCAATCATTTATACACGTTTTGAGGCGGTACTGAGTTGATGAAATCCTATTCTACCCTATAAAATCATAAAGACCGAAATTTTACGAAGATTATGTGAAACACAACTAGGATATTCAAAGTAAGTGGTTAGAAGAGTAACGTTTCAGGTCAATCAATCGCTTTATTGTTGTATTACTTACAAAGACCACATACAACAAGAAGCTGGGGATTGCCATCCTCCACCAAATTGGAAACTGTAAGTTCTAACTTGTTCAAAGCTTAAATAAAAATAGTCTAAAAAAAGTTCTCATACACATAAAATGCCATACCGAAAAAATATATAATATATTGGCCGTTAATTGGATATTTCTATTAAAAATAGAACGTTTCCCCAACGCATTTCGGTTAGGTGTTTCAACGACTGAACTGACAGTAATTTTTTTCAGATTGATGGGTGCATCTCAGTTGAAGTACCCATCTAAACATACATAGCCATCAACGAGTGAGAGATAGAATTTGCTGCTCGTGCACAGAAGTCGTTCGTGCTAAGCTGCTCTTATTGTTCAAGTGTTGAGAATTTTTGTTCTTGAATTTCTCCACTTGCATGACTCAATGTAGGTAAATATTGTAGTGAATACAAAAATTGTCGGAGTTACAAGGCGTTCAATATGTTGACGGCACCGTATTGAGGACCCATGTTTTTTTGAGTGAACAGTCAAACTCTTGAATTCATAGTCTCCTTTCTATTTGGAGCTATACTTGTCAAGAAAATCGTAATCCTAACGGTTCTTATATTCAACAATAGTCGTAACCAGGGGTTAGGTGGAAGAATTATTAGGGGTGGCTGCGACTTTACAGCGACGGCGAGTGAACGCATAGGGCGCACAGAACTCAGATACTTTCCAAGAGTCATACTCGTTCTACCTTTCCTAGAACTCCCCGTTGAGAATTGAACAAGACGGAAAAAAATCGAGCTTGTCGCTTCCTTATCGAGGGATTCCATCGGATCTGGGAACGTCAACTTGTGGTTCCATATTTGACGCAAAAGGCGACTCCCGTCAAGTTCAACGACTCGCATGATCGTTTCTCCTGAAAGATTTCCAGTCTGATGATCACGCGTAGGCCGTTCCCTTCCATTAATATCCATTACACCGTGGAAATCGATGGTTTCGCGTTCCGTTCCGAAGGAGAGCGTCGATGGAAGCAATCCTCGAGTGATATCGAGGTATCGATGAAGCGCGAGTCAACTATTAAATTAATATATGATCAGTTTCACCTTTGATTATTTTAAATTTTAGAACATTATATTAATTTCTCTTAGACTCATAAATATTGTAAAAAATGAAGAATTCACTCCGACTTCTATAATTTTCCACCCCTGAACTTTCGGGCGAGAACAAATGCTAGAATAGTGAAACATTTCCTAGTGCTGACGACATTGTTCTCCAAATAATTTGGGATTCACGAAAAGTGGGCTAATTTTAAAAACAACCAACAACAGAACAGCCACAGAGGTCCAAAAAATCAAAGCTCATCAAGTAAAATTCATGGAATAGTACGTCCACGTATACGTTTGTATAAAAAAGTGAACAAACTTTTACTTTATACATTTCAAAGTGTAGAGTTCAAAATTTTGAAGGTTGTTGTCAGTTTTGGCTCAAAAAAAGAATTTACGAGAGCTCACAAGGGTGCGCTTCCTATCAATATCCCACCACCTAGAATAATAAACCATTGGGAGCCAATTTTAGCGTTTTAACATTGTTTTATGTACGTTAGATCGCCTGAAAATTTCAAACCATTAGTGCATAAGTGATGTTCGTTCGCTGTATCAGTTGATTGTGAACCGTAAAATATTATGAAAAAATGTAAGTTATATAAACTGTTCTTTATGTTTTCTAACCAATTTCGACGTTTATTTCAGGTAATGATCGAGTGGATTTCCATCGAACAAACTAATGGGCCCCAGAGTAAGTAGCACTCCCATATAAGACCCCCATAAAAAACTCCGCGAGCGCCTGCCATCGTAAAATTTCATTTTCGTGGAAACCAGCTTTCTCTATTTCAAAAACTTATGTCATCTGGGAAATATCTTTCATCCCAAGTCGTTGGGGTTACATGAAAGTATCAATTATTGGTGAAATTGCACCAACCCCTCTCAAAATCAGGTTATTGGGTGATTGAATGTTTACGTTCTCTCCTCGACTAAATATGGTGTTGCTCAACTATAATTTGTGTTGGAAGCAAAACGAAAGGCGCCACTGAATGGTGTTTAAATTACTTTGCCAAAAAATCGAATTTGAGAGGGTCCTCAAGCGTATCTTTTCGTTTCATATTTAAATAGCTTTATTCGAGTTTATCGACACTCTAACGCCCTCTGAACGGCCTCACATCCCAAGTTGATAGTAAACAGCACGATGGCCGATCAATAAGCAATCGCTCTCTCTGGTCTGTACGCGAAAGTAATAATAAAGCTCGCTAAAGTTACAAGGGCCTGTATCGACCAAGCATTTCGATTCCCCTTCTTGACAATGACAAGCGCCTTCGTTCAGTGCTCATACATTAAATTGATTCGTTTTCCAATTCACTGAAGAAGGTAAAGAAACTATGCCAAGATGATTAAACTGACATTAAAGAATCGATGATTTCTTAGAAACGGGTACTTTTCAAGTATGCAAACGCTGTCGTGAGAAGTTCGTGTGGAAAACACCCACTGATGGTGGAGGCGGATCTTAGTGTTAATTATTCAGGAGAGTTTCGGCTTACAAGGAGAAAAGTTTGTTTGAGGCTAAAAGGCCTTGGCCGGTCAGGCTAGCGGCCGGTGTATGTATACAAAATAAGAAATACGGTGAGTTGTAAGCGAAACTTCTAGTTTCACGTGGTCTTCATTAATTTCTCAAATTGAATTTGCCGCGGATTCTTGAGAATATTTGCGGGCCTTCGGTAAGTAGAAAAGGGTGTCGATTTTACTGAATGTATAACAGAAAATATGTAAGCGATAAGGGTTGGGAAATGTCTTATGTGGTTTCATACAGATTATCGATTGATTGATTCACCTGCAATCCCAGGGAAAGTGAAGACCCTTCCACTCACCCTGGCAGCATTAGCAATACTAATTCCGTGTAAAATCTCACAATAATATTTATACATTTAAAATAGAATCCTTCTCCACAAACGAATAATAATTACTTGAATATTTTAACTCTCGTTTAATAAAGCGACTGTTGATTCATTCATTTTACTGACACGGTAAAGTCAAATTGGTCAGCGTTGCTGTTGTTAATGTGTGGTGGTCAGGGATTCGGATGGCTTTGCTGGTCAAGATGGGAATAACTGACGTGAATTCGGTAGCAGAATTCCTAGTTGGTTCATCGTGCAGCTCCAAATCACAACTTTTCAAACACTCCGGGAACGGAAAATATACAATTCGCCGATTGGATTGTTAGCTGAGATATTAAATTTTTTGTCAATAGATTAATTTTCATTCCACACGTTGTGGTTTTCTTCCCCTCCCCCCTCCTCGTGCTTTCTAGAAACGTCCACCAAAACCAAACCAACAATAAATTCTTGATATCACGAATATCCGGTCTTTTGTTCAACGGACGATTTTTTTCTGAAACCGCACCTCCCCCTCTGTCCACAATTCTTGATTGGCTTCCGGGATTGTACGAATGAATGACTTGCCGAGGATTCCTATTGTGTGAAAGACCGGCCATTCCATCCAGCCTCTATCCCTCACCGTCAATCTACCAAAAGAGAAGTTTTTCCAGCCTCTGGACCTGAATCCAAAGCCCGCGTTAGCTTAGTTCTGTCTATTTTCTCCATTCTCCATAGATAAAGATATTTTCTTCCTTTCCGCCTTTTTCCCCTCATCGGCATTTTTTCTTTTTTCGCTAGAGAGTAGAGAAGTGGGAAAAGGTCTTTCATGACTATTCAATTCTGTCTCGAGTGAGCTTTTCATCGTAGTCTCGAACAGGGTATTTTTGTCCGAAACGGCTCCCGCTCAGCGTAGTAGATGACATTATGTGGTTTACATTGATTGGTGCATGTTGCGTTGAAGCGTGCTTAGCCAGTAGGGTCCATGAAAAAACTGTTTCAACTCCAATACTTTGGTCAAAGAGAAACATACTCCAAAACTATCAGGAAAGCTCTCTAAAACGTACCCATCTTTAAATCTATAGGGTGCGCATTCATTTCTAATAAATTCCTTTTGTTGGTTGCTCCTTGAATAATCAACTTATGTTTCTATACAGAAAGTCAACCTATCTTATTTGCCCCGAAAATTAAAAAGTGTATTTCGAAAAATGGATTTTCAAGATTTCTGATACCTAGGCGTGTGGGGTATCATTTTCCACTATATTTAAACGCTGAATTGATTCGAATGAGTTCTAATGCTCCTGGTCCGAGGAATAACCCACCCCTATAAACAAATTTGCAGCGGTTTTTTTAAATAGATGATTGTTTTTATTTGTTAAATAGCCGTCGGTTTATTTTCGGTCCTTCATCTCGTTTTAGTACCACTTGTTTATTATTCCCGTTCTGTTGAGTGTAAGCTCTGGAATGAGAACGTAAGCGGCACTGTTTTTGAAGCACTTGTTTTAAAATTTAAACGGCAATATAATCGCCGAGCTCCAAAACTCCCTTGGAGCTTCCTAATGCATCTTTTATGAAGCAGAATGATTCACAGAGCGGCCATGCAGGAATTATATTTGAGCTAGGGAACTGCTCGGAGCTGCTCGCAGGGATTGACAGGAGGCGCCTGGAAATGCCGTGAGTTGCCGTTGAATTCGTAATTGGATCCTCCTGGCACAGCAATGGCGAGACGTTGAGATGCGCTGTACTCGTACTTGTCCCTTTCTCGTCTTCCCGCTCCCGGAATAACTGATCGTCGCCGAGCTCGAGGACGAGGATTCCCACTCAGGGGTTCTCGGCGATGCGCTCAAGGGACGAATACCCGTCCAAGTTGAATGTGCTAGAGGCTGCGTGACAGAGTAGGAAAAAAGCTATGCGAAACCAAACTAATGGTTTCGCATTGTTTTGTCATCAAAGTATAGCTCAAATACAAAAATAATACTGTAACACGCAAAATATCTTTTCCCCTCCCCACTAGGACGTTTTTTCTATAGTCGGACCTGAGAAAGGGGATATGAGGGGTGGTGGTTAAACATTGGCGTCTTCCTGAAGCCTTGTTTTCATTGTAGTGTTGGCAACACTGATATCATGCAGTTGCTGAGGTCGTAGGTCTGAGGGCCATTTTATAAATTAGATAGGCAGAACGTACATTTTCTCACCACTTGCTCTATCCAGGAAGTTTGTGGGTCTAACATAGGTGGCTCCCCGTTCATTCATAATCCCACAAATTTGTGGATGAGCAAGCTTGGCCTGGACACATTGGTCGTGCGCCGCAGGGAGAGCAGAGAAATGGGTTGTGATAGGGATTATGGAAATGTGGTGACTCAAGCGATGCTAACGGTAGTAAGCGAAAAAAAAACGAATTTTGCTGCTTGAAACTGCTTTTACTGGTTGCTTATCTCATCCATGAAAGGTTGAGGTCTAATGAACGAGTATAGAGGCAAATTTGTTGACATTGCAGGTAAATAAAAGGCGAAAGCAGTAGAAATCAAATCTCCACACATGCGTAATACGCTGAGTTTCCTGATTAAATTGGATACATTATGGGTTTTCGAAGGGAGCACCATATAATCTGGAGTTTATAGACGTCCTGGTAAGAAGTTCTTCATGAAGTTTTCTAGCGGTAAGGTTATAGTTGTGGTAAAGCTGTTAATGTGAGGTTTCAGTTCGATGCACTCTAGCGAGCGATTCGCATTCCGCCGCTCTTTAAATTACAGGCTCGCTCCCGAATTCCCTCCCGATACCATTTCCCAAAAAAAGAGAGAGAAAGAGAAAAAAAGGTCTTCATCCGGGTTTCGAAGACACGAGGCGGTGTAACCGGTTTTGGAAGTGACGAGAAATTCTCTTTGGACTCTGAGAGAGAACCGTTAGTTTATCTCGGGCTCCTTTTTGCGGCTGCGAGTCCCAAGGGGTCTAGACATCGACAGCCATAAAGACTGAGCTCAATTAAGTTAATGCTCCATCCTTCGGAACTAATTACAAGCGCAATAACTTCGTTTGATGGTATCGGTACGTTAAACCTCATTTAGATATTCAAGCCGCAGTTGGTTGAAATGCCCGTATTTTTCCGCGGTTGGAACCAATTTAACTTCCTATATAAAGCACCAAGCGAGGATCGAGGGGTCCAGGTGTTCGTGGGAAAGCTCTAATGAGTCGAACAAACTTTCTCATTTTGAAAAATTGTCGGAAGTGTCCGTATTTGGAATGCTGCGAGCGGGACGGCGTTTACTAAAACCGTTGGAATGTCCCTCACGGACCACGCGACAACGTCTGATGAGCCTCTAAGCTCCTGTCACGCTAATCTAGGGAGCTCGACAAAATATTTCACAGTTCAAAATGATCCCCTAAAACTTCAAAGGTGGAAAAGTTCAGCTTTCGATGCTCGAGGCATTTATAAGTATCTCTTCAGGACTGAGACATTCTCAGACAAAAATATTTTTATGATGTTTATTTCACGAATTCGCTCATCGTTCTACTCAGTGAAATGTCGAACTGGCTCTTGATGCTCTTATGCCAAAATCCAAAGGTGGATTGCTAAATAATCTGCTTTTCCGAATCCTGCACCACCTTGAATGTGATTATAATTGACCATAAACCTACATAGGATGGGGGAAATGTACCAATGACACTAGGAAGTGCCTTTGAGGAAGGCATGAAATACATGGTGGTCATACACTTCTCTTATCAAAATTATTTTCAGCCCAATATGGCTGAAATGCATGTAAATTTGTGTCTTCAAGGATGATTGTGCCGTCTGAAACGATTAATCCTATCAATATCATTTATGTGATCCAAGGCTAAATGGATAAGCCCGAAAACGTAGTCCCAATAGCCTAAGCCGTAGTTGCTCGAGCCGCCTGAATCCATGCTGTACCGCGAGTACGAAAGACATTAGATGATAATTGCAGAAACCGGTAACCGCAGTGAGGGCGAACCGGGTCGAAACGTTGTCCGTTGGACTAGCAATAATTAATTTGTTAGCTCGGCCTCGGGGCGTTCGCTTTGATATTCAAGGACTCACTCGCTGGTACAGTGCTCATGTATCTGCAACTGTGCATCTGTGAGTTGGAGACGCCAGGTTCTACTTGTCTCGCTCTCGTTGGGCGCTTGGGCGTACGAAGAAGAAAGTCGTCCAGTGACTACATTGTTGATTCCGAATCATTTGCCTGAGTGTAATCGACGTAGGCGAATTTTCAAGAACTCCAAGAACTGGAGATGAGCCTCAACGAAGCCACCAGAACGCCTACTTACCCTCATAGCTTTTGATTGTTCAAGTTCAGACTTCTGCGCATGCTGGTGACCTGATCCAGTTTGGCCAAGGCACTGTCGAGCAAAGTTTACCTCTGGCCGCTGCACTCAGGTGAGATATTCGGTCTGAGGGTCGCACTGCGATCTGTCAGAGCACGTTGAACAGTATGAGCCTTTTCTGTCGATCAGTCAACAACCTGGGCCGATAGTTGTTGCATTCTTCTTAATGACTTGCGCGGAATGATCCCAGCCAGTCGTGTGGCCCTAGTGGCTGGTAAGTCAACCGATGTTGAACATGCTCACCTCGGAAACCTACTACTGACAAGTAGTCAGAACTTGTTCACTGAATTGATACCTATTTCTGTCAATACATTTTGAAGTTAATGGTTCTACTAGTCTCCCTACGAGTAGAATGGAGGTTGATCATTCCTCTACGTACAGCGAGAAGAATTTGTTGGAAAAAGCGATGTTGGATCGTTTCCAGTGTTATTATCTCATAAAAGAAGAAAATAGTTTCAACAGATCAAAATCGTGTCACAAATTCCATTATTTTGTGTATTCCATGTTTATATGTTGAGAAATCAACAGCTGTAACACGTCCAATTTCAGATAAAGTTGCATACCTTCGGGTGCCGTGAGTAGATACTCACCTTCGATAAAACCTAGCGGGTAGAATTTAAGTTTGATCACTGCCCTTAGTTGCTGGCCGGTCGTAATCTTCAATCTCGAGTCTCGAACGGTCATTCGAACCCGGTAACGACTGTCCATTTTGTGGCCCTTGCTTGATACGGTTACCGTCTCGTAATAGTCGATCGGTTGGAGCGATTCGATTAGCCTTCACCCCCTCGCCACTCCTTCGCTATTACTACCTTTACTCACTTCAGCGGATCCCTGTTATTTAGTTTTCTTGCCTGGAACTAGGAATCATTCAGATTGGTTCAATTTAACAAAAGCACGTCTCAGTCATTTCGTAATAGCTGTCGTATCCACCATCTCTAGTGACGTGCTTTTATTCAAATTTGAAAGTCAAAATATACTTGAATACATGCTGAACGAGATCCTGTACTTAAAGAAGGAATTATTGACTCGTTGATGTCACAATTGAATTGCAACACTCAATTCAATGACAATAGATGATTATTATCACAAAAAAATGTTATGTGACAGCGAAAGTTCTGTTTTTGTGAGTTATAAACCTCCCGGTAACCTATCACACACCTCATGGAAGACATTGAAAAGGGATGAGAAACATTGCACCGTTGATTCGAAGGTTTAGTTACGAATACGTTATTATCGGAGGCAGGTTTGATTAGAGGCTGAAGTGATTACTTTCATCCAGACGACGCGCAGACAAAAAATGTGGTTACATAAAATCACATACGTCTGATGGAACGCAGTGTGTTATCATAATTAAAATTCACTGCTAGTGTAGGGTTACACGAGCTTTCTCTTGATTTGTGATTTACGGGAAACAAATCTGCGTGAAATGTCTCATTGAGATGGATGACCTGAAGCAGAATTCAATTGCGTGGAGACTTTTTGCACCTGAAAGACCACAGTAGGTATTTGGTAGGTAAACTTGAAAGCCAGTATTGCCTGGACGTCAACCCTCTCTGAAGCTGAAGTAGTTGTATACGGATAGTTATCGCTAGGTTTCCCATATAGAGCAGGGCGTAACGACGTGGTTATGAAACGTTATTAGCTCCGCAATGCATTATCCATACCGGCCACATCAGGAGCCGCGTTGTTCCGAGCCCATCCCGCTGGAAGCAGAAATGCCTTCAATTCCTGTTTCTTCCCTTTTTTTCCACATACGAGAAGGTACTGAGCGAGTCGTGACCCGGGAAGCAGATGGCGGTGTTCCAGGAAAGTCGAGAGAAAAGGGGACTCCTACCTCCAAGTCGTCCGTGTCCATAGACGGACTAGGCTTCGGTGAGTCCCACAGATTTATGGAGAGGAGGAGGAAATTCAACAATACAATTGCAACGCTCGTCACAGGAAGATCCCGTTAGTGTGTCCTGTCCAATCAGCAACGACGTATTTAATGACCAGGCCACACCTTCAACAACCGAGACGTCAGTAGTAGTTGATTTTTATTAAGTAGAGACTTACAAGAATCTTGAATTGACAGAGAATGTTATCTCGGGTCCTTCATTTCGATCACAGGGGATGATTTGTCTTGCAACGGCCTCTCCAGATGACACCTCATTTCATGTCAGAAGAGATCGTGGAATTTGAACATGTTCAATGCTGGTTCGACACATACATTGAGCATTCATTAAAGTCTTGACCCCCCCCCCCCCTTCGAGCCATACTATAACCGCTGCTGCTACAGTGCTACTGTCCCTATTAAATAAATCTGGCTGTCTGAATGCTGGACCAGAGCTCATGACCCATCTTGGTATATTTGTGAGCCTATTTATCATCATACCACCCGCTAACAGCGCCCTCTGGTCAATACATATCGCTAGGTACCTATATCTCCGTGATTTCATAGGACGACGCGAGAGAATTACATTTTCCCTCATAAATACATTTTCCTTCGCCTCGACCGATCGAAGGAGCTCGCATTGAAGGCAAAACGATATAGCGAAGGCACCTACGGGCCTCGATGATTATGATGAATGGCGAATCCCACTCTCCGAAGGTGGTGTGATGAATGGATCGCTCGCGGGGCGGATAATGTATACTCAGCGTTCCTGAGCCACCTTTCCCCGATCTGCCGACTGATGGACGACATTTCTAAACCGCACAATACGTCCATTTACTAGGGTCCTGTCTCCTCCTGTCGGAGGCTTTGGTTTGGAATCACGTTTCGACCTCAGTCTAATGAAGGCTTTTCATTGCCTTCACAATGTAGGTATATTTCGAATCGATTTCACTCATGAACGATCATGGAGCTGAATAACTGTTTGACGAGACATTTCCACGCTCATTTTTCCATAGTAGTATTTTAGAAACATTTTGTATTCAGTAGATTTTCAAAACTTTCACTGTGTAAAGTTTTATGTTGACCTATTATAATAATTATTGAAGCACGGGATCTTGAGAATCCTGACAAAGTTATTTGCTTCCAACCCTGAGATACCATCTGCTTACATTTGAAGCCGGTCATTTTCTACTTTTAAAGACTTATTCTTGAGCAAATTGCATCGCGTTTGTCAGGTGGCTTCGCCACAGCGACAATTTTTACGATGTTGATCCGATTCAAAATTCCTAGGACGATGCTGGTCATAGCTGGAAGCCCTATAAATCGGAAATCAAGTCCAACAATTCTCCTTTCATCGAGTTTCGAAAAATATATTTTTATCATCTTTCATCAGAGCCTGGAAACATAAATCAAATTAGAAATTAGTTTATGAAAGATCGATTTCAAGGACCCCATTCTGTATCATCACAACGTTATGTGACTAACACCAGAAAAGTAGGAGGCCCGTGTAATTTATCTGATGTGCCAATCTGGAGGCCTGAGCTGGGACGTGTATGCTTTCTCCCCATGTGCCAAAACGTTCAAGAGGCCGATTCTGAGCAACAATATAACAGATCAATTGCACTCAAACAAGTTTCCATGTTGTTTTTCCCTTATGCAGGTACATCACCACTAAATGTTTACTTATAAATTAATCAACGGGATTCTCAGCGTGAGTGCAAATAAGTAAAAACCAGGAAAGGGGTCGTAGCAGGGGGTTGTGCGTCGGGCGGCAGTTATTCGGTATTTATTGCATTTATTTATTGTGTGGTAGATATACAATAACGATAATAACGATGATACCAGTTTCAACATAGACGGTTGTGTTCCCTACGTTAGTTCAAGCCCAAAAATACTTCAGCAAGGGAATAGGATGACAGTATTATTAATTTTTGGTGTAGAGGACGGTTGCCTCGTGAAAAATCAAATTTATATTTAATCTCAAGTCAACACGCACTTGTGGTGTTCCTCATTGAAATCTGAAATGACCTAATTCAATTATGAAGGATTCACCTAATGCGGGAGTGATGTTTGATTGAGTGTACGAATTAAGAGGCAGAAACATGAAGGGAAATATTGCATCAGAGGTTCCAGGTGCCTCGTACGGTCCTTGACACGTTCCAAACTGACAATAATCAGTTGATGCAACGTTCCAATTGTGCCGCTGAAGGGGTGAAATAAAGGTTTAGGCTCAGAAACACGTCAAAGGAGCAGCTCTACAGCGGCAAATGAGCAGAATCGTTCCGATCGTATGTCGCCAGTTTCCTCTGGAGGTTTCCCCGGTGTTTTGTGACTTGATTTCACAAGGAATCTGTAGGTACTTCGGAAATCAAACCCCTTCCCTTTTCCTCAGTGAATTCCACTCGGCGTCACCCTTGTCACCAGTGAGACCGAACACGTCACCTGGGGAACTGTCGGTGCTTGTCGAGCTCTTACCAGCGTGTGCTCGAGTTAATTGGAAGGCGAAGGTTTCCGTCGGCCCGAATGAATTGATTAATGGACCCTTTCCTCCCTTATTACCGTTTCCTAAAACCAGCGCGTTTGGCAAATATCGGGGCTTTCCTGGGCAAACCCGACATTTCCGGAACATGAGCACATCTGAGGCGTGTAGACGTCGACCCTCTTCATCCGATCAGATACACTGATGTAGTCTGTGAGAGAGGGAAACTATTACACACTTGACGTGACTAGAGCACACCTAGATCTATATTCAACAGGAGGAAGGGATTCCAAACACACTTGATTCATCGTCAAGCTATCAAACTACCCTTATTCACCCTTTCAACGAACATAATGCGCCACCTTGGTCTCAAAAGTGCTCAAAAATGAAATTTTCACATTTCCATTCGGGAAAATGCGAGCTCAGTGCGGCAGCTATGGCATACACTGACTCCACCGATTGCAGAATAACCCAGGTTCCCATGCAGGCTGCCGATTATCTACTGGAAATGTAACATGAATAAAAAAAACTTTTATAAAAACAACGTTTTTCATATGCACTAAAAAGTAGAAAATAATTTTCCTATGAGCCTGGCAGAATTTCTGAATAAATTGGTCACATTATGGTAACAGACTTTATAAGAATTTCCAATTCTTATAAAACGAAAAACGTTGGGCGCATTTTGTATTTCAATTCCGTGAAACTCTATTAACTGAATATTATGTCAACTGAATTAATATAAAAAAATTTCATTTTATAGAAATGTGAGCGTATTAGAAGGATCTTGATGTTTGAGAACATGCGCCCAACGTTTTTCGTTTTATAAGAATTGGAAATTGTAATAAAGTCTGTTACCATAATGTGACCAATTTATTCAGAAATTCTGCCAAGCTCATAGGAAAATTATTTTCTACTTTTTAGTGCATATGAAAAAACGTTGTTTTTATAAAAGTTTTTTTTATTCATGTACTATTATTTTCTACTTTTTAGTTTTGTTCGTGAGAAATTTGTAATCGTAAAATTTTATTGAAGAACCTCGATGAACAATGCAGATATTCCCCCCGGGCGGAGGGGGGGGGGGAATCCTTTGTTTACCTTTTTCAATCTCCAACACATTCTAGAGGGATTGGACGACCTTTGGACTAACGTTACATTTTTTTCTCCCGTCATTGTTGACGGGTCTCAACCTAGTGATATATAATTTTATAATTTTATTTTATTGAAATTACTCAAGAAGCTCTTTAAATCATCATCAAAGTATTATAATATTGCATTGTCATCTGGTTCTGATCTATATGTAAAGTTTCAGAACTATAGATTGCCGATAAATGGTCGAAATTTGAGTTGAAAGATTTCGCGGACAAACAGACAAACAAGAAAGCGGGTTAAGAAAAAAGTTTTAAATTTAAAAAAAAAAAAAAAAGCCTTATACATATCATTTACTTCGTCAGAGTTGTGTATGTCAATGTTGGTTGCTACACTTCACATGGTATACAACATCGATTTGGTTGATTATTCTTATTCAAAATCATCTCAGTCAAGAACAGTACGATCTACGGGCAGACACCTTTAGGGCATTGATGAAAGTCCATTGCTGTGGCTCTTTGTGTTTCTTCTACTAATGTCTAGCTTGAAAACCCGTTATGTTCATGTTATGTATAACGCTCAACAAGGACATGGCAACGGGGATTTTTAATAAGTGAAGGGTACGAGGTGGGTAATATGCGATAGAATATCGTTTAAAATAAATAACGGACAAATTGAATTTCCAGCGATACTCTCAATAAATGAACGGAATCATACTGAGGTAGTTTGTAGTCGAGAAAGATGGGCTGGCGAGTTTTTTTCTCTCCGAGAAACGTAATGGGAAAACTGTGAATCTGCCATTCTCAAATTAATTTACCCATTCCCCATCGGAAAAAAAATCGAACTCTTCACATCGTTTGGATATGAAATTGTGATACGCCCGTTGATTCGACGAGATTCATACTTTGGACGTTTCCTCAGGGCAAATAGGAGCGTTGCCGTTTATAAAGGAAAGCGCACGAGCTTCGAGCTTTTCCTCCGACATGAGCGCTCGCTGTATGTACGCAGTGTGGGAGCAAATGGAGGGTAGGTAAGGCCCCGAGGGCGTCCACGGGTTGGAACTCAGCTACCACGAACCTTATGCTCGAGTCTCCCCTTTATGACGGTATCAACGACGTCATATCCACTCTCTCGAAACATCAACTAAATCAATGTTGCGTTTGACGTGGCAGAGAAAACCTCGGAGGGCGAGACGGACAAATCTCGTTTTCAATTCCTCTTTGTACGTTAAGGGAGTTTTTTTTGTTCTCGACTCCTATGGTTTCCACCTTTCACCCAACCGTCTCATCACTCTTTTAACAAACTTTCCATACGTGTGTACATAACGAACGCCAAATGTGCGAACAAAGGGAATGTAGATAATGAAAAACTGGAACGCGAAAGGAGAGAAAACATGCGTATTTGAGACATACGCTTTATTTTGCATCCTCACTGAGCGGGTGTCTATTTCATTTGCAGTCAGAATCAAGAGTAACAATTTTTTGTCAATTTTAAAAATCTCATCCATTTACAACAGCAACTCTAAACGTCGATGTCTCTTTTTGCTCCGATTCCAGATGAGTGCCCCTCCCACCCTTTTGGAGCTTGAAAACGTCTGGGATAACGGATATCTGAAATATACCAGAGATATTTAGGCATAATATAGGGGGTGTCCCACGAGTTGTTCCCCCTTCCCTCATAAAAAATGGGAGTAAATATATTTATTTTTTTTTTAAATTATCATATTTTTGTTTCACCAAGCACCCCGCGCAACTTCGCGACTATGCACAAGTTACACCAAATTATTAATTTTAAATGAGAACCTGTTTTTGGTTGGTTATTCCTTGAATAATCAACCTCTCCGATTCGGCTCAAAATTTTTTTCTGGACGTTTCAAGGTGTCTAGATCAAAAAAGGTCAATGTCCGTCCGCCGTACGCCGTCCGCCGTCCACGCCGTTTTTGGTAGTTGAAAATTTTCTAAAAATCTGAAATTTGGGTCAGGGGTCTGATACCGGCCTAGGACGATCCTCCAAACTTTTCAGCCCGATCGGACCAAATTTGGGCGGGGTAGGGGTCAAAATGTGTTTTTTGAAAAATGGATTTTCGAGATTTTGGGCGATCTAATCGAGTGGGGTATCATTTTCCACTAAATTTTGGACGCTGAATCCAATGAAATGGGTCCCAGAACGATTGGCACCCACAGGAAGAAGTTATGGGTCAAATTGGGTATATATTACCCATTTTGGTTGGTTTTCCTTGATTGAATATGTGTTTATGAGATTTCTGGTACCTAGGCGTGTGGGGTATCATTTTCCACTAATCATGGACACTGAATCGATTGGAATGGGTCTGGCACCCGTCGCACCCACCGTTTTTCTCCATTTCCCCCATGTTTTTAAATTAGTGTCCATGCGCCTGGTCTGACGAATAACCAACCCCTGTGTTAATTAGAATTAGAGAATTTGCAGCGTTTTTTGTTGAATTTATTGTTGTTGCGCGCTACCGGTTTAGCAAGCTTAAGCCTGTCAAATAGTGGATGGTCGTGTACTCTAATGTGTGGCACATGAATTTTCAATGTTTTTCAATGCTGATTCACGAGGTGCTATCCCTTTCTTGCGGAAAAATTACCTAAATTCGTTTATTTCACGTCAAATAATCCTCTTTTATAGCGCGTATTTTCACATAAAATAACAAATTTGTGTATAACTTAACCCCCCATGTGAAAATAAAAAATAAATGTACCAATAATTGTACCATTGTGTGCGTTGTTGGGTCATATGGAAGAGGTTATCTCCGATCCCTTATTAACGAATCCTTCGCAATTTATCGGCGGTGTTTAAACGTAAATCGGCGTCAATTCGCTTTCTCTTCGCTCTGGCGAGTTATCGTGACTTTATGCTTTTTCCGACTCGGCGAGCTTTCATCTCTGTTTAAAAGCTTCACTTTTGCTCGCTCGGAGTCGGCTGTTCGTGCGTGGGTTGTCGAAGTTCAACGAGTTCAAAGGTGTTCGTGAAGCGTCTTCAGAACTAATTAAAGCCGAGTGAAGTTGGTGGTTTCTATTAAGAGACGGGGATGCACTTTAATTAGAGTCATAACCTCGGTAAAATGGTTCACCGAGGCGGTCGTTTCAATTTAGTTTCAGAACACCCGTCGGGATTCTAAAACAACATCGTAGGTACGGCTTCTCTGGCCCCCACACGTCGCGCACAAACCAAACAGTAAACAAGTCTTTCTGAATTGCACGAGCCATGTAGCAAGAACCCACCATATGGTATTCGTGTCTGTGTTGTATTTTCCATGCACCACACCTCCAGCCTCATAAAGGACAGAGTGGACACTACCTACATCCAATTGCCAAAGAGATGGGAAGAACAAACTGCTAGTCATCAATTATTTTTTCTCACCCTTCGCTATTATCAGCTACCCTTTACGCCCAGCAATGTATTTTCAACATTTTTCCTCGTAGTTTTGTGTTTTCCGTATTGTGATATATTCCTCTTAATGGAAAATGCAAAAAGGTTATCCATTTCATGCCGTTAGAGATCTTTAAAATGTTCCCAAAATCTCATATTCGGACCTGAGACTACAGTTTTGTTTTAGCTGTGTGTATCCCATTTTCATACCAACCGTGCCAAAAGGAATGGGTAAAGATGGGAACTTCAAAAATGGGTTTTTGATACTTTTGGGGGCCCGGGCCTGTGGGTAGTTTTTGTTGTTATACTGCTTTCAGTTGTGAATTCATCAAGCAAAAATGGTTAAAAATGTTCTAAACAGCCACTATTCTAAACAGCCATCTTCAGCGTACTTTAAACAACGTGTGCGAAGACGATTTTGTTCGTATTCGCTAACATATATTATTTCTTATCTTCGATAATTCAGTGGCATGTTCCCTCCGTACAGGCTAGGAAGCCTCAAAGGAGACGTAATGTGGTGTGCGGGGTGGGAGTGGTTTCCGAGGAAAATTACCTCAACAACTCAACGAAAAAGCCGGACACAAGATTGTCGTTTATTAAGGGACCTGATGCTCGGTATTCTTGCCTTATAACACTCACGTCGATCCCAAACTGCCACTCGGTCCATTTAAAAAGATAGATAAATAGGGCAAAATGTCGAAGGTTGAGGCTAAGATTCTGCTTCAAGTCAAGTAATCCAGCAGTTTTCGCTCAATTTCAGAAGGGACAGCGTAATGTGTTTTATTTCGGCACGATCTATTAGCTCAAGACCACAATGAGTTTTCCCAAACGCTTCGGACAAACCTGAGGGATCAGGGGATTTATTCCACCCCCGTAATTTCCCAGTTTACAGATCATTAGACGGTTTTCCACCCGATGTTCAGTGTAGTCCATTCGTAACAATCAAAGGGCTCGCTCTGTCGTTATTGAGCACCGCGTACGAGATAAGCTCGCCATCTCCATTCTGTTTACATTTCATTAGGCGTCGCCGGGGAATGTACGCAGATTCAACGCGACGAAGGAATCGAAACCCCGCTAGTGTCCTTACGTGGACAGAAGCAGAACCATTCTGCTGTGAATGCTTTAAATTAAATCGAGCCAGTAGGTCTGAGTTTTCCACTGGTTGTTTGAAAATATTTTTACTATCCTAATTTAATTAACAGTTCTGTGTATTTAAATCTCAAATTTAATATGAAATTCCTAAAACATTTCAAGAACTTGGCATAGGGCCGACCAAGATGGCGACCCGATTCAAGCTAACAAGGTGTCTAGGTCGAAATAAGCAAATGTCCGTCTGTTGTACGCCGTCCGCGCCGATATAGATAGTAAACAATTTTATAAAAATCTGAAATTCGTGTCAGGGACCCGATTCTGGCTCTAGCTGGTCCTAGAAACTTTTCAGCCCGATCGGCCAAAGTCGGGGAATGAGGGGAGAGGGGGGATTCAAAAAGAGTACTTCGAAAAATGAATTTTCGAGATTTCTAGGTTCTAGAGTTCGATGATGTGTTTTCGGAATTTTTGGTAGGCGTGTGGGGTATCATTTTCCACTACATTTCAAACGCTGAATCGATTTGAATGAGTTCTCAATGAATGAGTTGTCTCAAGTTCTCATGCTCCTGGTCCAAGGAATAACCCACCCCTATAATAGAATTTGCAGCGTTTTTTGAAAAATGTATGTAAGATTCTTCGAACCTCGAACCTAAAGACAGAAGAGACCTATCTTACACTCATTTTGTATGTGTAGGATTTCTGGTGCCAAGGCGTGTGGGGTATCATATTCCACTAAATTGTGGACCCTGAATCGATTGGAATGGGTCTGGGACCCGCCACACCCACTGTTTCCCCCATTCGAGGAATAACCAACCCGTGTGTAAGAATTTGCAGATTTTTTAAAATTGATGATTGTTTCTATTTGTCGATATAGGTCGCTTTTGACTAAATTTAGGACGTTGTATGGGTGCCGGAACGATTGGCGCCCACTGGAAAAGGTTATGTGTCAAAATGGGTATCTATCTACACGTTACGAATGAGTGTTTTCGAGATTTCTGGTATGTAGGCGTGTGGGGTATCGTTTTCCACTAATTTTTGGACGCTGAATCGATTGGAATGAGAATAACCAACCCCTGTGAAAGGGTTTGCATCGTTTTGTTATGAATATTCTATGATTAGTCAGAAATAATCCAGAAGAAGCTCCCTCTGATCCATAAATGCTGCTTTATACTTACGAGCGATTAGCTGGGAACTGGTTCTACACAAAAATATCGGGATGGCGTTGAATGTCAAACATTTGGTAACAACTTTCCGGAAAGTTTGTGGCCAAATTGAGGATATCAAAAAAATACATTGGCTTGTGGGTGGAGGGTCCAAAAAGGTCCGTTAAGGTTCCTTTTGGAACCAGGCTTCACTATGGAGATGTCTTCGCATATTGTCTTTTGTCCAGGGAAAATCTCTGGCAGTTGGTATAATGGGGACAAGTCGGTACGTAAGCCAGCGTGGGCTCACGATCGCGGTTCTCCCTCAGTGCACATGAACCCGTCCTATGCAACAAGGTGCCCACTTACTCGTAGAAGGTGATTTATGTTGGAAAGCCTCGTTCTCAAAGGCGGCTCGTTCTCGAAAAAGGTGGGGTGAAAGTTTTTCCGCCCACGTCGTGCTCTTATTTGACATTATAATTTTATCTACATCTGACCCGAGAGCGGGTTCTCGAGAACGCATTACGTGAACGTAATTGCGGTTCCCTGTTTTGAAGCGAAACCGGTATTTCGACTTGGAACTAGGATGCGGACTACCGTACGGAGGGGACTTCCACTGGGATGAGGGTGATTTGAATATTGATCTTCCTGTAGTGATTAACTTCGTGAGCTTTTTGCCTCCAATGGAACAATGAGCGGTTTGTCATTCGAAAGAGAAAACGAGTTTTGCTCGAGGGGGGAACCTGTAAGAAGGATCGTGAGCGCTTTGATACAAGCCCGTCCGTTTGAACGCTGGTATAACAATCCCGAAAGACCAAACGCTCTGACGGTACTTACCAATAACAAAAGCCTCAGGCTTGCTTTACGCTACTCGGTGTTCTCACTAATAAATTTATCGGCCGAATAGCAACAGGCCCGAAGAAAATTAATTGAGAAACAAATAGCATTGTCGCAACTTATATACATTTTAGGAATCTCTCCCTTTTTTCGGTAAATTCGCCCATACCAGCAAAAAAAAGTCCCCTCAACCCCTTTCGTTTCATGTTTGAACAAATGGAGATGGAAATTTATCATTTCCGTCCTCCGTCTGTGCCATAAAGCGCCTCCAGAAATTTCATTCAAATAATGGAATACGTTATTTCTCGATTTTCCGACACACTTGACGATTATAATTTCAGCATGAGTTCTTACCTACAACTATCGTATTCAGGTGTCGTGTACCAGTCCAGGACTCATCTAATGCAATGATCGGAACTCATTCTGTCTGTTTTGCTCATTTCTTCTCATCGTTTTTTCGCCTTGAATGCCTCACGATGATGGATAAAAACAGCAAAGCAGGGTGGTCCCGTTCCAATCGAATCTATGTTCAAATCGAATGGCAAAACTTTAATAAAAAATTGAAAAAAGGGACGCAATGTGGGTTACGAAAAAACTTGAATTAACGCCTATCTCTGCGTTGTGTGTCACGACATATCATTTTCAATCTAGCTTGGGCCAATATTGGGAACCTGTTAGTAACCTGTTCTGAATTTTTAAAAGAACCTCTTCAAAAAAGTGACATTTTCCAATAAAATTCCTCCGTTATATTATGCTAAGAGCAGAGCTTCCTCCAGTATCGTGCCCTACAAACCTGCTGGGTTTAACAGTGTATTGCGACTAATGCATAAGATGAAAATATGAAGTCGGTCTGAAATGTCTCTTCCGGTTCTTACATCGCATCGCTGTCACACCTCGTCATTTGACAGACGAAGCGGAGAAAGTCAAAAGGATCCTTCACTTTCGTCTGGCGCAGAGCTTTTTCCGGTGTTTTTATTCGTGAAGAAGAACCTTTCCTTTTGGCGAATTTAACAGAAAAAAAGAGGAGCGAGAGTGACGAGAGGAGAGTGACTGATTGCAGTTGTTTTTTCGTTCTTCTTCTCGCTAAATCCTCCTTTTTGAGGGCTTGAAAAAGTGAAGAAAAAGAAGACCGAGCAACGCGCGAAGATAACGGTCCGCTTAGTTCAACGCTCTTCCTTCCCTCAGCTTCTTCCTTAACGATCTTGCCAGCGAAGTCGCTTTGCCCGTTTTATCAGATGTCAAGTTCAATGCGATCCCCCCCTTTGCCGACCACGTCATCTCCTCCATTTCTCCTTCTTCGTCGCTCCCATCCTCCTGTACCTTTCTCTCGATTCCGAACTCCCTGGATACTATTAACTGTTTGCATTCATTACCCGGGGTCCCTTCGTTATCAGATGTGAGCTCAGTTTCAAACTGGTCTCTTTCATGTTCCTTGTAAACGAAGGTAATGAGGCGGCGGTGGGGAGAGTCGTAACTAGTACTGGGTTTTCTCAGAGTAATGAAACGTTCCGCGAAATACGACTGTAAAGGCCAAGTGCCTCCAATGTCCACGAAACCATTCGACGATCCTCACAGAAATGAAATCAATTACCTACTCGATCCTTTACGTGTCTCAAGTGGAGGATTTCCAGACAGCGAATTATGTGTTTAGAGCTGGTAACAACTAATTTATTGAAATTAAGAAGCGTTTGAACGCTAAACTCTTCTGACTTGAAAGGATTAGTACACCGTGGACTTTCAGCCCGCAAATGTTGGATAACCTGACCTCAGTTAACCTTTCTCACATTTAATACGTCGCATTAATACTCAACCCGAGGAAGTTCACACGGCTCTTTGGTTATCACAGTTTAACCTAACTCGATTAACTGCAAGTTTTGTATTGAGAAGTTTTGAATTGAGTTTTGTATGCCAACTTCAATGGATGTAAATCTAATGTCTATTTTTACAGTAAATGAAATTTTTTTCTTATTACAGTAAATTACAGCAAATATTTATATTTTTAGCGTGCAATTGCGTATGAACGGCATTTCACGTAAGATTTAAATGTATTCAAAAAGTGACAAGAAAAAATAATTTATTTACTGAATATAGCTTCTAGTGCCCCTCAAATGCAACTCAGAATCTTTAAAATTTTCAGTTAATTCATTATCTTCAAAAATGTCTACCCTAAGTCAAAAGCTCTTCTGAGAATACTGTTGCCCAAAACAAGACAACAAGACTACTCATGTTGATTCATATCCATTAAAATTTGTATAATCAAACAAAAGTGCGTATAACGTTGGTAACATTGTGAAATTATATACGAGTATAATAATCAGTCACAAAATATCTACCGGCCGGCAATAAGGCCCAGAATCAACAAGGGAAATCGTACAAATCACGTTATTACACATTGAGCAGCTTGGACTGGCACCTCATTCAATTTGTGAGAAATGCGTTTCCAATAATGCGATTGCAATCGAATTTCGATTGTGGAATCAATAGCTGTGGCAACGAAGTATGCGTGGACAGACGGTCGCAAGCCCACAATCGTTCAGGAGACTTTAAAAATAATAATTCTATTTTGGTGCAAAATGAGTTTTTTGTTCGAAAGCAGCTTCCGTTTCGCTGTTAGGCAGTCTTGGAAACAGACCGATTTCGCGGATTGTAGATTGTTCACTTGGGACGAAATTCGTGATGTTCTGCTCATGTTTTGGCGGTAAATATGGATGAGTAACATCGTGCTGGTTGATACGCTCGTAGGTAGCTTTCTACACATCTGCAGGTGGCAGTTGGCATCGTCAGCTCGCATTTGCAGGGACAGATCACGTTGAAGAAAATTCACGGTCGCGCCTCGAGTTCATCTGTGAATCAAATCAGCCCCCAAAAAAGGCTCACAGGGGTCACTAATCGGGTGAAACTCCTTTCTGTCTCCTCAGGATGTTCTCGTTGAATATTTCAGTTATGCCAAACAGGAAGGTGGCCAGACGATCTGAGTGATTTCAACTTTCCACAGGAACCGAAGACTTTCTGTCATTGTTCGATTATTAATGTAGACTGGGCTTCTGAATAATGTTTCAAGCATGATTCTAACCGAACGGTGTCAAACGAGGACTCTCAAGCCTACTTGAAGGGCTGGCAAAAGAACAAAAAATTTCACGGCTTAACGAAATTGATTGAAGGACAACAGTTTGATTACAATAGAAAAAGCAATTCACTTTTCCTTTGATACCTTCTTGTGGCCATGATAAATTTATCAATATTCATCCTTAAATGGTAGGAGTTTATTATGAGTTTTATTCCACCTTTTTCGGCCGTTGAAAATCGGAGTAGATCTCAAAATTGGGTGAACTGTTACAACTCCATACAGTCAAATTCCCAACTAGGTAAGTAGTATGTGCGAAGAATGTTGGCATACATATTATGTTGACCAGCAAATGACCATTTTTCGTTGAATTTTTAGTTAAAATATTGCTATTTAATTCGTTAAGAAGTGTTTCTGAGGCCGAAAAAGTATGGTCCTGGGATCGTCTAGTTGGTCCTCAAAACTTTTCAGCCCGATCGGACCATGTTTGGGGAGGGGGGTGTGTTCCAAAATGTGTATTTGAAAAAATGGATTTTCGAGAATTTGGTGATCTAGGCGAGTGGGGTATCATTTTCGACTAAATTTTGGACGCTGAATATAAAGAGACGGGTCCCGGAACGATTGGTGCCCACCCAAAGAGGTTATGGGTCAAAATAGGTACCTATCTACCCATTTCGAATGTGTGTTTTCAGGATTTACGGTATCTAGGCATTTAAATTCGAATTTAATCTGTACAAAAATGATTCATTCAAATTCACCAGTCTTTTTAAATCAAATTATTATTTAATCTAGGCGTCAACCTAGAAATTGGTCTACGAAATTTGTCTCTACGATTGAAATTCGGTTCGGATTTCCTCTTATGGAACATATACTGTTCTCAGAATAGAACCACTCAGCGTCCCTGCCACGTCGTTCCATTATCCATTGCCACATCCTATCGAGGAATCACGAACGTCGATCTTCATTGCCCTGATCAACAGACATATTGATCAGCGCAGGAGTCGAAATAAAACTCGTATACGTCGGAATCTGTCTAATGTATATCCACTGTTATAAATTATTTTGCCGTTAGTTGAATTTCTCCGAAAGACGTTTTCACGGTCCCATTTCCTGACTGAAATACATTTTCCCGTTTCGAACGATACAACCTTTTTAGCACGGTATATATAACGAACAAGTAATAATTAAAACCTTTTCTATTTTCCAGGTAAAAGATTTGATGCTTTTCGTCCGGAATGACGTGAGTAAAAACGGCCGAATGTTAATAAACACCGCAGAGCTTGTTAATTGAAACTGACGGGTTTTCGATCTTCGACATCTCATATTTGTATTCTTTATATATAACTGCACTGTGATGATCTAAAATCCGTCAGTACTAATGAAGAATGATTACTGGGGATCGCGATGGGAATGAAATTGGGGCTGAAAATTTCATCGTGATGGTATGTTCTACTTCAGGAAATAGGAGGATGTCTCATTAGAGAGCGCATACAGGCATAGAATAAAATCGATAAAATTAGATCCAAAAAGAGATAATCTAATTGAAGTGACCTCTGGAATGTTAGATTTGATTAATTTATTCGCTTTGTCCAGAATACATATGGTCTGAATTAACATCATCATAAGAAGCAAGCTTAACATTAAGAGGACAAAAGCCTACAAGTGTTCTCACTTATCTTCTCTATAACTAAGCGTTGCAAACGTGCAAACATACAATTGACACAACCACTGCAGCCATTTCAATTCGGCGTCGATTGCGCCTCTAAACTTTGACGTTGATTGAGTTGTTGAAAACGGTAATCGTCAAAATGTTACACACTTCACGCTTCAATGAGGCTCATGCAAGGAGGCATAAAAGGAGTCCCAACAACCACCACTGTCATCCTCAGGAGCTAACTTAAAACGTAGAGAGGCCTAACTTGAACTACTTATTACGTCAGTATTTCATTGACGTTTCTTTCGAATATAGCAATGCCCTATCTGCAAGAGCAATAATTTATTTTACTATCAGTTCGAACTCAAACTCTAAAAGCTCAGGAGATATAATCAACTGTCCTTTCTCTACATTTTGCATCAATCTCATTCTCACATTCAGTTGTAGATTCGTAACCATAAAGAACGAGGATTGGTTCGATTTTGAAATTCAGACATAATTGGATCGTAATTTATTTATTACGCAGTTTCTCAAGCATTTTTCTCGCTAATTGAACCTAAATAACTCATCATTCGACTCGTCAGTCAATACTATTTCTTCAAATTGAAGTACATAATTCTGAGGTTTATGATAATCTTACATCAATCGCAAGCAGCCCGTATAGTATAATACAGCTCCTCCCAGTTGTTTCAGTCATTTTGTGAAAACAGCTGAGCCTATACCCCTTCTGGTCTCCTATGCTAAGATGAAAATTTAGGTCCTGTAAACTCAGTAAAACAAGTTTTAGGTATCATACAGGATTCAAGCTTGCTTCGAACAAGACTAAACCTATTCTAATCGGCCAAAAAATGTATTTATGGCGAGGTTGATATGATTTGATGTGAATGAGTTTTTGGCCGACTTGGGTGTCGTCGTAGGAATAAATTTTCCTCAACGATAATGTCCCCTCGAGGTCTTTCATACCTGGGCTTATTGTTAGTGTCCTTCTTAACTCAGTTACCGAACAAGTCCAGACACCCACGTATGAGCTACCAAGTGTGATAAACATCGCGTTAAATCCTCGTGTAAGGACCAGCATAATTTAATTAAAATGTAAATTTTGGAGAGCGCGAATAAAAGTTTCCGGGTGTGAACAATGAGTTTTTGTGTGAACGAAGGAAACTGGCGAAAAAACAACGCCTTTAAAAAAAAAACCAAATTTAATCGAATGAAAAATTATGAATCTAGGTGGCGTTTGCCGTCAGATATTCACGACATTTTTATATCCGCTGCCGATTCTCACGTTTCTACCTGATTCTTGTCGAGGTGGCCTCAATTTGATCTGATGCAAAGTGGGACGCGCGGGAAAGATGAAATCGAGCTCGTGCGTTCGAAACAATTGTACGATATGGGCGAGGGCGACTGAGTTGGTTAGTCGAATCGGTTGTTCATGATTTGATTAATTTGGTGCCAACGCGCTTCCAATCAAACGTCTCGTATGCGTACGCGATGGATTTCAGCGGTCAGTTCCTTTTCTGCCTGTCCAGTGATGAGAGGCGGCTTCTGGCCTGTTCTGGAGGTAAGGTCCGGTCTTTTTCTTGCGGGTTTTTCTTCAAATAAAATGTTGTTCAAGAATTATTCTACAATGGGATTCTTAATCTAGGTGGACCTCGTTCCTGTGAGAAAGAGTAGCAACATACCCATTTCCACCCATAGGTGATTACTCTCCTTCGCTGTGCGACAGTCAATCTGAGAACCATCTGAATCGACTCAGAGTCTGAAATTAGTAGAAAATGTTAACCCTTGCACCTGGGCCCCAAAAATATTTCGAAAACCTACTTCATTCTGGAATACCCTGTTTAAGGACGAGAAAAATGCATGAGGGGTATCATTTTTGACTGAATTTTGGACACTTAATTCAATGAGACGGGTCCCAGGATGATTGGTGCCCACCAGAAGAGGTAATGGTTCAAAATGGGTATCTACTTACCTACTTCAAAAGTGGCATTTCTAGATTTCCGGTACCTAAGTGTGGGAATCACTTTCCACTTATCTTTGGGCGCTGAATCGATTGAAATGAGTCTCCAAGCGCCTGGTCCGAGGATTAACCACCCCTTGTGAAAGAATTCGCAGCGTTTTTGATTAAGTTCATCGCGCATACTCCTCCAGAATCATGTTTTTCACTCCTTCTGACATGATTAGTCTTTCATTCGTCTTGTCTCTATTACATCGTTTCAAATAAACTCAACGTTTTGACAGCTAATAGGGCTTTTGGGGTTTGAAACCAGCAAAACTTTGTTTCGCCCAGTAAGTAGTAAAAACCAGTCCATGATAAAGCTCGCTATTTTATGCTGCAATTGCCAATACTATGAATGTCGTTATTTCATACAGCGTTCTATACAGAGTGTCCCACGAGTTTCTCCCCCTCCCTCTATACTGTTGCGAGATTGCACCTGCGCCCGCAGGGTCAATGACCTGTGGAGGGCTAAGGGTCGCTCTCGAACATTTGTGCGTCGTATTGAATTGGCTGGAACCTTCCCATTGGCAACACGTCGAGTTCCCAGAACCAGGGAAGGTTCGAGAAGGTACTCAACCAAGAGGCAGCGAGTATAAAAGGGGACCAAGGAATGCCGCAGTTTGGAGTCCAAATATAGATGCTTTGGGTTATAAATTGTGCTGTGCTTTGTGAATTGTGATTGTGTGATTGTGTAAGTGTGTGAACAAAGACAGTGTATTTGAGTGAACGATTGTAATAAATTATTACTAAGAACATAAATCGTTACAATACTATCTGACACTATTGGGGTTACGCAACTAGCTGAAACAGTCGAGCGCAATAAAAAGTTGGTTGAGGGATCAAATTTTCATAACATTTTGGGTAGCTTCCAAATCTGCAAGAAAAAAAAAAAAAAAAAAAAAAAAAAAAAAAAAAGCTTCTCCATTTAAAATGAGAAATTAGTGTAACTTGAGCATTTATTGCACAGTGGCACGGGGTGCGCAAATATGATATTTGGGATCCTCGCAAAAAATATGAAGGTTCAAGAAACTTTTTTTTTTGTTTACTCCCTGTTTGGGAGATTCAAAGAGGGTGGCAAGTCGTGTATATGATTAATATTGCGTTGGGGTGGACCTCTTGTGCCTTTATATTGGCAATTGGCACTATATCAGACAGTTCCTTCAGCCTCAGTTCGTTGGTCAGGGACCTTTTGCCAGAATTAGGACCAGCACAATCGCCCAAAATCTAAGCCGGTAACATGGTTAAAAAAAAAAGTAAATTTTGGAAGTGATTCTTGTAAGTTTAGGCTTATAAAACGTAGGAAGAAGAGCGTGACATAATTTCATCCATCATCACTGAGCCTGTTGCTGCGAACGTACTCTCACTTAAGTTCACGGAGTCTCACGCGGTTCACGAAAAATCCCCAAATTAAGCGGGTATCACCGCATAAATCTCGACGTTAATGGGGGTGGTTTCGAACAAACGAACGCCCTCAAAGCCCGTTTCGGTCGATTTGTTTCCAACTTGCAAACGAAACTTTCTCCTTCTAAACATGGAATCTGAAAGTTTTGCTTCTGCTCCACCTCTGATCTGAACACAACGAGGGACTACAACTTCCTCTTATGCAACCCCCTCGGCGTCTGCGTATGGAAACCAAACCACGAAAATTATGCTCCCCTCGAGAAATTGAGCTGAAGATAGCGAGACGAAGAAAATATTCCACCCTTAATAGAAACTAGTTGCATCACCGAGGAATTTCGCTTGTTTTATGTCTCCTAGTTCGCTCTCCGTCGTTCGTAAGCACTCGAGAGGGAAGATGGTGACTAGTGAAAAGTTGATTCTCAAGTAGAGATTTCGAATTACGCAAGGGCTCATCAGAGTTGATTTCGTCTGAGTCACCTGCGTGATGCATCCTCTAACTTGCTGGGGGCCTGAAAAAATGAGCTGTTGAGATGTGACAGACTTTGGGCGGCTAATTTTTTTGAGGTGTTGGGGCCCCGTGAGAATCTTTTTCAGATGAGCAAGGACGAATCTGCTTGATTCCCTGCGAGAGTTCGCATCAAGTTGAAACGCATTAGCAAAGCTACCAGATCATCGAAAGTCTTTCTTTGCTATCTCGAAAACCTCTTCAATCCTAAACGAGTGGCAGGAAGAGTTAAGTACTGGAATCTTCAACATGGTTCCTTTCCTTTCCTCATAACCAGGCTAGAAAGGTGAAATGTCTCGTGCGATCTCGCCTGACCGCTGATGTTTTTGTTAAAACATTTAGTTTAACCACTGAGCCGTTTCTATTCACTAGTAAACTATTCTGGTTAACGTATTCCACTTGCCTGACCTTATCTGCCGTTGAGAAGTCTCGTGAAATGCCCTTTTTTACCTTTAAGAACCAACGAAGGCTTCAATAAAATGATCGGAACGCCCCATTTATATTATATTGAAATGCCCCCTCAAAGGTGATTCGCCCCGCCCGTTCAGGTCCTTCAGAGGAAGAGAAAGAGGTTCAAAAAACGTCTTTTGAAATAAATCAATTCGAAATTCACCACAATATTATTGACAGGAGTGGTCAAATGAGAAATGAAATTCCCCTCTGACTACCGATCCTTGGAAAATAAAATCCAAAAGCGAGTATACTCTTGAGAGCAATTCAGTGAAAATGCTCTCGCTCAACGGAATCTAATAAGGAAGAGCTCTCGGAGTAAACAACCGCCTGAATCATTCACAAGGTGAACACAATGGAAAAGGAGCCGTGAATTTTTAACGGTTAAACGCTTTTTGGCGTCGTCGAAGTGTAGCTGCTCGATCGGAAATAATACAGACCGTTTTGTTCCTGAGAGAAAACACGGTAAACTCGAAGTACATCAAGTTTGGTGGAAGGAATTTTTTCTGAACGTACCGATGGATCAAAATTTATTGTTAATATGAAGATTGGTCAAGGCAGATTGGTACGTGAGTTCAAGAAAATTCCGAAATCTCATTTTGTTATTGGCGGTTCCCTGATAATGAATACTGTTGGGTATTGAAAGCTTACTATTGATTATTTTACTCAAGAAGCTTCATTTCGCTGATAGATTATGGTGAGGTGTCTAAAAAATTGACAATAAGCAACCTTTGGGAGGCCTCTCAACCAACCTCTCGCAGGAGACTGACGCTTTGACTGGTGGAAACCACCAACTATGCCATGGTCACAAAACACATTTTGATCCTTACCCCGCCCAATTTCGGTCCGATCGGACTTAAAAGTTTCGAGGAACAGGAACGGATTTCTGACTCAAATATCAGATTTTTTGAAAATTGTCTACTACCAAAGTCGGCGCGGACGGCGGACGGACATTTGAATTTTTTGATCTAGACACATTGAAACGTCCAGATAAAAATTTTGGGCCGAATCGGAGTGATTGACTAGTTGCATGAAAACATAGGTTGATTATTCAGGAACCGATAACTATCCTCTCACTTGCGCGTGATCAAATGTTCGAACCCATTGCCATGACTTGGTATTCGTCGAAACCTCGAATTCGAACCGTTTAATTGGAATCTCAATAAATTTTGATCTCGTTCATCGAACTCACCCCAGCCTCGTTCCCTCTGAATCGGAGGACGGAAGAACACCACGGAAGGATGGTTGGCTCTTTACGCCGGAAAGCTGGTTTTGAATAACCAGACGCGCTCCCAGCGAGCTGAAAGAGAAATTAATCGTAATTAACTTCACCTCATTTTCATAATATCGATCAAGTCTGTTCAACCGGTTCGTCTACCTCTGTCTTGCGTAACGCTGACAAACTTGTTGACTGTCGACTAGTTCCCGCTAAACTGATTAGCTTTTATCGGCCACATCATTTGGTTAATGCGCACGTCTTACATGAAAAAGGCTGTAAGGGTTGAGTTCGAACCAAGTTTTTTATCAAAATTGACTTATTTTGACGAAGTTAATCCCGTTTGCTGAGCACGTCAGTATTGCAGCACTTATCCACTTAGCTGCAGTTGGGTTGCACGAGGAAAGCCTCCTCGTTATTCGGCTGTCACCTCGCCAATCCTTCAACAAATCAACTATTTCAACAGAAGTCACTTCACCAAGTCGAGCCATAAATTCTGTTACAAGAGAGAATGCATGGAAACATAAAGATATTCTTAAGCTGTATGTTATTTTGTTTCGTCATTGTAAACGAAGAAAAACGATGTGTCATCTTTTAAACAAGCGTTTAACCTCCTCATGAAAGGCAGCACTTCTGAGGGAAATCGCGAATAGTATTCACCAAAGATCATTTCATGATGTCCAAATTATGGTGACACACCGTCAGCTCAAGGTGGGACTATAGTTGAGTTTAAACCAGGCTTCCTGAAGGTCAATTTGATGTGGTGATGAACTCGAGAACGTTCAACTCCAGCATTTGCTGAGTCTTCGAGCCTTGTGGGCTGGAACAGAGTCTTACTGGAAGAACTCAGGGGCTTCACCACCCAACGTTGCTGTCATGGTAGTTTCTAACCCGAGTTTAAATTCCTTGTTCACAAAAAGGGAGCTCATCGAAGCAGACTCCCCACCACACATCACTGAGGTGAGAATGTGGCCCCTTTCGATCCTCTTTATCTTTTCTTGAGCCTTCTCAGAGCTACGGGCAAATACCCAATCTTTTTAGCGGTTGAATTGATGTTCATTTAAGAACATCTTGTCTTTTGTAAGCAAAATGTTGCGATGACCGCCGTTAGCGTACCTGCTCAGTAGTGCCTTGGCTCATTCAGTTCTGATTTTGAAGCCACCGTAAGTCATTCTTGGATGCACAGGTCATGTTTGATGAGCCAGGACATGTATCGGGGGAAAATACTCATCTTCCTAGCCATGATTTTCTGCTTCCGAAGTTTCTCCGAGATTTCTCCAAATTCTGTTTTGGATCGCTTTGAAGGCTTTCTTCTTCCTCACAAAACGTGATTGCAGCCTGTTCTGAACGGGCTAGTTGGATATGAAACGATCAATGGCCCACCAAAAGAAGATACCCAATGATTTCAGGGTTTGGATATTTCGGAATTTCTTTGAGGGCAATGACTGCATGACGGTTATCTTCGCTCCATTGGTATGAATGATGAAAAACTAGCGAGCGGTGATTTCTAGCTTCATACATTAGATAAACCCCGAGTTTAAGGGCAGGTCTCAGCGTACTCTCGTTCGAGCTACTTGGTTCGTTGAATGTTTATAACAGAACTTATGGCATGAATAGGTAGGTGTTAACCGTCAATGTAGCACAGGACCTATCCAAGGTACTAGATTTGGCCAGCCCGGTAGATATGAGGATGTTCTTGCTCTAATTTTGAGCTCTGAAGGTATCGAACTACTGTGGCTGACGATGGGTGTCCGTCGGGAAATGGGACGTAGCTCCGCATGGGGAATTGAGTGGCGCGGCGGAGATGAAGGGGGGTGACCTCGCACTTGGTCAGGGGCAGACGGCTAGCGACCTTGCGACGGTTGAGGGCCCCTCGTTTTCCTCAGCTGACCGGGGGCCATCAGCTGTCCACGCCCCGCACTGATGCCTTGACCCCCGCTGTCCCACTCTTCTGCCACCACCCACCCACCGCATCAGGGCTGCCTTTACTCCAACCATAACAAGCGCCCTTTAACCCTTCGAGGATGGGGAGGTCTTGCATCCTCATTCGGGTGGGGTGGCGCACTCGGTGCGCCAGACTTTTTTCGTCAGTTTCACCTTCTATTACCAGGTTTTCGAACAAATCAATGTATGTGCATCATTGAATAGAATTCAGACAATACCAAAAGTTGGTTTTTTTTTTTTTTAATGACCAGAAAAAGGAACATATACGAGTATATAAAAAGTTGACTGATAAGCAAGTTAGTACTTGTAAATGTTAAGTAGGTATTCAAAATAACTTCAATGAACTCCTTGACGATGCCCATTTTTCACACTAACTCATTCTTCATCGGAATCAGAAGCCGCACACGTTTGGCACAGTGGTGCACTTTCTGCCAGGTGAGCCTTGCAGTTGAAATTGTAGCACTGAGAACAAACAATGGTTGTATTGATGTTCTTTGCTCATCCACATGTGGAACAACGACCTCGCTTCTTCGTGGGTGGTCCCTCACTTCTGACTGATTTATTCATCTCTACTGAAGAAGGAAGCAACCTTCGGATGATGGCTTTAGCATGCTCTGGGAGGCCTTGCTGCTTTTGTCGATTCTGTATCTACGTCCTCTTGCCCAACAACTTCTTCCTCATCAACATCCAAAGCTTCTTCTTGACCCGATCCTTCGTCTTCCTCTGACAACTCTTGCAAAACTCGCGCAAATTCGGAAGGAGGTATGGTTTTTTTGGATTGGGACATCGTTGGTGGGGCGGCGCACTCGATGCACCAACACGGAAAAAAATCGAGACAAGCGATCTGGAGCAAGGTCTGGGAGGAACTGAACAATTCCGATGATTGAAATGTGTACGTGACGTGTAAATAGGAGGGTAGAGGTAGGAGAGATTCCTGGAACTATAACTCTTGATCTGCCAGTGAAAATTCAGTCACTGGCGCACTCAGTGCACCGGCCCCACCCTCGAAGGGTTAAATCCCTGCTGCCTCTTCCTTATAGTAATCCATACTGTATAAATCATTATGCACTGCTAACTTGGATAGACCTACCCCGAGAAGAAGAAAATTTGGAAATGAAATAATTTTGTTGTTATCCTAAAAAAATAATCAAATTATGATTACAATCAGTTCGTGAGTCATTCATAAGTTATTGCAGTACTTGTAGATACGTCGTCTCGAGGAGTAAAAACTCTGAAAATTCTTTCAAAGGGGTTGGTTATTCCTCGAACCAGGCGCATGGAGACTCATTCCAATCGATTCAGCGACCTATGTTTAGTCGAAAATAATACCCCACACGTCTAGATCGCCAAAAATGTCGAAAATCCATTTTTTATTGAAACATTTTGACCTCCCAATTTAGTTCGATTGAGCTGAGAAGTTTCGAGGAGCAACTAAAGCTGGGAATGGGTCCCTGACCCAAATTTTAGATCTGTAGAAAATTTCCTACTACCAAAATCGGCGTGGACGGCGGACGGACATGTGCTTATTTTGATCTGGACACCTTGAAACGCCCAGAAAAAAATTATGGGCTGGATCGGAGTGATTGGCTTTTTGCATAGAAACATAGGTTGATTAGTCAAGGAATAACCAACCAAAATAACATGGCGAATTCCATGAAGATCCCTCGTCAAACGTAGTTACATGCTACGCATGCGCAGAGGTTCCTGCCAGGCCCTTATACCTAGAAGACTGTTAACGACTAAACCCAATGAAATCCAGAAAATTTGATTGAAATTGGAACAGTAGGTACGGTCGCGTTCAACTAGATGGTTCAATTCAACCCCATTTATTCAAGTATTTATTATTTATTTTTTGGTTACAGAAAAGGAAACGTCTTAAATGCCGCATTCTTCTTTTGTGTAAGATGTGCGAATAGGAAGGAGTTTTATTCCGTTGAGAATCAGAACTGCCTGAACTCAAGGATTGTTGCAAGATGTATGCAAGTGGTTTGTTATTAGCCGCATGGATATTTGAATTCTTTGTTCTGAAACAAATAATATGTTGAATCATGGATCACGAGTGAGGTTACTATCGCTCCTGTACAATATTTGTCCGTAGGCACTCAATCTATGCCCCACTGCATAATAAATCCGCTACCCTTTTCCCGGCAAGCGTTTTCTCGTCTCACCGTTGGGAATGTTACAGGAATCTCACTCTTCGGCCTTTGTATCTGCCCACGTCAGTATTCTGACATTAGACATTAATTTCTCCATTGATTCCACGCTCCCTTGGCAACCCCACGTCAACCTCCCTTTCCGTCTATTACGGCCCAAAACCATTTTCCGTCGTTGAATATTTCACAGCGTGCCGGCTTTAATCACTAATTACCACCCTCGGAGACCTATTGGTACCCCTCCCCCTACACTGAGTTTGGCTGCAAATATTCGGATCATAAAAAATATAAAAACTCCGTTTTGCTAATTCTTAGTATGAATTGTGAATGAGTTGCCAGCGTGGTGTGCGGGCCTCATTTTTAGCTCTTAACCTGTAAGCGGTTGTGGTTCAGATACAAATAATCACCTATGAAAATATGGTCTTTGAGAGGCAAAAATTATTTATGGCTCGAACGAGGCAGTTCATTGATTTTTTTGTTCGAACGCTTCGTTTTGTAGAGCGTTTTCCAAGTTTATCAACACCTAATACCAGCAAGTTGCAAAAATGATTAAATAAAATAAAATATATGCTTACGTCTTAGTACGTCCCTCTTCAGGTCATCAAAAGGAATTTATCCGTCTGTTTATCGTTTCGATGCCACGATGGGCTTCACCTTCAGGACATTTTACGTTTAATTATCGATTATGAAAAATCGTATTAGAATCGTATTAACATTTTTGATTCTTCGAGAAGCCTCGGCTTGTCGCGGTCCAAGTATTACCCTTCGGGTGGACTCAACCGTAACTCAATATACCTCGAGGTGTACGTCACCACGAGTGGAGGGGTTTCCTCCGTTTCGCATGACTAGGGAATGGAAAGTCTTCGAAACGGAACGAAAAAGCTCCTTTTGCCTTCGATCATGTTCACGCAACGAGTTTTGCCTTCTCGATGGGGGCGGGCACTCGATGGTCAGGTTTCGACGTAACTGCTCTCCAGGAATCGTGTTGTTATCTCGGGTGAGTCGAGCGAAAGTAGGCGAAGTGACTGACGAGGATAACACGATCCACAAGTAAATATCGACTGTGGCTATAGGAGTGGGGAGGGAATTTCTCCACACTCATCGTAAACTGAAGCCTAATTGGTAGTGAAATAGTAGGTTGCTAACAAATCGCCGATATATTTTTTCGAGGAAACTACCACTCCCTGTGTTGTCTGATGACTCCCCTGCGCATCTCACGATTACGAGAGTCCACACAAAAAATCAAATTACATAATATTATACAGTAATATAACAGTGGTGGGATGATAATTTGAGATTAACCGAGCAAAAATCGTGGGCAAAGAAGGTTGAATAGGACCACCCAAATAATAGGAAAGAAAGTTCTTTATTCTACTAAATGAGGAGAAACAGCCCGCTTATCTTCAGATTAAACTGGATTTTCAGTCTTGTAAAAGTAGATTTATGCTGCCAGGATAAGAAGCGAAGGTTCATCCACGTATAGCGCTCAGGCTGTTCTACAAGTAGTCGGAAACTGGTTACTAAAACAACGCCCTCTTGTCAAATACATTATGTGTCTCGTGGGGACCTGCGTGAGCCCTTCAAGTCACTCACATGCCGCTTAGTGCCTCCAGGGGATCCAAAGGGGATCCAATGCTGCTTCTGTAGTAGCAGAAAGGACGCCGAAGATCCAGTAATATCTAGAGCACTACCAAGCGTCCGTTTCTCCGTTGAAACCACCGCCAAAATCGGTGTTTGGTTCAAAAACAAAATGTTGAGGTTTATTGGGATTTGCAGTCCTTATCAGTCAACTTGGTATCGTCCCTAGACCGGACTTGGTAGTTCCTTAAGTTCTCAGTGTTTCTTGAATTTGACAATTTGATCCGATCAGCGAAATC
The DNA here is from genome assembly GCA_019603395.1 of Cyrtorhinus lividipennis. Taxonomy (NCBI): domain Eukaryota; kingdom Metazoa; phylum Arthropoda; class Insecta; order Hemiptera; family Miridae; genus Cyrtorhinus; species Cyrtorhinus lividipennis. The sequence goes on along the minus strand of CM034001.1, from coordinate 21,181,456 downwards.
CCAAACCTAACGCGTCTTTTACTCTACGGTTTCACGGATACATTACAATTGTCACCCATTCGCGCTGGTATAATTAAACAATGCGCGTTTGAGTAAACAGTCTTCTTTTGATGACGCTTAAGGCCTTCTCCGAATCCTTGTTAAATACTCAGGAGACAGACCTACCATCCGTTGACCCTATTTGCAAAATTGAATTCGCCTGGATACCGTAGCAAGGGCCAGGACTCACGAACAACCACACCTCGCTCGAAGCACCTCCCTGAATATGAATTACGTAAAGCTCCACCCTCCTAACTATCTCAACATGCTCAGACTGGAGCGGCACACGGAATGTAAGTGTCTGAGAAAGGAATACGTACTTTTTCATTGGGATTCTGGTCTAGTACTTTACTTCGTTTACCTAAATCTTTTTCAACTCTTCTTAAGTTTGACGAGGGTAACTAGAACGAGTCTAAAAATGAGGTGTCACCCATGTCGACCAAATTTTACGGCTGTATCGTGTATATATAAATACCTTGGAATCTCCTGACGTCTAAAATACATTCCGATGACGACACATCTTACGTAAGGAAGAGAATATTGATGATTGTTGTGAATTAAGTAATAGAAAATCAAAAAAGATGGCACCAGGCAGACCGTTCTAAAAGTAACGTTCCCCTATTCAAGCCATGATGAGTCTTGAGAGGGCATGGATTAATATTCTGGGATTAGTGCTGCAGGCACCCTCCTGCTACACCTCAAAATCGATGAGTCCCGTAAGAAAGCCTTTACTGATAACTGGAGGGGTACCAAAGAGCCATGTCCTGTGTGTCCGTAAATAGCTAAGCAATTATTATAAATTATTATATTGTAACGATTTATATTCTTTGTTAATAATTTATTACAATTGTTCGCTATAATACACTGTCTTTGTTCACACACTTACACAATCACAAAGCACAATTCGCGGTTGTAACGCAGTTGTCGCACTATTTATCACAAGGCACGGCACGATTTATAACCCAAAGCGTCTATATTCGGACTCCGAATTGAACTGATCTGCTCGGCGTTCCTGGGTCCCTTTTATACTGGCTGCCTTGGTCGAGTACCTTCTCGAACCTTCCCTGGTTCTGGGAACTCGACGTGTTGTCTCGAGCGAATGGGAAGGTTCCAGCCAATTCGATGCAACGCACGAATGTTTGAGAGCGACCCTTAGCCCTCCACAGGTCGTTGACCCTGCGACGCCGGCAGCCCATTTGACAGGCGCAGGTGCAATCTCGCAACAATATTATATTATATTTTCAATTTCTGCTACCCCGCCTTCTCTGAGTGCCTGGACCATCGGCCAAAGATGCTTCCTTGAGGTAGTTCTGGGCTGTTTATTGAGCATCAAAGGCTGCATGAATCCAAAACGTACCATAGACATAGCAACCCGCGGAGAGAATTATTCATCATCTGTTTACGATCTGTAACTTGAGTAATTTGCATTCTGACTGTCTCTTCCCGCTTTCGCCTTTAGTTCGCTTTCAACTCGTACCTCACCCACCTGGCATAAAAGCGGACCATTTGACATTTGAACGATTGAAACGTAATACAGAGTATTCGTTTGAATTCCTCCTAGTCAGGTATCATTCATTCTACAATTGATTTTACCGTTCCCAGAATATACGCACAACACACTCTGGCAGCTCAGTCGCACTGTGATTATAGAACTCAGCTACGTACTTCAGTTACGTCCACGATTACCCACTTGCTGCGTTTGACAACTCCATCAACGCAACGGTTAACCTAGTTGATTGAGAACCTTCGTGTTTTCAAACAGAAATACATCCCTTTGATGTACGCATATTAATCGACTAATTATTCGATCATTATCCAATCGCTGGTGTAGGGGCACAGCGTGCAGTTCTGTATGCGTATATGATTCCTGTATGCTCGAGAACGTTGGATCGGATTTCAGTCAAAAGTTGCCGATTTTGGTTGGATATTCCATGATAATCATCCTGTTTTCATGCAAAAAGTCAATCTCTTCGATTCGTCCCAAAAAATAATTTCTGGGCGTTTCAAAGTGTCTAGATCAAAAACCTGAAATGTCCGTCCACGCCGACTATGGTAGTAGAAAATGTTCTAAAAATCTGAAATTTGGGTCAAAAATCCATTTTTGGCTCCAGCTGGTCCTCAAAAATTTTCAGCCCGATCAGACCAAACTTGGCCGAGGTAGGATTCAAAATTATCTCAGTAGTAAATTATTTTCGAGATTTTTGGCGATCTGGGGGTGTGGGGTATCATTTTCCTCAAAATTTTGGACGCTGAATCCAACGAAATTGGTCCGGGAACGGTTGGCGCCCTCTGAATGATGTTATGGGCCAAAATGGGTGCATATCTACCCAGTTCGATGATGTGTTTTTGGAATTTTTGGTACCTAGGCGTGTGGGGTATCATTTTCGACTAAATTTTGGACCCTGAATCGATTGCAATGGGTCCGGGACCCGCCACATCCACTGTTTCCCCAATTTTCCCCATGTTGGAGGTATGAATAGAAAAATAGAATGTCCATTTTGGTTGGTTATTCCTTGAATAATCAACCTATGTTTTCATGATAATGGTCAACCTCTCCGATTCGGCTCAAAATTTTTTTCTGGACGTTTCATGATGTCCTGATCAAAAAAGGTCAATGTCCGTCCGCCGTCCGCCGTACGCCGTCCGCCGTCCGCCGTACGCCGTCCATTGTCCACGCCGTTTTTGGTAGTAGAAAATGTTCTAAAAATCTGAAATTTGGGTCAGGGGTCTGTTCCCAGCCGAGATGGGTCCTCGAAACTTTTCAGCCCAATCGGACCAAATTTGGAGGGGGTAGGGGTCAAAATGTGTTTTTTGAAAAATGGATTTTCGAGATTTTGGGTGATTTAGGCGAGTGGGGTGTCATTTTCCACTAAATTTTGGACGCTGAATCCAATAAAATGGGTCCCAGAACAATTGGCACCCACTGGAAGAAGTAATGGGTCAAATTGGGTATTTATTACCCAATTTGATTATGTGTTTTCGGGATTTCTGCTACCTAGGCGTGTGGGGTATCATTTTCCACTAAATTTTGGACGCTGAATTCAATGATGTGTGTCCCAGAACGATTGGCACCCACCGGAAGAAGTTATGGGTCAAAATGGGTATGTATCCACCCATTTGGTATGTGTCAGGATTTCTGGTACCTGGGCGTGTGGGGTATCATATTCCACTAAATTTTGGACCCTGAATCGATTGGAATGGGTCTGAGACCCGCCACACCCACTGTTTCCCCCATTCGAGGAATAACCAACCCGTGTGTAAGAATTTGCAGATTTTTACAATTTCTTCCAGAGTGCCAATTCTAAATATATTATCATGCTTCGAAATATTCTCCGTCACAACAACTGCTGTTCAAACGCCGTGACAAAAGTGCACCCCAACTACAAATTCCGTTAACTATTCACAATCTTCGGAGGCAGAAGCGGGAGCTGAGGTGCTTCTGAACATCGAGACTTATAGTGACGTGAAAGAAATGGAATGCCGTTGGGAAAAAAGCGGTTATGAATAATGGCGGTGAGGCGAGGGGCTGATCTATAGTACAACTTGTTCATAATATTCAAGGAAGGAACGTGAGAGGTTCCACTCCGATTCACTCGGAACGACGAACTCACTCGTGGGTACGAGGAAAAAAAGATGAAAACATTCTTTAATTCATCGTTAAATCCCCTTGTAAAAAGTCTGGCGGAAATATCGTACGAATGTAAATCATCTACTTCGAACTGTATCGAGTGGTGAGTGCTCTCGTTACAAAAGAATAATTCTCTCTACGAATGAGAGCTCTGTTTATGAATGAAACCAGAGAGCGATTTTGGGCTGTTAAAAGAATCAAATTTCGGTTTCAAAATCACAAGGCGACACAACCTTCTTTTTCATAGGAAATGAAAGCGGGCGGTACAGCTGCGGTAAGAATGCTATTTTTTCGTGAATACTTATTGGCGTTAAAGAAACTGGGGTCAACTTTTGTCCAGGAGAATACTTGGGAATCAGGGAAAACTGTCATGAATTATATTTTTAGAAATAATACGAAGCATGCAACCATGTTCACAATAGCAATTAGGGAGAGTGCCTCCTGCAAAAAGAATATTTTTTAAAAATTCTCGCTCGTATCTGTGCTCGGCCACACACTCCGCAGGAGTTAACGTATGATTAGGTAAATCGAGAGCTTTCCAAACGAGTACTGAACGAATTGGTTGCCACGAAAATCATCGGAAATAGTGAACAACGCTTCTTTATATCGCGATTTCGGTACACAATGACGGGGAATACCTTTTATTATTGCTAATGATAGAAAGACTTGCATCGTGATAGTGAGTATCACAGCTTCTTGTGACGGTCTGTTTCGAATCCTTTGAAATGGACATTGATTCCACTAGTTTAACTGATTGCTCACAACTGCAAGAATTTGTATGTTTTTTTACCTATGATGATTAGCTATCAGTTCATCAATTTTTGGTTTGCTATTCCTTAGATAATCAAATGAAATTCTCTACAAATCTGAAATCTCCGATTGGAGCAAATTTGGAGGGGGGAGAGGTCAAAATGTGTTTTTCGAAAAATGGACTTTTGATATTTGTGGTACCTAGGCGTGTGGGGTATCATTTTCAACTAAATTGTGAACCCTGAATCGGTTGAAATGGGTCCAGGACCCACCACACCCACTGCTTCCCCCATTTTACCCATGTTCGACAACTTGAGCGTGTGGGGTATCGTTTTCCACTAATTTTTGGACGCTGAATCGATTGGAATGACTCTCCGTGATCCCGATCCAAGGAATAACAGTTCTTCCTTGAGAAATCCCTGGAATGCATGACCATGTCTCACTTCTCATTATAATAGTAATTTCATCACATTAATATTAATTTTCACGAAAGTAATGGTCACAATAATTGTCATGTTCACGACCATCCTTCTGCGCCAGGGCCTTTGTAGTAAAATTTTCGTTTCGTATAATAAAAAAATACAAAATATAATAAGAACAATATATTACAATATTTCTCCGTACCTACATCCTATGTAGGTAACATATTGATTGTTGAGTAATTCAAATCATTCATTTTGTACGTAGCATTCGACAGATCGCCCAAATGAAACAACAGTTATGTATAATTAAAGACGACAACCTGACTATAATGCCCCATATATTATCATAATGGCACAAATCCTAAAAGAACGTGCAACCTTGATCCTATAAGGTAAGCAGGTATAAACATGGTTAGGCATTATTTAAGATGTACGTCCTGAGTCAGAATTGAACAAATTAATAGTAATTTGAGTAAGTAATTAGTGTCGAGACATAATCCATAATATTTGAGTATTTAAACTTTCGAATAATGCCTATTAAGATTCGATTACTGTAAAGTAGCTTGAAAGAGACGATTGTTTACGTTAGTCGTATTGAGAATGGATGTAAATAAACAACAATAAACAACCGCGATTCTCGAGGAACGAGCTTTAAATCCTAGCGGTTCCGATCCAAGAGATTTCGGTCGTCAGATAACGCGAAGATAAGCCGCGGAACTGCACGTGGGCTCCACGTGGGGTCGTTGCCCTCGCCGTGAGGCCTCCACGTGGAAAGCGGGACCCCCGGTCGCGTCTTATCTGAAACTCCTTTAATTCTTGTTGACGATCAGAAGCGATTTTTATCGAGTTTCGTAGTCATCGCGTAAGAAATTGAATATTTCTCTCCTGACGAAACGTCAGATCAGTGGCCTCGCGAGTTTATTGCCTCCGCTCCAATGGATGCGTGTTGCGATCGCATCGCGAATGGGAATCACAGCTCAAATGGCGACTTGTTTCATCTTTGATCTCTTCCACTTGACTCAATTCGATGAAAATGAAGCTTTTAAGCTCTACCCTTCGAATCCCATTAGGCTTTTTTCCCCTGGATGATGGCTAAGGAAAGCCTCCTTTCAGTCCCATCGACTCCAAAGAGGATTCCTTCATCATATTTTCGCCGAAAAGCTTCCCATCGCTTACCAAAAATTTTCCTTCTTTGGAAATCTTATTTCCTAAGTAACCGTGAATAGTGTTGGCAATCGGGTGTTAAGTGCTCATCCAAATATTTCACGTTTCGTCTCATCATTTCAATCTCATTCCTTAGTCATCACCAATTCCGTTTAAAAATATTTTTATGATAAAATGATCCATAAGGGAGTCATGTTTCCTGCGAACCGACGTTGTAATTATGGACGAAGATATATTTTTCTCCAATATTAAAATCTGTTCAGTTAAGTTCCAAGTAACTCTTGTGATCATGTAATAAGTATGATAATACGTTCGTTTCGCGAAGAATTGAAAACAGCGCTCAAATCGCCAAAAGTACACCACCTAAAATGAAGAGAAGGCTGTTCTAATTATTTCCAACGTGCCATAAATCCATAAATTCACGCTGGCTTGTGCGGTGAGAGGAAAGGAACTGTTTTCATGCATAATGTCGATCCTTCCGATTCGGGCCAAACAATTTTTTCTGGGCGTTTCAAGGTGTCTAGATCAAAATAAAAAAATGTCCATCCACCGTCCACCGTCCACGCTGACTTTGGTAGCAGACAATCTTCTAAAAACCTGAAATCTTGGTCAGGAACCTGTTTCCAAGTCTAGTTGCTCTTCGAAACTTTTCAGCCTGATCGGACAAATTTGGGAAGGGGTGAAAATGTGTATTTTGAAAATGAATTTTCGTGATTTTCGGTGATCCAGGCGTGTAAGGTATCATTTTCGACTAAATATTATATGCTGCATCGATTCGAATTAGTCTCGATGCTGCTGGTCCGAGGAATAACCAACCCCTGCGAAAGAATTTGCAGTGTTTTAGAACTAGAATATTACTTTTGTCATAAGTCATGTCATCTTTATTTGAGACACCTGTTGTTAGTTTTTTTGGTTTAGAATGAGGATGAGTCTCAGAAGAATGAAACAACTATTGTTTATATCTGTTTCACTCCAAGTGCTTAACTAAAGATGTGTAGCTAAACGTCGTTGAAAACTTGAAAAATTCATTACAACCAAACCTTTCCAAACACTTCGGCGTACACTTGGCCTGCGTGCTTCCAATGATATCAAAATGTCATTGGAATTTAGCATGTCAATAAGTTCTTCTACAAAATTTTCTTCGTACACCTACCACCTTCTAGTCGGCGGATTTTCCCGTACTAAATTTGCTGTTCCACATGGAGAGACAGAGTTGAGCTTATTTTTGTATCTATAAATACGAATGCGAATAAAATTCATCAATATGGAAATATGAATATGACCGGAAATATGTATATCGGTATAGATTTAAATAAAAATACAGCTGAAATCGCTTTTAAAAATACTTTTGTCTCCTTATTTAAAGGAATTTTGTGTCTCGTATTAATATAGGTAAGCTGACACATTGATTCAGTCTGTTTTTTCTTTGGAAATGCGATCGATTTAAATTCACATTTACAGTAAACTTTATATTCAAATTCCAAACTGTTATAAATACATCATCATTCGATTGCAAATGTTTCCGCACATCTTGACTGGGTTGTCAATATCTCGCTGACGTCGTGTATCAATTGGGTTTGCCGTCTCCTTAACTCATTACACTGATCTGATTCGATCGAGTGCGCTTAACGCCGGCCAACCGTTCCTTGTAATTCACCTGAGCTGAAGTCTGTTTGCATGATTTGTTGACCGCAAACACGACCAAGAGGTCCTGTAGGTTAAGGTAGTGTTTGTTCGACGAGCATCAATTCAAAGCGTGAGGTCAGTCAATATGACGATGAAAATCCACGTGTGATCGGCTAATAGTCTAGAATTTTGGACATTATGGCACCCGGAAGTACGCATTACCCAGTAAAACACCTATTTTGTCTTCTTGACGAGATTTAACCCTCTACCCATACTGCCTCGGGAGGAATTCTTTCTTGTGAACGTCCGATTCAACGTGCGTGACTTCAATCAGATTCTTCAACTTCTCATTGGTTGGCCGACGGCAAACGCTCCTTGAGAAGGATCGACTGGATAAAGTTGTTCCACAAGTACAATCCGCTTTAGAGATTTATGGCCGACGTCTTGCCATCGAACTGATATTTATTCATCAGAGCCAAGTACGTATGAAAGACCCCGAGCTCTTAAGAAAAAGTTGAGTCACGAAGAGTTCATTTCTAGATTTTACTCTGAGCTCCGACACAGGCGCTCGAGACTACTTTTCGCAATGACGTGGAGCAATTTATGGAAATGATCCATTGATTTAAGATAATTTTTGTTTATTGAATGGATTGCATACAGGAAATGTCTGAGTTGATTCGAGGACTAAATAGTGCGTACTCGGAACAATCAGCGTGAATCATCATCATCGATCATGGGCAAAATGGATGTTTCTCCTTGTCTACTATAAAGTTTTCTCGTTGATGATCTGACAAGTTTTGCATCACGGTGGTGTCTCTGTACAATTTCAGCGGAGCAGGTCCACTATAATATTCCTTATCGCTCGGTTAATTCATACAATCATGCGTTCAGTATACGTAGGTACAACACTCAATTTTCAAAGATTCTAGCGTATTCTAGTGGGAAGATTGACACGACGAAATGTTGTCTAGAAAAATGCCTTGCCCATGAAGATCTTCCGAGATGAGTACCCAGTCGGGAAGATGACGCATAGAGTAGGCTAACCCTCAAGACCGACGAGCGTTGAAGGAGTGATATAACCCCATCAGCTCTCTTGAAAGTCTGTGAAAACAACGTTTTCGCGTGCATGCCTCAAGGGCTGAGCCACTTTGATGAAGCTTCAAATGTATTTTAATAGGGCATAATTCTATTAAAATCTTTCGTTGAATTTGAAGTGATATAATTAAACTTTGGCCAAAGTAATAAAACAGAGATTTCATTATCAAGCCTAATATTGATCGCCCACAAATGGAGATGTGATGAAATGTATTCTAGAGAAAAGTACCCTTTTATTGTCGCTGTTTAGTCACGAAATGATTTTACTGGTATCGCGCTTCTTTCTTTAGTTCATCCTTCGACCATGCTAATCGATGGGGTTTAGGTTAAAATAACCGGTTGAAAAATAAATTTGCTGTCGTATTACCACCGCGCATGACTTTTCCGGATGCCACCCCTCCCACTGCCACGACAATTGAAGGCGAACGAGTGTGTTCTTTAACATAAATACCTTCATTACTAAGTTAGAATGAAAATAGTACATGTCATCTTTACTACAATGTCAAATTATTCTTCGTACATTACCTAATCATGTTGTTTCTTGTTGCAGGTAAGAGATGGAGGACAACTATCATTAATGGATTCGTTACTACTGACGCATCGGTGAGCATATCTTTTCAGCCAAAAAGCAGTCCGTAGCTCGCTGATGATCAGTAAATTATTGATACTTGGACGAGTTATGAGGCATTATATTCGTTTATCACAGAAAATCGAACGGTGGCTGTATCATTTCAATAATTATTAGTATTTATAGAAAGATATCTAAGACTCGCAGAACTACCACATGCAGTGAATTAGGTTATAACCTTTGCAGTTTTATGTTTTCGCAGAAATATTGTCAGAAAACAGCTCACGAACTACCTATCTCTGTTATTTCCCCTTACATGTTCCCGATAGTTTAAGTATACCGGCTGACTAACGTGTGACTGATTAAACATTGTTTGATTAACATTAAACAATATGTGCTGTACAAGCTTCGTCAAAGGGCGAAAAAAGCCGTTCGTTATTGTTGATGGAAACAGCCAACTTCCAGCACTTTTTTTTCTTACGTTCTAAGTAAATTTCCTTGACATCGCTTGATGCTATTTTGAGTACTTATTATACTTCGGTATATCGGAAAGTGGTCACTACTGGCAGCAGGCCCTTTAGGGTCGCGAGTACAACGTCTTTAAAGGCTTATCGACCGCAATGGTCGCTAAGCTGTTGAAGAAAAAAAATAATAAGGTGTGCAGTGGTAACACTGCCACCTTCTCCCAGCATCGCTACCCTCCTCCGGTCCGCCATTGTCTTTTTTTGTTCGCTTGAGTAAAACGTCTCCTCTCAAGATATTCTCGTTTCGACCGGGTTTTACCCTTCTACTTATATTTCTTTGTGCGCCGACAGTTTCGTTTCGCGATTGTGCGATAATTTAATTTGTTTGCACAACCAGTGGTTGTTGTGTCGGCGATTTATCACGGCGTGTGTTGTGCCGTTTTTTCAATCGAGGTTATTTTTCGTTCGCCCCGAGTTTTCTGTTTCAGCGGGTGGATGTCACCCGAATCTCCACGTTTGGAGATTCACCATCAATCTCTGATGGCTGTTTGGTCCGATCTTTCGGTTTCCGGCCATCGTGGCCAAGTGCGCGACCGCGAGGTTCGAGCGTCATGCCGTCGTCACCAGCGTATTTCACGCGAAAGATCTCGCTCTCGTAGAGCGAGTCACCGTTGACGTTGCCGTTGTCGGTCGTCCTCTTCGGTGTCGCCGTCGTCCAATGAGACTTCGGGATCGCTGCCATCGCCACCCAGTTGCCGCCAGTTGGCAGGCTCTCCCGTTCAGTCGGAAGGACCAAGGCCAGTTCTGGAGGGAATTCAGCGGCAGTAACGGTAAGTAGGTAAGTAAGATCGAAGTGCCGCGTCCGGATATTGACCCGGCTATTGTCGCAGAGTTGGCAAAAGTGCAACGCGAGGGGCTTCCCCTGTTGGCCTACACCTCCTTGAGGGATAGGTATGTAGCGTTGCCACATTTTCCCGAGTTCACGGCTCCCGTGCTCAACTCTGCAGTGTCCGCTATGATCCAGTCCTCCTCAAGGGAGCGGGATCGGTCAGTTGCTCACCAGCAGGAGCTTCTCCTGAGCTTGGTGCTGGCCTCAGTGGAAGGGTGTACCCTATTGGGTGACCAAAACCGCTTTGATTGGGCTGACGTCCAACATAGAGGTAGACTGGCAGATCTGGTCTACAATGCGGTTTCCATTGTCTCAGCCAGCATATTTTCCGTCTGTCAAACACCCGAAAACGTCAGATTCTGACGGAGTTTAAGCCGTCCATTGCTGAGCGGGCCATGAAACAGCCAGTGGGCCCAAAATCCTTATTTAATGACCAGCTGGGTTCCTGGGGCCAGGAGGCCCAGGCCCAATCAAAGACAGTTCCCCGGCCTTCTGTAAAAGCGGGCCCAAGCTTCTTGGCCGCTTCTGCAAGATCGGGAAACTCTTTGCGCCCTGCCAAATCTGCCCGGCCGGCAGCGCTGACGGGCCAGGCGACTTGCAACAAGCGCCCAGTGCAGCGCCAGGATCGTTGCTTGGGACGGGACAGGCGTCCTTAGACACGGTGAGTTTTAGTCCTGGTATTCTGGCTAAGCGGGTACATACTTGGGCTTCTCTGGTCAAACCAGGTAGTCCTGTACTTGAATGGGTGTGCGGCTATCGTTTTCTCTGGCGCAAGGAACCTCCCTTGTTGTCGGTGCCGTCTCCAAGGTCCCCACGGCCTCTTAGGCATCGGGACCGCAATTTAGCTTCTAAGATTAATGAGCTTTTAGCAATGGGAGTTATCACGAAATTCCCCCGTTCTGGACCCTGTTTTCTGTCGCCCGTTTTTCACTGTACCAAAGCCAGGGTCGGTTTATTGTTAATCTTAAGCAGTTGAACTCTGATGTTCAACAGGTTCATTTTAAATTGGATCACCACAGAACGGCTTTAAATTTTTTGGAACCCCACATGTATGCAGTTGTTATTGACTTAACAAATGCCTTTTATTTAATCCCCATACATACTTCTTATAGGAAATTCCTGGTTTTTCCAGTTTGGGGACTGCATGACCTGCCTGCCAATGGGTCTATCAACCTCTCCCTACACCTTTCATAAGCTGATGAGGCCAGTGGTAGCTAAATCTTTAAACAGACGGGGTGCGCATTATTAATTATCTAGATGACTCCCTCCTGATAGCTCCCTCAGAGGCAGAGTGTATACTGCCTAGGGACAAGGCGCTTTGCTTCTTCCAGGGTCCAGGCAAAGAGTAGGCTGCTTCCATCTCAACTCTTCACCTTCTTGGATTTCAATGGAGTCAATGACTATTTCCCTGCCACAGAATAAGCGAGCGGATTTGCTCTCAACGTTGGCAAAGTGGTCTGACGCGCTGAACGGATCGATTCGGTCCCTTTCCCGCCTCCTAGGAAAGTTGGTGGCGGCGGTTCCAGCTACTGTTTTCAGCCGTCCGCACCTCCGCAATCTAGAGCGGGATTGTGTCTTAGCTTTGGCGGCGTCCCACGATAATTACGAGGCGCCCTGTTCCCTCTCTTCTGGTTCCCTCGAAGACATTCTTTGGTGGGCCAAAACTCTTCCAAATGCGACTGTGGGCATTGAAAGGGACTTCTACGATCACATAGTTTTTTTCCAATGCGTCCTTGGCGGGGTGGGGTGGTTTTTCCAAACCCCACCCGGTCTATGGTTGGTGGCTTCTGTCTGAGAGATCAGCGCACATTAACCTTCTCGAGCTTTGGGCCACGCTTCACGTGCTTCGAGCTCTAGCATATGGTTGGAAGTCGGCTTCGGTCCTTCTACGGCTGGATAATACGACAGCTGTTGCCGTGATCAACAAGGGGGGTAGTGTAAGTTCCCCCACTTCTAGGAGGTTGCGCACGCTATTTGGGACTTCCGTGAGGCGCGCAATTTGCGTCTGTTTGCCTGGTACATTCATTACAAAATGTAATTGCTGATGTGGAATTGCGTCAAGCTAATTGGGAGTATGAGTGGGGTTGTCCCATGGAGTTTTTTCAGAGGCAGTTGCGGCCTTTGGCACACCCGGCATAGACCTCTTTGCTTCGACTGAGTTACACCATTGTTCAGTGTTTCTCTCCTGGTTTCCTCAGGATGGGTCATAGGGAGTAGATGGATTCACCCATGATTGGGCTCAATGGTATTTTTCTATGCATTTCCACCATTCGCCTTTATTCCACAGGTACTCAAAAAAGATTTGTAATGATAGGGCCACGGGGATTGTGGTTTTGCCCCTCTGGCTAGCTTAGCTATGACAATTTTGCATTCCATCATTGTGGGGCCTAATCATGATCTTCTTTTTTCACCTTACAGCAGTCTAGCCCATCCATTGGCGTCCAGCCTGCGCCTATGATTGGCGGTTTTGTCTGGGGATGTTTTGCAAGGCAGAGCTACCCAGCTGATGTCATTGACACACTCGTGAGTTCTCGGAAAAACTTCTCGGGAAAGTTCTTGGGTACTATGTCTCAATATAACCTTGCGTACCGGCTCTGGCTGGCGTTTTGCGCTGATAGGTCATGGAACCCCACACAGATAACACCCTATACTCTTCCATGTTTTCTGCAACACCAATTGAATACGTCAAATAAGGGTTATAGTACTCTCAATTATTCTCACAGGTCTGCATTATCACTGCTGTCAGCTTCTGACGTGGGTGCTCATGCAGATGTAAAACGGTGTTTTGAAGCTGTTTTCCGGCAAAGGCCTACAAGGGCTCGGTACCAGACTTCCTGGGACCCTGCAGGGGTAATCCAGTACTTATCAGCATCCAATGATACTTATAGAATTTTCCTCACAACTAAGTTGGCGATTCTGTTGTTATTGTCATCGGGACAGCGTCTACAGACGTTGGCGTTGATAGAACGGAAGCTTATTGTTTTCTCGCCAGTGCTACGATCTTTGTGCCAGGTTTTCTTAAAACCACTAGGCGCTCAGCTCACGCCCCCTCTATTGCCCTGCCTTTCTGTCCGGACTTGCCGGCAGTCTGTGTACCTTCGGTCCTGCGCGCTTACTTGAACCTCACGGCGGACGCTTCGTCGCCAGTACTGTTTCTTACAGTAAAAAAGCATTTTTCCGCTGCCTCAGCGGCTACCATAGGCCGTTGGGTTAAGTCAGGGCTTGCAAGAGCGGGTGTGGATATTGGGGCCTTCCCGGCTCATTCCACGCGTCATGCGGCAGTTTCCACGGCAGCGCGTCAGGAATGCCCCTACATGCAATTTTCGCAGCATTGGCTGGTCGCTGCAATCGCACATGTTTGCTAGGGTTTATAACAGACTTCTTTCATTGCAGGGACAATTTGCAGCTGCCGTCCTTCGTCCGTCGATGTAGCGCCCTTCAGCTTCAGTCATTTCCAGCGGTCATCCCCCAATGACTCTTCAAATCACATTACGGTTTTTCTATTGCAATTCAGAATTTGGCTCCTTGCAGAGTAACCTTCCAATGCTTCACTGTTTTGTGTTCATCTCTCGAAAATGTTTTCAACTCAAATTTAATCAGTCCACTTAATTTTGATCCTTTGCTTTAACTGCAATGGGCAATGAACATTTCCGGTGCTACACTGATACAGTTTCAAAAAATCTTAATTTACGGACCACAATGGACTGTTTCACTTCATGACTGGGTTGCTCTTTGCTGCATATTTCTACATTGCAATCATGTAGATTAAAAAAAAAAAAAAAAAAATTAATTAGCTTCCCCTTTGTTCCCTTTTGTGGCCAAAGGTAACAGCAATGAAAGGCGGGGGGCAGTTCCCTTTATCGCCCATTGCCACATGTAGCAGGGGTTGTGAACCTTCTCTTGGTTTACCCCTCCTTCTTTCTTCCCCCTCTTTTTGTCTTGCCTCTTTTCCGGTGGACGGGTTTTTTTCTGCTTTTAACAGCTGCCAGTAGTGACCACTTTCCGATATACCGAAGTATAATTTACTGATCAGCCCACCTGATGGGCAGGCTGATCACAATTATATTAGGTATAAGAGGAAAGTGGTCACCTACGTCCCACCCTGCATCCCAGACGTCGATGTTTCGAGGTCGTTCGGGCTGCCTCTGTTTTTTTTGTTTCCCCAGCCCAGCCGTCCACCGGGGGATGATCTTCAAACGTGCAATGGCGGACCGGAGGAGGGTAGCGATGCTGGGAGAAGGTGGCAGTGTTACCACTGCACACCTTATTATTTTTTTTCTTCAACAGCTTAGCGACCATTGCGGTCGATAAGCCTTTAAAGACGTTGTACTCGCGACCCTAAAGGGCCTGCTGCCAGTAGTGACCACTTTCCTCTTATACCTAATATAATTGTGATCAGCCTGCCCATCAGGTGGGCTGATCAGTAAATTTTTGAACAAAACTACATCTTAGATGAGCGGCGTCTTGCAAATTTCACTTTTAACAAGCCGATTTTCAGTCTCGTTTTGATATTTATTGCTCTAGAAACTTGAGGTACTTTTTATTAATAAGGAGATTGTGTATTAAATGAAAATGGGACGATTTGTAGCAGTTTTCGGTCTGAGGTTGATGAAGTTTGAAAGTTTTCCCATATGTCAGGTGAGACTGAGCAACTCGAAGTACCCAAACACGTCCCTTTTTCGACATGTTTAGAGTGACGGACTGTTAACACATGAATGACATTACTCCGAGAGCGATCGCTGCTAATAAATACCAACGAGCCAGGTGACGTTACGATCTATCAACAATGTGACAGAACGATGACTTCTTCATCATCCCAGTAGAATAAGGCGATGACATTGCGATTACCATTTTGTGACCGTGTATGTCTCCGCTAACTCCGTGAGTCTATTACATCAAATCGCCCTAAATATCGATGTACGATTTATAGCTGTGTCGCTAGTGAAATGCCAGCAAAATCCCCCCAATCGAATTAAACTTTTCTACCCCTAACCAAAAAATGTACTTCCACCCGTTTCAAAACCCCGACTGACAAAAGCTGTTGGCCAAAAACAGTAACAGTTTCCCACCCAGTCACATACTCAATATGCAAGAGTGTGCTTCGTACAATGGAAGGGCCTTCAGACCCTTCACGGGGAACAATGAAGTAGCAAAAAGAACTTGAAAGGGCTCCACCGCCCGAGATCTCGATTGCTCTCTTCACTAAAGATGAAACTTGAAACAGAAACGCATATCTCGACGTTGAAGTAGCTTCATGTTTAGCTTCCTGCCTTCTGCGACTTGACTTCATATCTTTGTCTCGTCTCTTTGCGGTGACAAAAAATTGTTTCAGGGGTTCCAAAAACAAATTAGCATTTTTTCTTAAGGTTCCTATTTTTGACGCTAAATTTTTATTATACAACTGCGCAGTCTGATATATAAACCAACGAGTTTAATAGGCTCGAAAGCATTAGGGGATGTAACTGAAATACACTTTGTGAAATACACTTACATTGAGCATTGGAGAACGGGCAGAACTGAGAGCTGCCCCAGCACGCCTTTCTCAACTCCCACGGTACACTTTATGTTTACCTGAAACTATGCACCAGATTTTTTTGGGGTATTATCGAAGTAAAATGACCATTTAAGTATACAATGTGAGTTGTAACAAACGCAATCGGTTTTGTGACTCAAAGAACATTTCACTTTTTCAATTGTTTGATTGTAAATAATAGAGAAACTACATTTTCATCGTTCAAATTCTAAACTATTCTATGATTCACACTATTTTTTACTCTGATAGCCTTAGGCATCTTTTACGGCCGTGACTTGAACAAACTGTAATATTTTTATAATTTGAGAACATTTTTCATTTCTGAGACCTTAAAAAAACCACTTAGTGTAAACGCTGCTAATTCTTTCATAGGGGTTGGTTATTCCTCGGACCAGCAGCATGTAAACTCATTCTGATCGATTCAACTTCCAGAATTTACTGGAAAATGATACCCCACACGCCTATGAACCAGAAATCTTGAAAACACACATTCAAAATGGGTAGATGACAATCCATTTTGACCCATAACCTCTTTCGGTGGGCACCAATCGTTCCGGGACCCGTCTCATTTGATTCAGCATCCAAAATTTAGTCGAAAATGATACCCAACACGCCTAGTTCACCGAAAATTCGAAAATCCGTTTTTCGAAATACACATTTTGACACAAAAAAACGTAGGTTGATCATTCAAGGGATTATCAACCAAAAGGAAAAATAACTAGTAGAAGTTCGTAATTTTTCATTAGTTGGGCTTGACTTCAGAGGCACCAAAGCGATAGAGCTGAAAACAGAGTTAGCTCAACCATAGAAACCTTGGGCACTCTATTTGTCGCTTTACTTCGACAAGCCCGATCAATGCTACTCCAGCCACTATCATCTACCATTTCAGGCTGTCCATTTCAGGCTCTGTTTGGCGCGCAGTCTCTAATCCCGCTACTTTTTCATGTGTTTTCGTGGGGAGTGGCGTAGTAGGTAGTATTATTAATTCTCGTACGACTAGGAGTTTTTCACCATTGCTTCACCATGCTCCCGTTCGTAGCTGCCTCTGGTTTGCGTGTAAATTGAACGTGCACCATCATCAATTATTACAGGAACACAAACCAAATGAATGCGTCCTATTCATCTTCCAATGATACCAACTCCTCTACAGCCGAGCCATTCACACCGATGGATACTAGCGATTCATCCTGGCAAAGACATGGCACGAGGTTTCAGGCCGACGACTCTATGGTTTGTACGGATGAGTTTACATTCGGTTGCAAGACCATCAATATCATCTATTTGAGAGGCCACCTGTTCGTGTTAGAGTGGCCTAATCGGATACGAAGAACCACTAATGTGCCGGCTTGGTCCACATCACTACGCCCAAACTATTCCCTCGCCCTTCGTCCGAACACGCGGAAACGTGCGAACGGACAAACAGGGTAAATACTCGAAACCGGTGGTAATTGACAGGCCGGGAGTGGACCTGATGGAGGAGGTGGGTTGTACATAATACTCGCCTCTCCACCTCTTCCACATATCCGAATGGTATGGGTGAGGGGGTCCACGACGTCCCATTAGTCCAGTGACAGGCTAATGTTCAGTCCGAGCCGTTTTCCAACTCGCACCGACCGGGTTTCCACGAAAACCCCGTGGCAGGATTGTAGCAAGTATTGATGACCTCCTCTTCAATGAGCCGGCCACATGTCAAACGCCTCCGATAGTTTTCATGTATTTCTGATGCCGTCCACTCGCAACACTATTTCACTATGTCCATCTCACCACTTGCGGTTTGTACGCTTGGAATATTTATGAACACTCCGATTCGTTCCGAATCCGATATTGACACCAGCTGTCAGAGCCGTCCGTCTGTGTTCCTAGTCTATCAGGTTCAAATGTTCCAGATGTAGAACCGGTGCATTATGCACGAGGCTTCATGCAGCTGGTGGCTTTACCGTAGAAATATAGGGTGTACCACTTATATGCTGCATTCGTTGATGTCTAGGTGTCTAATATTATTATCAGAAAATTATCCCTCAATTATCTAATTAACGAGTCAAGAGCAGACATACAGCAAATCAGACATCATACGTAAATATACTACCTCCAGACGGCACCTCGCTGTGCTCTGACATTTTCAATGAACTCTTGCACATCGAATCTCCGATCTCGTAATCTAAACAACTCGTCACTTTTGGTTGGTTATTCCTTGAATACTTGAATAACCAACCAATGTTTTTATGCAAAAAGTCAATCTCTCCGATTCGGCCCAAAATTTTTTTTTCTGGACGTTTCAAGGTGTCTAGATCAAAAAAGTCAAATGTCTGTCCGCCGTACGCCGTCCGCGCCGTTTTTATTGGTAGGTAAATTTGCTAAAAATCTGAAATTTGGATGAGTGGTCTGTTCCCGGCTTTAGTTGGTCCTCGAAACTTTTAGCCCGATCGGACCAAATTTGGGCAGGGTAGGGGTCAAAATGTGAAGTTCAAAAAATGGATTTTCGAGATTTTTGGCGATCTAGGCGTGTGGAGTTGAATTTTCCGCTAAATTTTGGACGTTGAATCCAATGAAATGGGTCCCGAAACGATTGGCGCCCTCTGGATGAGGTTATGGGTCAATATGGGTACCTATTTACCCAGTTCGATGATGTGTTTTCGAGATTTTTGGCACCTAGGCGATTTTCGACTAAATTTTGGACGCTGAATAGATTGGAATGGGTTTGGGACCCGCCACACCCACCGTTTCCCCCATTTTCCCCATGTTGAAAAAATTAGTCTCTATTATTATATCCAAATTAGGTCCGTGGAAAAACCAACCCTTGTGAATGAATTTGCATCGTTTTTGGTCTCTTAGTCAAATAGTCATTCTGTTTGTTTTCATGTTTTCAGTTGGTGTGGCGGGTGCAGGACTCATTCCAATCGATTTAGGGTTTAAAATTTAGTGGAAAATGATACTCTACACGCCTAGGTACCAGAAATATCGAAGTAGGTAGATATATACCCATTTTGACCCATAACCTCTTCCAGTCGGCGGCAATCGTTCCTGGAATTTATCCGAAAATAATACCCCACATGCCTAGATCGCCAATAGTCTCGAATATCCATTTTTTGAAATACACCACATTTTGAATGCGTGTGTATCAACACTGGACAAGTGGTCATAGGTGTTGAGAAGCATCGCCGCGGCTCTTCACGATAAGTCGGATTTTCGTCACTTTTAAACGCCATGCCGGGTCTCTCAGGGTGGCGGGTGCGAGGCTGTGGTTTTTCGCCCCTTGCCCTCTCCGCTTCTTTTTTGAGTGGTTTTGAATTAGCTTTGCCGGATTCCATCGATGTCTGTGCTAACCGCCCTCCTGTCTCGTCCCCTCCCTTCCAACTAGAGAATAGGGCTGGTCTTAAGTTGTGGGTTGTCGAAAATTAAGCGCTGTCATCAACCTTGTTCAAAACCGGGGTTCACTCGAGACCCAGATTTGCACACAACCCATTTCCCTCATTGATGGTTTCTCGACCTGTGTTTCATACCGAAATACATAATGCATCATTTCATACGACCCTCCATCTTCGGCGCCGTGTCACCTTCAATCAAGAGGTTCCAGAGTATCCATAAGTGATGTCGGTATTCCCTGGAGAGTGTCTCCTAACTACGATTAATGTGCATTATTCATACGACGTTGCCTCATATCACTCATGTTCGATGGTGAACAAAACATCCGGTCGTGCCGAGGTTTGAAGGATAATGGGGCATGCGCATTGTCCCTTTCTAACTGGAATAGAAAGTGGATTCTGGTGATCTTGATAGGCTGATCTGACTGCTGATTTTTTCGTTTTTGGACACAAAGCAATCTTGTAGTATCCGAAATGGAGCCCCAACAATCATGCTCTTGGCTGTTGGAATTATGTCACTTATTGGTTCAGTAAGAGTATAAATCCTCCCCTTTTGAGCTTTAAATGTCGGCACTTACGGCCACTTTGCTACAATAAGTCTTGACAAGCAGCCTGGAGGATCGCAAAGTTCACTTTCCAAGTTGTTAAGTCTAAAAGTATACGTCCCAAGACAGATGGAGATTTCTGGGGTTTGTTGAACCGACAGTACATTTCATTGAGGCAGAATGTACGGTGGTAATCAAACACGACGTCTATAATGGGGTTTCATAAGCAAACATGATCGACAAAGCAGCTGAAATGAACTCGGTTCTAATGGATACTGCGATCTATAACGGAGAAATAGTCCTCGTACTGTATTGGTACGTATATACTCTTTGTCCACCCTCACATCTAAATATACTTCCACCACCACTCAGAGTAAAAAAGTGCGTTTAAAAGCCCTGCGGTCCCTCATAACACTTACGAGCCACGCTCATCATCCTTTCTGAGACCCATCGTGCCAAAATGAAAATGTTTTCACGCATTAAGGATTTTTTCCTCGCTAGTTCTTTCGTGGAAATCAACTCTTCCCCTTCTGATGACTATACTCGAAGCTCATACTCTCCCACCCCGACCCCCCTCCACTAGACGTATTCATTTAATGACGCGCCGCATTAATCTTACGCGTCCGCCTCCAGAAAAAAAATCCAGTAATAACAGGAGAGACGATGAGGAGAATGAAGGAAGTAGGGTAATCACGAGATAACTTCTCCCTCGTCTCGTCTCCTACGAGATACGAACTGCCGTAATTTTAAACTTAAGTTTTTAAAGTTGATGCTTTTTCATAAACTTCCGAAGAAAAGTTGTGAACGTCGGAGTTTAAGTTTCTTTTATGAAACGCGGGAAATATTTTCACTTGAGGGAAGTTCATTATCTACCTCGCCTTTAATAATAATGCTAAACGTGTTTATATTGGATACAATTTAAATTGTAGAAGAGGCACGGGTAAATTATTGCGCATGTATTTGTTTGGAATTCAGTGAAATTCAACCCCTTTCAACAATTTCCCCACGCCAGCGCAATAATAGGTACATAATAAGAAGATAGCTATCGATAATGGTCTTGTTTTTAACTTCTAGTTTTCAAAAATTGCAAAAATGGGTTTTTATATTATAATTTTCCAAGATATTTGTATTCATTTTCATTTAAAATACCTAAGCACAAATGAAGAACCTTAACTTGATCATCTTCCTGCGCCCGTGGCCTTATGGGCCACTAGCTTGTGGCTTCTGAATCTGAAGGCCTCCAATTACGCGTAGCTTAGTGAATTAGGCATTGTAAGTAGTCGGTAGATCGCTACCATGACAGTTTAACCTTCGTAATGAAAAACGGTGAAGGGCTGTGCCTAAACACTAGTTGCGGAGCAGGCACAGGTGCATCATCATCGGGATTTTATTTGAAATTAGACGACTCGCGGTTATGCACACGCTTCAGAAACCTTGACCCTCCTAATATTCGTATATTTGTCATCCCTGAATCCCTCCATCCGAAAAACCTATTTAAGCAGAAAAAGCCGCACTAACTTGATTAGGAGTTAATACTTCGGTTCAACGTTTCCCTGTGCCATTCTGTCTCATAAAAGCGAATTAACTCACAAACGACGTATCCAACGGGATGAAAACAGTTGGAATTGTCCTTTAGATAAAGACGTTCCAACCACGAACCCACTAATGAAATACTTGCTTATAAAGCCGTTGGAAACAAAATAACATCTCTCTCCGATTAGCATAAACTAATCTACCCTCGTTACCTAGATCAAATTACAAGATCACGTGAAAGTCCTCCGTAAAGGCCATGTTAATTGAACCCTAACAAGAAACGCACTCCACAAGAAAACCAGGTTTCGCCCTCTGAAAGACTCGAAATTGATGATCGAGGTAAATATTTATCTTCAACTCCCTCTCTGGAATTGTCTCGAGCACGAAAAAAGGGGATTGCTTTGAGTCGAGTTCTTTTATTTTTTGTGGGATAACAGTTTTACTCGTATTTTTAAGGGGAGACACGCCCAGAATTCGTCCCTGTTATTGCGAGACTGATTCTCGGACGCGGGTCGGGATGTTTAAATACAACTGATACGATTCTGGTATTGATATTCCTCTTCTTTTGTAGATATTTTGGTTACGATAGAAGGTCATAATCGAATAATCAATATTTTACCCACTCAATTCACGATGTCATTCTGTGGGCAGCAAACGTTATATGAAGTCCCGCTACCAAATACAGTGGACAGGGGAAAATCACCGGTAAATATGTTCATTTTGTAGAGAGGTTGAGCATATTATCTCTTGATAGTATCAGATCACATCTAATCGATCATATTGAGAATATATCGATGAACTTTTCTATATATTATAACGATCGGGTTCATTCTCACATTGACTGATGTCTCCTTTCTTGCACAATGTACAAGCTACGTCAGCTATTTCGTAACAGGCAATGGCAGCCTAAAACACGAACTTCTTATTTTTAGATCAGCTTTGTTCTACAACGACTAAAATCTATATATTTTCATTATTACCATGTTTTTATTTTTTACCTAGATGGGTCTTTAGACTGAATATATAAAAGAACGGAGGGTTCTTTGTGCCTTGAGCGCCTTATCATCTTTTGTGCGATCTCGAAGTTTCTGCTCTTTTTTCGTCTTTCCTATCGTCCTTCCCTTTTTCTCTTGTCCCTCTATTATACAGGAGAAGCCCCGAGGCTGAGATGATGTTACTTCGTCAGAAAGATGACATAGCTAGAACATCTCGTGGATATTTACACTTTTTTTTCGCCAACAAGATAATCATTTGACGTCACCAAAAAAGTTAATTTTTGAACTGCAGATATCTGTGGATCGGCACACTTCTGAATCCAGACCCCCCCCCCCCCTCCCTTTCAGAGAGCATTTGCGTGGGAAGAATAACAGTTATAATAAAAGTGGGAATAGTCTAAAATTGTTTCCGAGTTTTTCCAAATACTTCCCCAGAAATTCCTGATACGTTTTCAGAACTTCTTAACAATTGTGGATTTTCCTTTGATAATTTACGTCGGTCAAAAGGGAACGTGTCTAAACAGAAAACCCCAAGGTATTAGAGGCCTGTAATGAGCCATCTTAGTGAAGGAACTTATAAGTACTTACCTTGCTCATCGAAGTGTGCCTTTTAAGGACTAAATCGAATTGAAAGATTCATCGAGACGAGGCCTAGTTGAATTCAAACTACGGCGTTGAGACCTTCAACGAACGCCAGCGTTAAAAATTGTATGAGTGCATGAGGCAATTCAATGCTCCGTGTTCCGTTCTCATTTCCCTGTAAAGCCGGAGACAATAGAACGGGGAACAACAGCATGCTACTATTTCTCGGCACCCAAGACAATGCGAAAACTCTACGCATAACACCAAGTTTAGAGAGGTTATCCTTCATGCAAACGCATAAAAGCTTCCAGTTATAAACCTCGGATGTTGAGAGTGGAAAACGACTAAATTTCGAGAAAATCGACGCTGGCAGGGGGATAGGGGTGGGATGGATGCTAGCGTAAACAAATGTACACCATGCGAAGGGGCACATGCGAGCTACGTTGTAATAACATGAGGTAATTAACTCTCGAGGACGCATTGTGGAAATCCATTACCAGCTCGGCTAGGCGAAAGATCCTTTGTGGCGGCAGCACATCATTTCCACATCCAATAAACTATAACCGCAGACGGTGTTCTGAGGCGGGCGAAACGACTGGTGGAGTTCAGTGCTCACGTAGTTGAATCACCGATCTGTGAATAAATAGGAGGCGTAAGTAGGTGCGTGGGTATTTGGTGGAGATCATTAAGTGAAACGGAAGAGACCGGAGTCTCACGCCGAATTAGAGCGATGTTGCTTGTGCAGTATTGATTCCAAACTCGTCTTCATCTCCCAAAACACCATTCATTGGATTGATGGAACACGGTCAAATCGAGAGAGCATTCCTCCCCTCTCCAAGTTCACTGTCGGTAGTCCCCTGGGTTCATGGGTCCTTTTTGCGCCACTTTTAGGCCGGGTACACACGTTGAGGATTCTGGAGAGGATTCCGGAGAGGATTCCTCGTTGATCGATTCCTCTCCGGCCGACGGACCGTGTGGACGGGTCGAGGCCTTCAGTTGAGGCGGACCGAACAGGCCGCCAGGCCTTTCCAATTTTTGGAAAGGCCACCTGAGGCCGGGGTTCCGGTTCCCGGAATTGAACCCCTTCCTTCACGTGTGGATGGGGTGATCGGTTGTAGGTATCGCTCGAGTATCGTCACAGTGGTCGTTTCCCGTTAATTTGTTCACAGTTTTCCTCGAAAGGCCTCTCGCGTGTCAAAACCTCTGGCCGAAGCCTCCTGGTTTTCCCGTACGTGTGGATGCTCCGTCCGGCTCCGGCCGCCTCAGAGGTTTTCCTCAGAGAAATCCCTCTTCGGAATCCTCTCCGGAATCCCTGAGGAAAACCTCTGAGGCGGCCGGAGCCGGACGGAGCATCCACACGTAGGGGAAACCTCAGAGGCGAAACGGGGCGAAAAACAAAAATCAAAAAATAAACGAGGAGCTACGACCACTGTGACGATACTCGAGCGATACCTACGACGTTGAGGCCAACCAATCACCTCATCCACACGTGAGGGAAGGGGTTCAATTCCGGGAACCGAAACCCCGGCCTCAGGTGGCCTTTCCAAAAATTGGAAAGGCCTGGCGGCCTGAAGAGTCCGCCTGAACTGAAGGCCTCGACCCGTCCACACGGTCCGTCGGCCGGAGAGGTTGGCCTCAACGGGGAATCCTCTCCGGAATCCTCAACGTGTGTACCCGGCCTTAGGTATCCATCCACACCAGGTTTGAAAGCAACCTTTCCAAGATCATCCCGGGTCACCTGAACAGGGGGAGGTGGGGGGGGGGGGGTTACAAATCTTCCACCAGCACCTTACATTATTTCGTTTATTAGAAGGCTAGGGTGTCGACTGTGTCGTTCTGCTCGCTTTCTCCATTGCAGTAGCTTCTAGACGGGTTGGAGTTTGTGTCTATTCAAGGAATGTCTTCACAGATTTTAAAGTAAACACGTTTTCATTCGGTCATTCATTCTCGGTAAAACTACTTACTGAAAATGAATTGAAATACCAAGAACATGTCTTTCATAGTCTAGGGAGCATTTCTCGCAAGGACCAACCACTTCAAAGTAGCTTTTCAAATTTTTTCGAATGATACAGTTAATTTACAATAGTCTGGTGCACTGTTTATTTTATCAAGACTGATCTCCGAAGGACTGTGCGATTTGTTTTCTCACATTCCTTCTTGGTATGAGAATTTGAGGAATACTCACGAACGGCCTGAGTTGATCACTGCTTTTCTGGAATGATCAAAGCGGACATGATTCGGGAATGCTTGGTCAAACGAGTGCCATGAGTCTCTCGTTGACCCTCTCCAATTAACTGGCCAGTTAACCAAAGCTAAACATCATCAGGCATCGGCCCAATTTACCTACGCCTTCGAATAAAGCGGTTGTTCTCGGTCAAAGTGCCTTTCGTGCTTCGGAATCAGTTACTTCGGGGGAAGGGGGGAGGGTGAACCACTACTTTTCCATTGTTGATCCTAACGCTAATGTTGCAAAGGAATCGTAGTATTATCAATGCCAGAGTCGACACGCGAAGGTTTAATTCTGCTTCCGACAATGGGAAAACCCATTACAGGACCCTTCCAGCAAAGGGAAAATGATCTGGACGATTTACCCGCATCGGTATCTTGCTTCATATCGCATTGTGAGCGCGTGTCCTGGAAGGGGCGGGATTCAACGTGCCTGTGTCGACTGGACGGAGGTCATAGGGAAAAAACTACTTCCCAACGACGTGATTGGTTGAGTGGTTGCACGAATACCGGGGCCCTCTACCAGAGTGCGTTCACGACGCAAAATTTCGGTTCTCTATCAGTAATTTCCTTAACTTTGACCAAAAAATGATCAGTATGTATCTAAAAAAATATTATATTTTAAATAATTTATTAATACATGCCTAAGAAAGTCAGGCCAGTATCAAAGCAGTGCAAAAAAGGTCATTATTTCCCAGCCCCGACAGAGCGCGTTCAGATCAGCCGATTTGAAGGGAAATTGCCGACAATGTGGCTCAAATGTGTAGTAAGTTGGTGGAGGGTATTTTTGTTTCCAACTGTAGTGATGTGAATAGCAAGATTTCTCCTCTTGCATCGCACTTTTGTAACCTACCTAGTTGTCTCGTGAATATACGAGCAGTTCAAAAGCTGCTCACATGTCTTCGGCTTCCACCCTCGATCCTTCGAGTCACCCACGTGTCATCTTCCTGAAATTCGTTGAAGAAAATTCATTGAGTTGTTAGAAAGCGTTTCAGAGAATTTTAGTCACAGGTAGGAGGCTCCCGTTAGTGATTCACTTACAAGGAAAATTCAGAAGGTGAAACTTATTCACAGAAGCGCATACGTGTCACCCTCGAAGGTGAAAAGGAATAACAAAGCAACTACACCGTGTAAAATGGTTCCTACAAACCAAATACTGTAAATCATATCAAGCATAAATTGTTCATCAAGCTGTCGCTCCATTGGCTAACAATTGCAATAGCAACTGACATTGCGGCCGTGTTACGATCTATTATATCAATTGTTGTTGATTTTTGTCAGCCATGGTATCCTTAGTTGTTGTTTTTCTCCACTTACTTTGCTCTGAAACAAGATTCATCAATGGCAAAACCGCTCTATTTGCACCCCCTTTACGTGCGAGAGATGGAATGACGTCATGCAAATACATTTTCACTCTTATTCCCGTTTCTGTACGTTAGCTGGATACGACGTATTTTGCAAGTTTTTAGAGAGTTTGGATAAGACAGGTTGATGAAAAAATATATATAACGGCAAACCTATTACTTTTTGGAGAACTAAACGATTGTTTATCCGATCAGTAGGTAGGTAATGAGGTTTATCATAACCTATGGCGCAATAGTTCAATATACGTCAAGGTTGTAGGATGTTATACTTGTGCAGGTCATTCCACAGTAATTTCATTGCATATTCCAACATTTCCAATAAGGAATTCACTATTGGCGTACAGACGACAGTGCGTTTGAAGAGAAAACCAACATCCACAGTCGAACCAGTCATATTTCCATTTTCTCCACCGTGTCTAGTAATGTCGCCACGAACACGGTACCTCATTAGACATAGGTATATCGTTTGAACACTAAAGTAGTTTGATGTTGGGTCACGTTATCAAAGGGGTAACAGGGTTTGATTTCCGAGAGCAACAAGGGAAACTCGGTAATAAGTTGAAGTGAAACAGCCCCGAGAAGCGAGAGTAATGAGAGAAACTAATCAGACGTCGTCTAATCAACTTATTGGGTTTGCAACCTGGTCCGAGAGCACGGTTGGAGAAAATGAAGGCGATTCACTCGTGATTTACATCCTCTTCAGCTCAACTTCTGAGTTTTGTAGTGAGTTTAACCGGTGAGCGAGCTCCCATTTTTGTCTTGCTACATCGTTAACGAGGTTCGGTGTTTCCTTACCAGAAAGGTTGCTTCCGACGGAGTTATTTCATCAACCCGTCAATAGGGTTTGGGGCGTTATGAGAAAGGAAGCGGGAGGGAAGTATCAAAGGGAGCACGTTTGCTGCGCAGGGCCGCTTTGATACAGAAGGAGGTGATGAAGACTTAAAGGGGCCCACACAACGGTTTGTGAACAGAGGCGTTCTCAAGTGGGTGAAATGCATTCGAGAGTCACCATATAAATCCGCAAGAGCATTCACACGTTGACGTTCTAGCGAATCTTGGTTTTAAAGGAGAAAGGGCAAGATTTTAAGAAAATCTCTTAAATCTATGATTTAATGTTTTTATTGAATAGAAATTATTAAAACACCAAATTTTGATGTTCTTATCTTATTTTGACTTCTAAGAAGTCCATCCGTGGGCTGCTGATTTGATTTACCGAGTTGGCTAACCTGGCTTCGTTAACATTCCGATGTTAATTTCTTGTTTTTCCCGCATCGTACCCACTAATCTCCTGGTATTTTCTATCGTCAGGATAGATAATCTAGAATCTACTTCACCACGACTTCTGGTTTTTGAAAAAGCCAAGCCATAATTAACGAGTAAGGAAGATACCCCATTTCGCCTACGAAAACTGGCCTGACAGAAACACTAGTTCTATCTTTCTATGGTGCCTATCACGGTTTCCACTGTTTTCGGTAACGTGGTACATTGTCCTATATAATATTATCTTACATAGAGTCTGGTTGAAATTTCACCCTCAACATAACCCTTGTACGGGCCAAATCAGTAACAGGAATATTTTTGATCTGAGTTGATAAGATACACCCATTTACGGCAAGTTCTCCGGACGTCAGGGTGTGGCACGTTCCAAAACCGCTTCGTCCTCTCTTCAAACACGCTCATAGCCGCAATGCCAACTGTCATAATGAAATTCGGGTCTCAAAGTGTACATTTAGCCGACAGATAACACGCTAACCAACCCATCAAACGTTCACCATCGTTCAGTCTGATCCTCGCTCGTTCGACTGAAAAACAAATATCCCGCGCTTGGCGATAATCAGGCCCTCCGTAATATTATCGCTTAATTGACTCGGCAACGAGACACGAGCTTCGGTTGGTGATGAAAATCGTAACTCACCAGCCCGTAATAATTGTCCCGCTTGTCAGTACTTGTTGGGATTGAACTGTCCCAGAAGGCCCAAGTGTCATCGATTATGAAATGGTTCGATTCTCGATATTCATTCGGCCAAACTGGTTTGAAAATTGGCGTGGTTGTTGGATATTACATGTTCACTGCTTTTCATTGATTCAATTCCTGTGTTCCTCCCGACAATTTATCTATCTACAATCATACCCAGTGACTCCTGTAAAAAAAAAATAAAAAAAAAAATTAAATAACATAAATTTTATGCGTACTTATTTCGTATGTTTCAGACCAACAATTTGCGGCAGCCGACTCCAACAGCTCTACTCCTACCAAGTCTTTCGTACCGTGCAAAGTTTGTGGCGACAAGGCGAGCGGCTACCATTACGGGGTTACGTCCTGCGAGGGATGCAAGGTAAGGGAGCTTTGAGTTGCATGCTGTGGTAGCCAACAAAAGATAAGTAAATAATAAATGTCATATAAGGTAACCATATATTTTGTGGTTTAGGGGACGTCAAACCCCTGGTGAAAAATATCAGAGTATTTTATGTTAACGTTAGTATGTTATGTTGTATTTTTCTCTCAGGACAATGGGACTGGAAGATTCTTTGAAAGGGGACGTTTGGACACCCTAGTGATGCATGGAAGCCCCCCAAGGTCTTTGTAGAAGTTTTGTGACTTGCAGTACTGTGGCACAGTAAAAATTATTGCTGAAAATAAGGCCCAGATATCTTTGGACCGCCGTTCTTCGGTTGGTATCCAGGACAGCGGATTTCTGCTTCGTCCTCCCCCGTTTACTATTCAACCATTAATGACTGAGAGAATGAACTATCATGATATAAAATCATTCAGTTAGACTATCCTTCATTGTTATTAGTGACTGACTTACTCCATCAATATACCGCTTCCATCTACCCGTCGTATTACGACAGTCAGGCAAAAACGGAATTTTCATCGCCAGATTAGACGCGACAGGTTAGCCCCGTTCCCAGCATCGATTTTCCAATTATTATCACCCGTCAGTCGTTTTTCCTGTACAGGATCCATTTTATCATTAGTCGCAATGACTGTCACACAAAGTAACATCGAGGCAAGTCAAATGGAGAGCTTCCCGTGGAGTTCATAGAGGGAGACGTAACGTCGATATTCATTCTGGAGCTTCCACTTTCGACGTGTACATCGGCGAACGTTGAGTTTCACCGTGGTATGAAATTTCCTAGCGATGAAATATGATTTCATCGGTCAGAAATAGGTACGATTTCAATCATTATTTTAGAAGGAGAGGGGTTCTATGGGGAATTTTGACGTTGCTGTCAATCCAAAGTGGACTGTTGTGTCTTCCTTGTGGGCATTTGGAGTTGCGGAGTAGTTAGAAATCAAGTTGTCGTACCTATTTGCATCCCCTACCGTTAAGTGTCTCTATATTCTCTGGTAACCACTCATCGCTCGTGGTCGGGGTCCCTATCACCATGTCCGACCGTGGCATGCTCAGAGTGGATCGAATCCAGATCTCATCCTATTCAAGTGGATAGACTACAGATGACAACAGTGACCTCAAATAGGACCATTATTGCTGTCATCGTGAATACACATATCAAGATTTAGTTCTTAACGAATGAAAGCGTTGGCATTGTTCTTAAATTAATGTTGGGTATAACTGAGATAGGTACCTGGTTTACAGGTGGTAACTGGCTTGCAATGAATTTTGAATTGAGTGTCCCCTATTTCTTCACTTTAATCCCAAAGCGAAACTCTTTTTCCGACTAGTTGGCCGTCACAGGATTGCCAATTCCCTATAATGATTTGGAATTCAATGAACACTTCGATTTGACTTGCCTTGACTTAATAATATGTACCTCAATGACACACATCTTCATGCGCAATTTTCCATTTTTTGTACAGTATTCCTCGATACGAGCAGCAACTGGTCCTTTACTCAACTTAATTCCGCTTTGCGTCCGAAACAGTTTAGGTCCCGAAAATCTGGAATAATTCCTTTCGGAAATTACCCATGACAGACTGATATCGATCGCTTAAAGGCCCTAACCAGCCGGAATTGTCGTGGAATAATTTATTTCAGATAATAACAGGTAGAATTCGATAGTTACTTCATCGTCAAGAGTACTCAGCTTTAGACAAAAGAAAATCCGAACGAATTTGAAATTATTATTTACAATTAATGGTAAAGTTGTATCAACCGCTGTACCCTGTACCTACTTTCTGGTAACGAGCAGAGAGGAGGTATCAGGCTGGACTCAGCTGGATGCACGTTGTTAGAAACTGCTGCTAACGTCTGGTTCGACGACTAAAGCGCCCTCTTGTTCGTCTGCTTCTCGCCGAATTTTATCGATTCATGTTAGGGTCGCTTTTCCCTCCTCTACTATACGCAATTGTACACAATTCGTGGTTCCCCGGCGGGTTGTTGGTGGCGCTATTCCAGTCGTCGGTCGGCTTGGATGTTCTGAGCGTTGACATAATACTCTTCGCACCAGTTTTATAGAACATCGATTCTGGTGTTAACTGCCCCCAATAGAGCGCGACATCCAAGAGTTAGCTTGGTTAGGATGCATTCAGTAACCTGCAAGGTTGAGATGCCTGAGGAAAGTGCCTCAGTGCCACCATGTGCCAGTAATTAGAGGCTCCTGAAAACCTCATTAAATCTACAAACCTCTTACGAAGCCCGTGAAATACACCAAGTGCGTGCGTTTATTAGTGTGAGGACATGAACTCTGAAGCAACAAGGGTGAATTTCAATTACTTACCATGTAGGACGACGATGCCTAGTAAGCTCGTACCTGTACGTTTCGGTGACGGGGTGAATATATTTCTACTCCGATGTGAAATTTCTGGTACAGTCTTAGCAAGACAGTGTTAGCTGTTCTAAATCTCACTAGACTCAGATTTTTTTCAAACCCGGAACTCCTCCAGGTTCCCCGCCGCTTCGAGACTAACGCAAGGATAGAATATATACCCGAACATTATTCACAGACCTGCGATAGACCCAGTATCCGAACGGTACAAAGTCTATAGGCGAAAAAAATATCGCACGACTTAGGGACAACGTCGTTCATCAATATAAGCCCGCAACTTCGTCTTGTCCCGAGGGCATGAATAAGTGACAAGCCAAGCGGCCGTTCTTCTTCATAGATTGATCACGGAGGAAGAAACCCAGTCACGATTCGGGTCACCCTCAGGGGACCCAGAGAAACCCCTTCCGACACGCGATAAATCTACAAAAAATCTAAAATGATTTTTTTCTCTCTTTTTTTTCAAGACAAAGGTAGCCCTGGAGTCTTACACCCTCCCCGTTACACAACAATCCGGACTTCCAATGAAATTTTCGAGCAAACAGACTTTCAGCTTGCATTGTAAACAGCTCTCAGTAGTCCGGTCATTCCAAACTAGGAGAGGATTCCCCAATCAAGGCCACTATTTATAATTTTATCGTCAGATTTGAATGGTGACATGTACAAATCAAAGAACTATGGCATTATTGTTTATCTTTTCACAGTGGAATAAATATAAGGTACGAGTATGAAGGTCAACGGTATATTACACAATATTGATATATGATTAGTAACGAGTCAACGTTATTTTACAGGGCTTCTTCAGGCGGAGTATTCAGAAACAAATTGAATACAGGTGTCTGAGGGACGGGAAGTGCTTGGTGATAAGGCTGAACAGAAACCGGTGCCAATACTGTCGATTCAAGAAATGTCTCGCCGTCGGCATGTCCAGAGATTGTGAGTATCGTAGTCGACGTACGTCTGGAAGACCTGTTATCTTGCCTGTTATCTAGCCTATTCCACTGTCCTTTCCCACATGCTGTTCGATGTCTGACCTGGTTCGGACGAGAGAATTAGTTGAATTGATAGAATAGACCTTACACATTTATGCCAGATAATCCATAGCTTTAATTTTTGTCTTATATCGGCATATTATTTGAAGGGAAAAGATGAAAAACTGAATAATCATGCATGAATTGATTGTATCCTTTCCGCTCTCTCAACCTTTCCCAGATCCCAGATTGGAAGACCGCTCTATACTGAAAACGCCCAAGTGATTTAGTACTCGGCTGAAGGGGATGGAAGCATTAATAACGTCGGAATAACCTTCGGGGGGTATAGTCGAATCGTCCTTTCCTTCGAACCTCAGCACTTGCCGCCA
The DNA here is from genome assembly GCA_019603395.1 of Cyrtorhinus lividipennis. NCBI lineage: Eukaryota > Metazoa > Arthropoda > Insecta > Hemiptera > Miridae > Cyrtorhinus > Cyrtorhinus lividipennis. The sequence goes on along the minus strand of CM034001.1, from coordinate 21,148,583 downwards.
CTGCCCTAGTTTCAAGGGTTTAATCTAAGTTTCCTTCAACGGATTCATCCACTGCGGATTATGAAGTCGGGAACATCCATTGTCGATTCGTCTGGCGAATTTCCGCAGAGATGAAACCCAAAGTTGAGAACATTATTGATGGCTTTTGTCCGTGTTTGTCGTTGTTTCTCCAATAACTGTTGCGGGAGTACTAACCAATGCCAATTGTTTATTCGCGATAGTGAACCACAAAACACCACTACAATACCACTACAGTTTGACTTGACTGGAAAATGGAATACGCCAAAAGCCCAGATGATTACTGTATGCAAAAGAGAGGGAATTGCCATTCAGAGCACGAGTATTTTGAGTACTATCTGTAGAACTAGCACCCTAGCCCAATTTTTACTATTAAACAAATTATATTTATCATTAATATAAGTAGATAAACCATGGAAAAGCTGAGATTTTGGCCGTTTTTCTGTCCTGCAGATCATACCTGCTGCATGCCTCCCATTTTAATTTTTGAAAAGAATTATAAGCTCCGTCATGCAGTTCTTACAGTCTAACTGGTAAACAGCGATTTAAACGATTAAAAATCGAAGATCAAAGATTATTATTCTCAGAGATATCCTATACCATTGGATAGGTAATGCTGAGAGGTGATTTTTGAAATTACTAATTACCTTTAATTTATATTCTTGATAGCTGTGAGATACGGGCGGGTTCCGAAGAGGTCGCGGGAGCGGAGTAGCGGCGGCGGCGAGGAGCGGGTGAGCACGAGCGATTCGAGTTCAGCGGCGACGCCGCCCGATCCGACGACGTCGCCCGTATATGACGTCATCATCTCAGTCTCCCAAGCCCACATCGCCAACTCCGACTACTCCGAAGAGAATACCCGGTGTCTCGTCAGAAAACCTATCGCCTCCCCAGTAAGTAATAAAAATATTTTCGTCGAAAAAATTAACCAATTTTTCTTAATCCTTGAAAAAAAAAATAAACGAAAATATTAATTATGTATTTAAAAAATTCTTAGCGGCAAATATTGAAAAAAAAGGGAAGCAATGAAGAATACATTTTACTAGATGATGCAGTGATCCCCCTTAAGGGGTTGGATATTCCTCGGACCAGCTGCATGGAGACTCATTCAAATCAATTGACCGTCCAAAATTTAGTGGAAAATGATACCCCACCCGCCTAGGTATCTGATATCTCAAAAACACACATTCGAAAAGGGTAGATAGATACATAACCATTTTGACCGATAAACTCTTACGGTGGGCGCCAATCGTTCCGAAACCTGTCTCATTGGATTCTGCGTCCAAAATTTAGTCGAAAATTATGCTCCGCACGCCTAGATCGCAAAAATCCCGAAAATAAATTTTTTCAGAATGCACATTTTGACACCTTCTTCCATCCCCCCATTTTGGTCCGGTTGGCTGAAAGGTTCCGAGGACCAACTAGAACGAACGGGGGGTTCATGACCTTTATGTAATAATTGCACTAAAATCCCTTGAAGAGTGAACTATTGAATCAATTTGAGGTCTTAGATGATGCCCTTAATATCTACTCAGGTTCACAATTGATGTACCAAGCATCCTGCGCTCAAATTTGAAAAAGTCAACCTCTTTTTTTACCACACCATCGACTTACTAGCTCCGTGATTTTCAGCCCCCACCACTCTGTTCCGGCCCTGAAGTCGCTTCCTCGACGGCAGAGAGTCTCGAGCAGCAGAGGATATGGCTTTGGCAGCAGTTCGCCTCTCACATCACCCCTAGCGTCCAGAGGGTAGTCGAGTTCGCCAAACGGGTGCCAGGTAGGTGAAGGTTCTACTTGTTTTCAGGGGACCACCAATATCTTAATTTCTCATCCTTTTTGTAAAACTCTGAAATCTGACGGAAACCCTGTGAAATACATTCAATTCTGGAAAAAAATAATTACCTATTCAAAATTTGAGCATTAGGAGGTGATGCCGTTTAGAGAATAAACAAATACTTCCATCTGTATGGGAAACAGCAAATTTAGTAATGGCATCTAATAAGATGTTAGAAACTGTACTGAAGGTTCACGATGGTTCAAGGTCTGCTGTGACACAAATTAACTGTTATATTCTGTATCACCATATTTTATTAACACCGCTTCCTGGGCGTAAGGGTAAATCAAACGAGGGAAAATAACTGCTTCGCAGGCACGGAAGTATTTTAGACACTTCGTTACAAACCGAACAATGTACGTTTTGGATTACGAACTGTACACGCGAATTCAGCTAAAATAGATGCGCTATGTTCTCATTATTCGTGACAAATAATGGAACTGACTTGGAAGGTACCCAACTATATAATTTATGTATTTTGGGGTCCGCCAAATTTCGACGCTCTTCTCAGCCCGAGGTTAACTCATTCCCGTTCATTCGGTTACAAGCATTTTCACTCATCTCGAATGTAAAACAGGTGGGGGACTCGTCTGAACAACACGGCGCAGTACCGACAAAACGTCACCAAATTCGACAATTACGTTGTCGAGCTCATTGAAGCGGTCGAACGAGTTTTATCTGTGTAGAATCACCAAATGCTTTCATTCGCGCTAGCTTTTTCGACTAATTTAATTCAATCGAATGAGCCTTTGTGTTGTAGTCATTGCCCTGAGCTGAATTCCTATAAGTGACATTATTATTCTCATTCGGTTCGCTCACCAATACGTGTCCGTTGGGTGTAAGGCGAGGAGAAACCATTTTGAATGGAAAGGAAAAATATGTAAAAACGGTTGCTCGTATCGAGGAAAGCATTAACTGGTATAAAAGAGCATCATTTAGCATTCGTGTTTCTCATCGTACGCTCAAAGTCGAACAGCAGGTTCAGTTCATAAAATATGTACATTCCACCTCGTGTAAAGTACTACTCTGGTGATTACAGTAGTGTAATTTAGAGATAATAAGAAAGAGGAGAATATACGAGAGAATTTAAACTAGAAGGACTGCTAATAAAATAATGAGACCCATTTTAAACAAAAAATGGTTTCATTCAAGCAGAATTTCAGTTATGTGCAGTCACGATCTAAATAACTGTCTTGATGGTGCCCTGACGGTTCCATTATCATCGTTTGACGGTTGCCATTATCATCCTGTGGTTATTTTCGCTGCAGTCGTTCATTCTTGTTTTCTGATAATGTAGCGTGAACAAGTGGGTAGTCTGGCATCTTTCGGGATAGGAATGATTTTTTGATTATGTTTTTCGACGTTTGCCAGCCTTGAAACCATAGCACCACCTACTTAACAGAGAAGAATGGTCCTTGTAACCACTGAAGTCATGGAGGCCCTCAAGCTCCACCGTTGTGACACCTACTTTGCAAACGTGTTGGCAGCGAGTGATACAATTTGTGAAGGCTCATACAGAGAATGGCGCACTGAACACAACAGGAGACTAGGACGCCAAAAATGAGGAACATTGCACCTTACATGTTGAACAAGAGGCAGCAACACGATTGTGCAACCTCAACAAACATGATCTCGTTTTGAACCGCTCAAACATAACGAAATCTACTGTTCACGACTCGTTAAAATATTACGCAAAGCTCCGGATCTGTGAAATATTTTGATTTTCTCCCAACTTGAATACAGAATTACGAACCTACGCTGCTATGCGAAGACTCTTCCTGCATAATCCACGTAATTCTGGGTCGGGCTTAACGGCCGCCAGCTCATAATCTATGTACGTATATAAATTACACAGAAGCGCATTACTGTCCAAGTTTATTTAATCTCCGAATAAACATGCGACTCTTTCACCAACTCGGTACGTTTGGTCAAGAAAATAACTGTTTGTTATTCATTCATGTTTGTGTTATTCATTCTCGCGGTGTACCTCTTCTATCAATTTGCTTTTTCCAAAAAAAACAACTTTTTTCGTCCCAGGATCATCCCGTCAACTAAACAAATTACAGTCAACATAGAAGTTAGTGTATATTGTACCGTATACCTACTCTCCTTATTTTTGTTGTTACCATTTTCAATTGGTAAAGATTTATTCAACAGTCATTGTCACGAGAGATAACATTTTTATATGGGCGGAACGAATAGAGTTTCCACCTACGTGGTGAGTTTGAAATGTCTGAAACGTGCAGAAAATTGAGCAAGTGCTGTACGACTGGTATGTAAAAGGAAAGGAAAATAATGCGAATCGCTAAATGGAAAGAGTTGCTAAATATTATGTATATCACAATTGTTTCATGGTTTTTGAAATGTAATACGGAGTGGCAATGCTGAGTAGGAACAATTCATAGTATAAAACAACTAAAACTGCATCCTCATTTCTATAATAGGTCTGTTGCGTGTTGGTTTTCCACATTTTGCAATTGAAAGTCAGTTCAGCAGTGCAAAGTGCAAACTGGGAAGTGGGAATCTGGTAATCCTGCGTATCAGTAACCAGCTGGAAGGTTCCACCTGATAAGAGCCCTTTCTGACGTTACATCCATGATGAAGGGGGGCTACAAAACAAGAAAGTCATTGTTTTATATTTACCGGTCGCTTCCTTCTTCAACCCTTTCTAACTAAAGAGACATACAGATTTGGACTCACCATTTTAAAATGGGCACCATGTAGCCCATAACATACTCATAATACTTATAACCTTCATTATTTTTCAGGATTTTGCGAACTGAGCCAAGACGATCAACTGATTCTAATCAAAGTTGGATTTTTCGAACTGTGGCTATCGCACGCTTCAAGACTTTCGACTGATACGACAATCACTTTTTCTGACGGTAGCTTCATCACACGGCAACAGCTCGAACTTATGTATGACGTAAGTGGAACTAAATGTGAATAATGAATTGTCGCAAGATTATTTGAGGTTGCCATCAATTCATATGGTAATTAGTAGGAATTAAATTTATATACTTTTAGGACGACTTTTCGTAACAGTCATCTTGACTGCACAGGACAAGGGTGAATCTCTCAAAAATAAAGAGCGGTGCTGGCAAATCGCCAGCATTTTTTTATTCCTTTTTTTTGTGAAAAGAGTCCTCTGAGACGTTTATGGGCCCCATATGAAAGTAAGGTTTGCTTAGGGGAAGCGAAGGCATTTTAAGCTAGATGTAGACGCCATCAAATATTCACCAACTCCCACTCAGGTTCCCCCGTACCTAGGGTTTTCCCCTACACTTTTCCACTCAACTTTTCGCGTTTCTCTCAATATTCGTACTTTTTTTTCAACAGTTGAAAAAAAACCTGATGTTTTTCCTTTTTATGAAGAGAACTTTTCAGGTGATGTTGAAATTTTAGAAAATCTCTCTGATCCTGCCTAATCGCGGACTTGATTTGAGTGGAGAGCTGTCGTCTTCCTCTCTTACATTAATTTATATTTTATTCATTCCTTACGTGGGAGGCAACAGCTAGATATCAGAAAAATGAAGTACTGTAAAGATGAAGTGCCGTAAAAACGAAACGCCCACCGCTATGGATTATATTGTGTAATCGACTTGGACTCCGTTTCCAGTCTCTTCTGTGGTACGGACCAAAATGGCTTTTCGAAAGCTCCAGAGAAAATAAATCTGGTTCAGAAAGAAGGTTAAGTCAAGCTTCAATGCATGGCAGCGCTCCCAATTTAACTGGGTTGGATCTGATAGCAATTCCTCCTGTTAAATGTCTATCATATGTATTCCTGAAGGAGCCGCGTGAATTTTTTGTGTGAAGTTATATCCCAGAAATAGGTATTTCATCTGATATGAGTGTCAATATTCATCAATTTGAGAATGAACGCACCAATTCTAATTGACAAAATATCCTATTTTTGCCTATTTTTAATCACTGCGCTTATACTGCTCATCAATGCAGGGCGATTGGGGTTGGAAATCCTAGAGCCGACTGTTACTAGTGGGGATGGTTTTCAAACACCAAGACCATATCTAGCTTGTCCATCTAGCATGCACACACTTGCCCATATCTTGCCCAGCTTGAGTTTAAAAGGATTACTACAAGGTCAAATGCAACCTTGGGCTTTCGAAGTGTCGATTGGTCCCAGAGCCAATATTGACTGGGTTGCTTCGATCCGGGCGTTCTTCGTCCTGCTTTTTCTTCCCGGTAGATGTCTTTCAATCTGCAGGACCTTCAGGTTGATGTTCAGGACCTACATGCCTCCATTTTGTTGGTTAGGGTAGACTATCTGCTATTCAGTACTTGCCTTTAAAGATTCGTTCTTCAATGACATAAAAATCATTGGCGCAGCTACCTCTAGCCTCGTACTGAGTAAAACATTTGTTTTCAATCCATTTCTACGCTTTTTCAGAGTGAATTCGTGGCTTCCATGTTTGAGTTCACCATCAGCTTCAACGCTCTGCTGTTGACGGATACAGAACTCGGGTTGTTCTCGGCCGTTGTACTCCTCTCACCGGACCGGTTGGGTGTCACGGATATCAAAGCGATCGAACATAATCAAGATCGCCTGATTGAAGCGCTCAAACTTCAGGTAGTTTTCAAGTAACTTGTCTATAATTTTTGAAAATATGTAAGATGTGCTAGGTCTGATTTACAGTCTGATGAAAAAGAAAATTTGAAGACCTTATATTCGAAGGCACATTGAATTACTTCGACCTTTTTATACATTTTGACCTTTTTTTCTTTCGAAATTCAGATGAGTCGAACGGCAGGAGGAGCCGATCGGCCCAGTTCCCTTGAAAAAATGCCCCAACTCAGGGCTATTGGTAGTAAACATGCTCTCATGCTGGACTGGCCTCGTCTCAACTGGGACAAACTTCGACTTCCTCCACTCTTCGCCGAGATCTTTGACATTCCCAAGTCCGATGAGGACCTTCAGTAAGTTTTTGCATCGTCATAAATCTAGATATTGTTTGGTGACCGAGATTTTGACAATTTGAACCCTTGAAATTCGAAATACAGGGCGTAAATATCGGTTCGGGAGTCTTCGGTGACAGGGACTGAGGCCTGTTAGGGACCCTGGAAAATACCTTATCGTAATATGAACACTCATTGCTAATTACATTAATAGGCTACCAAATAATATACAAAGTGTTGAGTTACGGTTTCATCCTAATGATGCCATATAAATTGAGACTATATTTTGAGAAAAAATTAGAACCACTTCTCTCAGCCACTTCTCTTAAAAAGAGACGAGTGTTAAGTGAGGAAAATCGAAAGAAAAAATCGATATTGGCATCCAAATCGCTGTTAAAACCAAAACGTCAATGTCAAGGAAAAATATACCACTAAACAATCAATATACCACTTTTTTCCGGGTTAATTCATTTAAATCATTTTTAGATAAATTTGACATTGATCGAATAGGCGTTGATGCAGGGTTGCCGGTGCTCTGAACTACAATTCCGTTGTTTCATCATTTCAATTCCGTCCGCCAGAAATCCTTTTTCTTACAATTATTTTTCCATTCCTTTCCGAGCTTATAATTATCTTTCGCCCGGGGTTTCGACCAAGCTTTCTCTGGAGCTGTTTTTGATGATAATTACATTCATCCAAGTATTTTCAAGTGCATATTGATTAAGCCTTTCTTTATCACCCAGGTACCTGCATATGTACTCGAAATTTTATGACAGTAAATGGAAAAAAAAGATTATTTTTCGCTCCTGATTTAAATCTTATGAGAATTATGATACCTAATTCATTCTATCACTTTATGTTTCAAGAATTTTAAATTTGAATCATTTTTGCTAGAACCCTGATTTTTGGTTGGTTATTCCTCGAATAATCCATCTATGTTTTCATGCAAAAAGTCAATCTCTCCGATTCGGCCCAAAATTGTTTTCTGGGCGTTTCAAGGTGTCTAGATCAAAAAAGTAATAATATGTCCATCCGCCGTACGCCGATGTTCGTTGTTGGCAATTTTCTAAAAATCTGAAATTTGAGTCAGGGACCCCTTTCTTGCTCTAGTTGGTCCTCAATGTGTTTTTTGAAAAATGGATTTTCGAGATTCTAGGCGATCTAGGCGTGTAGGGTATCACTTTCCACTAAATTTGGGATGCTGAATCCAATGTGGCGGGTCCCCGAACGATCGGAGCCCACCGGGAGACGTCATGGACCAAAATGGGTTTCTATCTACCCTTTTCGAATGTGTTTTTGAGATTTCTGGTAACCAGGCGTTTAATAGATATTTATCTATTATGTCACCCATTTTTGTTTCAGATGAAGCCCTCCCCCTGTTCACTTCTTGCTCAAGCGTGCCCGCGAGGTTCTCCTCTCAACGCACTGAATACATATCATTTCTCTACCACTGTTAGTAAGAAAAACTACTTTAGCCTATAAAACATGGCTCAACACTTCCTTCCCCTTACACTTTTTCCCCCCTTTTCTTCTCGTAAAAGAGGCAAAAATTATTTTCTACGCAATAAAGTGCCCAGTTGTTTAACTAACCTCCCATGAATCACTTCCATTATTGAATAATCTAAAAATGTCGAAAAAAACACTTAAAAGACGAAAATACCTCTTTCAATATGGACAAATCTTATCATTTGATAGCTTTGAAGCACTATTCCAAATAATTTCTATTACCAGTTCTTTTCTTCGTACTTTCGTTCACTAGATGTTGGATGTCTAGATTTCTGCAATAAATGGTTAGTCTTATAACTGGTCACAGTAATCATTTTCTCTAATGAGAAAATATGCGACAAAATTTGGTTGAAAGAAAATCTCTATTGATGTTTTTTATTCTGTATATAGTTGTAAGTATCAGTTTTTTAAAAAGCAAAAGCATAAAAAAAACACTATACCTACGTTATTATTTTGTTGTTGTTATCGAATATATAAAAAACGATCTATATTAGTTGAGATTATGATATTTAATTTTGTAATTTATGAGGGGTTCAAAAAACAAAAGACCAATCAATTCATATCAGGAAGTTTGTTTCATTCCCCGAGTTTTACCACGTAATTAAAATGATTAAAGAACATTGGTAGGAACTCTTTAGTTTATTCAAAATGACCGACGAACTGGAGAAAAATTCTTATTAAGCTGCTCACCTGTTGGTTGTGACGACCTTTTGGCCAAAAACTTCGTCAAAGGCCTGGGATTTTTATAATTTTTTTTTTAATAAATACTTTTTGTTGAATTATTATTATATCTTGTCTACAGATACATTTTTATTTAGATGATCAGCTATTATCGTTATTTTTTTATACTGTGCTGGATTTAGGGGCTGCATTGTGTGGAGATGTCCCGCTTTAGAGATCAAAGGACGGTCGTTACGATCATCCTTTATTTCGTATCAGGGGTCTCCACGTGCTAACAAAGTATATTATAAAGTGTTTATTGAGATTCAAAAAAAATTCTCATTCGTTATTTTCTTTCTATAGTGAAGTATTTATTAAAAATTTTAAACAAGTTCCTTCCCCAACTTTTTCTCGTACAACTTTTCGATTCCTATTAAACCGTTAATGAGTGTGTTCTAAATGTGCTATAAATGGAAAATCTGTGTCTTTTTTCCTAACAATACTTCATGATTCTTCTTCTTTCTACGTGGAAATCTTTTTCTTATTTGTGAAAATCCAATTCTTTCTTGATGGAGTTTAATAGACTTCTTTTTTCTTCATTCTTTCTTCATGAGTCCAGTAACCTAATGAATAATTGAAAAATCTCTTACAATCTAAAGGTTTTTTCGAACCCCTAAATCCATTTTTCTTCTATGTATTAGGAAAAAAGCGATTTACAAAACTACTTTCCCCAATGCGCTTTCAAAATAGTTGATGTCCATCCGTTGTTGGCTATTCAATCATTCAAAATGTTTTTATTGTGATATTATACGGTTAAACGAGGAGAAAAATGTAATTTAGTAAAAATTGAAAAAAAAAGAAGAACATTACAAAAGATTCATTACCATTCCAATCACTAATAGATGTAATATTCGTGTACAATCATACTAGCTGTGTTACCCGCTTTACTATCAACAAAATATTTCACGACTTATTATGTCTTTTGTGGATATGTAGTGGGTAAAGGAAGGTTGGTGTTGTGAAATGTTAGAGGTGGTTGGCCAAGAAAAACGGTGTGTTCCGAAGGAGTGGGGAATTGCGAGTAATAATGGTGGAAGACACACGGGTTGTCAGTCAATGAGTCTCATGTTGGGTTTGATTGTCCTGATGAGGTTATGGTGAATACAACTATTCACTACTTGTGAGTTAAAAGTGATATTTATTTGGCGATTTCAGTCTATAATGTTCATACTGTTCAATTTATCAAGAGTATACAGCAGTAAAAAGGTAATGATTTCACCTATAAACACACCCAATGGAGCTGTGAAGAGTGTTTTACCACTAGCATGAACTGACTGGTCTCCTACCTCCACCATGAGACAGTAAGATACTCCAACAACACTTCCCTCAACCACTCTCTGTTAACCATTGGCCATCGTGTCACCTCTCATTTCACACAAAACCACCCCTCTTGGTTCACTGCTTATTTTCAAACATGGATGATTCCACCTGTAACGCGACTCTGCTCAGAAGTTTTGCTTTACGCTGCGTTAATAGTCGATGTAATAGAGCCAATTGTAAGAAGAAAATTCACCGTTAGATCTATTTTAGCGCAAAACTCTGAACCAATCGCCGTCGGAGTGACGAAAATACTCATAGCACGTATCTATAGTTTTTTTTTTCAATTTCTTTTTCATTTTTAAATTTGTTTTCAAAACGTTTTCTAACGCTAAACTTTCCTCTTCGCCCTAAAGAATAAAACGAAGGGTTTCTCAGACTGTAGTATTTGTAATAAGGTCAACAATTTTAAAAACGAAAAAATTGTAAGTTAATCGTTAAACAAAATTAGACAGTTTGCAGTTAAAAATCTTACATCACTGAATGTATTCAAACGCACGACTATTAATGTAGGGATCGTGTATCGGGCCTCCCTTAATTTCCTTTCTTCAGCGGACAAGAAGTGAGGATTTCATTATTGTATAGGAAAATTTTCAGGCAATCGATGGTGAGATTAGGGAAGGTACTTTTGTCAGGGGGGAATGTGCTTACTTTCAAAGTGGAGGCATATTGATGAAGATATTTGGGCCAACCTGGCATTCAAATCGCTGCAAAGTTGGATTAAATTGTCTCTAATAGTTTCATCTTGGGGTGTTGGATTCAAACGTGTGAAGGCAAGAAATAAAACTTGTTAAGTTCCTTCAAATGGTTGTTCAGTGGCCTTAGTCTTCCTGAGTGTTAGATATTTTGTCAGTATTTAATTCTTGGGTGTCCTTCATAAGCTTAACTGCTTAATAAGGGTGGTTTTTGCTATGGTGCCTACCAAAACGAATACATCCTGATCAAAAGTGACCTACTAAAAACCACCCCTCTACCACCATTGAAATTAAGAAATTATCATCGTCACACTGCCATCCATATTTTCAGTTTTGACCTGTAAAGCATGCTTGACAAATTATAAATACCAAAAAATCCAGGGCTGAAGAAGCTTTCAAACAAGAGCCATGGCTGTTTGGGACAACTAGCAGCTTCTAATGATTTATGGTGTGTCCTCCACATTATTCATACAGAGAATCATTTGACTGTGGTGAGCTCGACCATTACTGATGCAGTCGTACTGTTGGGTTGTTTAATTTTGTCATCAAAAGCCAACAAACCATATCCAAAATTATTTCACTTTTTCAGAGAGGTGGTAACATGTTTTGTTCAATGTGCTTTGCTAATCCCTTCTCCCCTTCTCGGTTTAATACCCTCTTAATTAGTCCGAATGAATTTATATCAGAACGAACGTTAATGATACGGAGTTCATGTGAAAAAAAAAAATCGGCATTTTTATGTGTGGTGTTCACATCTAACCAATTCTTGGTGTTTCAATGTGTTCAATTTGAACTTTTGACGAGTCTTGCAAATTTAAATCAATTAGTGCAGAGATCTATGTATTTTCATTGAGAAAACGAGATTGGATCTGTGGTATTTTAGCAATGGCTTGTCTCAGGTCACGGTGTGTTCAAGAATTCTCCCCAGTATGAAGATGACTCAAACCCATACAATAATGTCTTGTAGTGGAGCAACAATTGCAATTTGACAACCCGTGCGACAATTGTCTGCTATGGTTTACAATTTCTACAGGATTCGTGATCGTGTTACTGACACATATCTTATACTCAGGAACAAACAACCTGTCAATCCAAAATCCAACAGTTGAGTCAGAAACAGTATGATGTCAACATTAAATTGCCAGCTCATCATTTTCAGTCCTCGTTGGCCTCATGATACAATGTCACATGTGACGTCATGAATTCATTTGGAGTACCTCATTCACTGACTACTGAACTGCACCCATTCTGCAAACCCCCTCCCCCATGGTATAATTTCCCTACGACCTTCGACTGCCTCAATTTTTTCACATTGTGCCAAAAAAACTTGCACTAGTATAAAAAAAACTGTTTTACCGCAATAAATAATTGATAATAACAATCAAAATTTGATAATAAAAACGTTTTTTTCTTCTCTGTTCTTGACAAAAAAGTATTGATGTTATTGTCCGGTGTCATCAGCTTTGTATGTGATTGTTTAAATGTTAGTATTTTAATCCAAATAAAAAAAGTCTCTCTCTCAAGACTCTGTATATCGTGGTGTTTTTCACTTTTCCAAAAAAGGTCCGACGAAAAATGTCTCACTAGGGTTTTTTCACTGTTATAACTGAGTGTTCACTTTGTGATTGTTTTTTATTACAAATTATAAATCGCAAGAAGAATATCAATGGAGGAAATACAAATTTTTCTCAAAAAAACTTTACTGTTATCTTATAAGAAAAATGTGACTTGATAAACTTAGACAAATCGTTGTTTTCTCGTGGTTTTGTTTCGAATGATTCTTTTTACTTAATAATCAAATAGTACAAAGACGCAATCAACTACTATCCTAGGATAATAATTGTTTGGTTTGAAATCAACGAGGTGGTTTCTCACTAGAAGAATGATAGGAGCTATGAGGTTTCTGTGCTGGTTTAGCTGTATGCAATATCCATTTTCCGTTTGTTGATTGTAACAGTGGCATCTTTCCATTCTGACCATCGCACTCGCCGGACGATTACTGCGGTTCGAAGGCCTTTTCTTCTGTTGATTGTTACAATTTAACGTTATTTGTTGGGTGCTCCGATTTGGTTTTTTGAATTGTTTATGATAAGCGGTGAGAGGTTAGGGGGATGTCAATGTAGTTGGTCTTGATTGGAAGACGCCTGGTTGTTATGAGGCCACTTGCTTTGCTCGTTGGAGAACTCGGCTGAGTTCTTATCGGGGTTCATGGGCTGAATATACCAAACAGACTAAGTAAAATGAGAATGGTGCATATCAAAAACATGGTTCAGTGTGAGTCCGTCTAAATCTGATACAGCTTGCCTTGACCAGTGCCATCAAATTATGATTTTATTTTTTTGTATCAACGTTCAAGAAGCTCAAGTTCAAACCATTTGCACAGAAACACGAGGGGTGTGTGCAGAAGTAGGCGAGCAACTCCTGAAACATTTTGTATTTGGATAACCTCCACTAACCTCCTCCAAACTGGTCGGTATTTATCTTCGCTGCGCAGAGCGCTCTGGCGGCGCATTCTAAAATGTTGATTCCCACCCTGCAATGCATTTCATACTACTGTTGGGCCAACATGAAACTATTTCACGATTTAAATATCAAGAAGAAGAAGACGTTATCAATTTGTCATCAAGGAGGTTAAGGCAATAAAGTGTACTCATCAACGTGATGAGTTCGATACTCAACATGGGCATCCTTGTTCCAGAGCCCCTTGAATCTTGATAACAAAGAGGGCATGACACAATTCAGTCCCTTCAATTAAGCATTATTGGAGTCTTTAACAAACATGAATGATTCATAACAGCGATTGAAATAAAAATTTAGGCGTTCAGGGCTCCTTCGCTCCCATTCACACAGTATAAGTTTCTTATGGCCGCCACAGAGGTCGCCCTCTCCCATTGTGACAAAACGGCATGGTGAAGTACCCGCAACAATAACAGCTCTTCCAAGCAGGCCAACCTCAATTTGAACTCACCAGGACGCACATCATTCGCTTTTTTCGTTTTCATGTTCCCCTCGTCGCTTTTAGGACGCGGTGCCTCTTTATTTTCTTAGATATTTGTATTGTATGTACTTGAACAGACGTTTCATACTGTACTTAAATCGTCATGACGGGTTTACGTTGACTTAATTTTATAGATTGCAGGAGTTGTAATCCTCCATAAAAAGAAATTTGAGACGGATTTCTAGCTTGAATTAGCCAAATTAATGTTATATATTTCAAAATGTTGTTTTTCTCCGTCGTTCAATAATTTTTGAATTGAGATTTTCTGCATTTATTCGTGCCATGCAATCAAGCGTGTAAATTTATTCGTTATACGTATACTTATTGGGTTGTTGATGAACAATTCGAATTAACTGACATTGAGTTGACTCCCCCCGGTGCATTTGAAACGAAACATTCAAAATTGCTCCCAACATTCCAATAAGAGACTGTGTTCATACTTTGTGAAGTTTTTTCGACTTATTGTTATTTTTTGTGAATAGTTTGTACTTTCGTACATTTATTAGGTGTTTTTAAATTAAAAATGGAGCACTCGTGATTGTTTATTGGTGTTTGTATTTTAAAAGAGGCCTAAATTGTTGCTATGCTGGAAAGCACTGTTGCCTTCCTTGATTTTGATTATTATTAAATTTATTAGCTTTCTATCAGACTTTATCTTCAAATCTTCATTTTGAATTTGTTGAGAAAATTTATTATTATATACTTCTTGTTTTCAATTTATAGCTGGAATTTTCTCTTTTTCTTTGATTGTGTGTAAAAAAAAAACCTGATTCCATTATGTAGATGTAGTTAGATGAGTTGCTACTGTTGTATATATATTTTGTATTTTCTACGCAGCACCCGTTGGTTCTTAGAAAGATGTGGGCCGCAATAAAAAACAAAAATTGGCAGTTGGCTCGTTTATTGTTCGTAAAACCTTTATACCCGCCTGTTGGGCCTTGCCAGTATCGATTTTTTTATCACCCTCATCTAGTGTGGCAAGGTACTAGAAAGGTCAATAAAAAAAAGGATGTTTTCGATTAAGCGGTTTTTCGTCATTTATAATTTAAGGGAGGAATATGACGAAAGTGATCAAGAATCCTCTTTGAATTCTTCATGAATTTATCATCCATGTAATTATTATTGTTAATTGACATTTAATTTTTGGTAAATATCTTTGGTTCCTCGCCCTCTTGGAACCTGGGAGTTAGTTTTAAGCGCCTTTTCCCCCCTCCAACAAGATCCCTGAGGAGAGGGAGAGCCAGACAAAAGCCATAAGCTTCTTTCATCTTTTATGTTCTTCACCGTTTCATTCTTCTTTCATTATTTGTCATCCGTGTATAGGGTGGCAGCCCGGAATCCAGAGGGCGCCAATCGTTCCGGGACCCATCTCATTGGATTCAGCGTCCAAAATTTAGTTGAAAATGATACCCCACACGCCTAGGTTCCAGAAATCTCGAAAACACACATTTGAAATGGGGAAAGTAGGTACCCATTTTGACCAATAACTTCTTCCAGTGGGCGCTAATCATTCCAGGATCTACCAGAAATCTCGAAAATCTATTTTGCCGTTTTTCGTTGGTCATACTAGTATGGCGCAGAATTATTTTGAGGTAATCCAAATTTTTCTGCTAAAGGCAGAGGTAGGCGAGGGGTTTTCTCCTTCAAAATAAAACTCAAAGAACGACTTTTAACACTTTTATTCGACTAACGTACATAATATGGCTTTCTATCAATTTTTTTTCTTTTGAACTTAAAAATTAACAAACGTTGACGATAAAAGGACCTCTTACTATAACTTTCAAAAAACGAGTTGAAAAAAAATGTATATGATACATTTTTTCCACTTCTTCGTTAAAATGACCACAAAAACAACTCATTCACTTTCGCCGGGGTAGGTTCTCCTCCCTGAACCCTTCAATAAAAGTCATTTCCACAATATGCCGACTTACACTATATTTACAGGATCAACGCTTTATTATCCTTACAACCTATTTTTTTTATCTGCTAATTAACATAAAAATATTTTCTTCAAATCAATAACAACGTGCAGGGCATTTCAAAGTACCGAGTTTTTTTTTTAATTATGAAAAATAAATATTAATTTTCGGTTTTTGAGGGAAAGGGGAAAATCCTGTACAGCACGTGAACTCACGAAAAGTAAGCACCATTGAGTATAGATAACACAGCTACGTTTTATACTTACATTCAAATCACATTGCCCCCTAAGATTTGTACTAATCACAAAACTATCATTTCTTTTCCAATCTTGCTGTGGTAAAAATTCAATATCACACATGTTTTGACGTTGGTGGTATAGAAAGGATTGTGTATTTCGGTTAATCTTCATATTTCCATAACAATCATTTTCAACTAAACTTAAATACTAGTGTAGTATACATTTTTCTCAAAGAATTGAAACAATACTTATGAAAGTGGCCCACAAAATTTATTTACATTTTAAAACACCTTGTCCGGATAAAAATACAAAACCTATACACAGGAATGTGAATTGTAGATACAGGACCGGGTTTTAGTTTTTGGTGGGCGAATACAAATGATTTTTCGTCAGAATTACACTTAAGAGTACATTTAAGCTTGAAGAGTGTAGTGAAATAGAAATGAGTCACGCTTGAAAGGGACTTTTTATGTAGTTCGATCTAGTAACGCAGCGAAATATAATAGTTGCGTGCTGCGTGATTGGATTGAACAACAGCATGAAGTACTTTTGGTATTGATGACGGGCACCAGAATGATTTTTATGTAGTTTTATTTTTAAATAGAAGAATTTGAAGGCACTCGTTTAATCTTAATCTAAATTTGATCTTTTTTTTCAAAACTGTAATATTGTGCTAAGTTATTATGAAAACGAGGTGAATTTAGATCTTTTTAATAGCACTGTCACAGTCAGCATTTTTTTCAAGTCTATAGAAGACAAAGAAACAACAAACGAAAAAAATCAGCCCTAAACAAATATTGTGATTGTTCCTGGAATCGGACAACATCTGTGGAACGTTCCAACTTGAAAGAATTAGGGCTGAGTTTGATCTAAGAATGCGCCTACCGAGGAGAATACTGAAAAGGCACGGATCGCCGGGAAGGGTGGCGGGCGCCTGGTCGGTCGGCCAGGCCGCAGGACTCAGGGTCCGAAATCATCCCTTGTATGACACGTATGTACAGAGAAAAAGATCTACAAGACGACGAAAACTCGCGAGAAACCGGTGGTCGCTCACAGGTGAGTGACGACGACTTCGTCGTCAATATCGTCCCTCTCGTCGTCGGTCTCTTCGACGACTGGTGTCGTTTGGACGGCTTTGGATTCGGCGGCTTTGGCGGCGATTTCCGCTTGTTTCTTCATGCGGAGCTTCTTCCTCTTGTGGAGGACCTCGACAGTGCTGTAGCCGATGAAGCCGATGCAGAGGACGGTGAACATGACGTACAGCTTCATACGGGCGCAGAGGTGAGTCGAGTAGGCGTAGGCGACGACGAAGCCGGCGGACTCCCAGAGGCGGTAGTTACTGAAAGCGGCTTCTTTGTTTCTTCGGAAGAGCGTACCGTACAGACCTGCGGCACAAAGAATATCCCAAAATCAGTCAACTTCCAAGTCAGCCTTAAGGCTCAATTTGATGATGTACAAGAAGAATATTGATATTAAAATGTGACAACAAAATAAGTGGCTAAACGTCCGAGGGGATGATATAAGGGGTAGGCAGGGATGGATGTTCTCTTCCTATCCCATTGCTTATATTGCAGGCTGGCCAAGAGGAAGTAAAATGCCAGCCATGTGCCAGTAAGGGTCCACTGCAGTGCAATGAGCCTATTATGTGTTTTGTGCAGAAAGGAACGCTCTGGTCATGGATCGGCATAAACTTGTAGGGGCGTCGGTATCATACACCAAATCGAGAATTCTCCTATCCATGGTACAAATGTTTCTCCTACGCTTTCCAGAAAAGTAGCTCTTCATATCTCCCACTCTTGCGCCCCGGAGAGGTTCAAAAGCCCCTACAGATTAGCATCTGATATCCAATTGACAGGCTGTTGGCCAAGGGGAAGGAAACTGCCAGCCAGACGCCACCAAGTGTTGGCTGTAGTGCAATAAGCCTATTATGCGGGGTTCTTCAGCATTTTCTTTTCGTTTTGTGTAGCAAGGAGCGCTCTGGTCTTAGATCAGCATGAACTCGTCGGGGCGTCGGTATCATACATCAAATTGAAAATCCTCCTATGCTTTCCAGATGGTTAGCTCATATCTCCCACTCCTTGCGCCTCAAAAAGGACCAACAGCCCCCAAAGACTGCTAGTTGATTATTTTTCCCTCTGAGAGTGAAAGTCGGCCTCAACATGGCAAATCTTTAGCGGATCTCAGCTAATTGGAACCCAACCACGTCCGGAGGGATTCAATTAACGTCAATTTCGATCAACCGCTTTAAAACTCGCAAAACGTACCGGAGTGAACAAGTGGGACGCGTATTTTTCCCTTTAAAATTCGAATAATTTATTATAATAAAAACTATATGAATCACCCAGGGACAGATTTATAGAACTGGTCCTCATGGCTGGCCTGCGGATTCATAAATAAGACGGAGCAAAATTTTTCGCAAAATCTTGCTTTCCTTGACGCGTTTCCGAGAACTCATACAGAAGCTATTCAGACGCAAATCGGCTTGAAATTACCATATGATGTCCACTGAATGTTGATGGTAGCTCAGGACTAACGGCAAAATTTTTGGGTACTGATTTTATTGGGTTGTCAGTCTAGTGTGTACGATGTGACCGGATTTTCAAAACTTTTAGCGCGTAGTCAATTTGAAATTCGTTTGAATTTTTCACTCAGGTTGAATAAGCTACATAGGTACCTATTCTAATATCCATAAATTCAGTAATCAGTGCCAATAAGTATCAAGTAGGTATGCGATGTTCCCCATTTGGTCCGTCCACGCCGATTTGGGTAGAATACATTTTTTTTAATCCTAAATTTTGGTCAGGGACCCGTTTCCGGCTCTAGTTGGTCGTCGAAATATTTCAGCCCAATTGTATCAAATTTTTGGGGTACGGGTCAAAAGTTGTATTTTGAAAAAAGGATTTTCGAGATTTTTGGTGATCTAGTCGTGTGGGGTATTATTTTCGAAGAAATTTTGGACGCTGAATCCAATGGGACGGGTCCCAGAACGATTGACACCCACCAGAATAGGTTATGGGTGAAAACTGGTATCTATCTATGTATTTCAAAAGCAGATTTTCGATATTTCTTGTACTTAGGAGTGTAGGGTATCGTTTTCCACTAAATTTTGGACTCTGGATCGATTGGAGTAGGTCTCCGTGCTCTTAATCCATGAAATAACCAACCTCTGCGAATGAATTTGCAGCGTTTCGACATAAACATTTTGAAACGCTAACTATCAAATTTCGGGGCAAATTGGCGAGATTGTCCTCCCGAATGAAAACAGTTTGATCACTCAAGGAATAATTAAGCGAAAACGAATGTTGTACGAAAAGAAGAGGAGAAAGGGGCGATTGGTGGCTACTATATTTTCTGATCTAGTATCTAACAAAGAGGGAACGTTCTGTAGACGGAGAGGAGTTGTAGACTTCATTCTTCGTGACCTAGGCGATGTTTATTGAAGTCGCTGGTTCCAGACACCTTTCATGAGGCCAAGTTCCTAGATGGGTGCGGGTGGTTTGAATTTATCACACGGAAGAACCCGATAGTTCCGTTAACGATTCCGCCACTGACCACGCTATTAATTTGAAGGCGCTAATCGAGAGTGATAAATCATTTGACGGTTTCTATGAACCGTACCGTCGAACGAAGAACGTAAAATAAATATCGTATTTAAGGAACGTCTCACTTCCTCCGGGATTTCTTGCATAAATCACCATCCTCGTCTCTTTGGAGGTTTTAAATTTAATCTTCCACTCGAGCTTCAAATTACTTTGCACCGTAACTGGCGCCTAGACAGATCGAGGTCTCTTGCGAATCGTACAACTTCGGCGTGTAAAACGTCGATTCCGAGATGCCTTAAATGGGCCGGCCATGAAAGTGGGTCGGTGCATTCGCGGATTCTGATAGCAAATTACCATTTCATTCTAAAGACGGATTCGATCAGGTTTAGTTCTCAAACATCGATTATACATTTTCGAAGGAATGAATTTGACTTATGGTCGTATATAATCTGGGGAGGAAGGAATTTATTCAAATAGATGCATGGGGTGCAACGCTGGGAATACGA
The DNA here is from genome assembly GCA_019603395.1 of Cyrtorhinus lividipennis. Lineage (NCBI taxonomy): Eukaryota > Metazoa > Arthropoda > Insecta > Hemiptera > Miridae > Cyrtorhinus > Cyrtorhinus lividipennis. Next base: position 21,128,375 of record CM034001.1, on the reverse strand, counting down.
GAACGGCATTGTTGGAAATACAGGCTCATTCTGAACCAAATGAGTTAAGAATCCCATAGGATTTGAACGATGATCTTAGGGGATCCAGAGCGGAGGCAGGCGTGGCCAAGAGAACGGCCAGGAACAGACAAGGAACCCAACCAGTTTGAGGTGTGCAAAGTGATTCGAGGTATGGCTTCCATCAATCAATATGGCGATCCTAGTAAGGGTTAGCCTTCACCAGAGTCATCTGTGCATTACTGTACGAATCAGTGAGGTTTTGAAAGAAGCATCCCTCAACAGGAAGCCAATCACCAATTACAGAAGTAACAACAAATTGAACGAATTTGAACGGTCTCATCAAATTGACAAAATACAAGAAAACATTTCTCAAGGCCTACGAGCTGGTTAAAACTGGTTTTTGTCCGTCAATTTTGAGCACGCACTCTTCTGGGCCCAGAGAAGCGAAATTCGCGAAAATCGTCGATGTCCTTTATAAGTCCCTCAAACTAGATTTCTCGACAGGAGTTTCGTGACAGGCTCAATTTCGTTTTTCAGTAGGATTATAATAATTATTTACCCAAAATGACAAGATGAAGTACGTTGGACAATAATTCAACTTATGGCTTTTCTCGAGAAATGAAGCGTATTATTCCTTTAGTTTCTCAATCACAAATGGCGTCATAACGATTGAGAGCCGATTCTATGAGATCATTTTTCTTAAGATGACCAATTATCTACCAGTATAACTCCACATTACGACCTCGGTTGCACTTTCTTGATACTACTACGACTAACTCAGTTAGTTAACAAGTCCATAATGGCGCACGACCAAAAGTTAAGTGGAATAAAATTGCAGGTGAGCAGTCATTTTTTACGTTCGCGAAACAGTGAATCATCGTTTGACCGAAATAAGTGAGATCGATGGAAGATTCCGAAAAGGAGAAAAACATCGTCAATTCGTCAGTTGTGAAGCTACGAGTAGTTTGCAATTCACAAACAACACAGGGCGGAAGTTTTGTGAGGACAATCTTTTGATCAATTTCAGGTGAGTAAATGATCGGTATTGTTTCCTGTTGATATAAAAGAGGATCATAAGAAGCATTTTTCCCTTTATCAAGGTTCCGGAATTCGTTCATTAGGGTTTGAAAAATTGGTTGGGAATTACAAAGTAAAACGGGGGAAGGAGAATATCGTAAGTATACAGGTATTGGCAAATTTGGGATCATACAGAGAATATTGTGGTTGAACGGCGGGCTTTCCAACACGTTGGACAGGATTTCACGGACGTGGACATCCGTGGTAGTGGATATATCTTGCCAGAGAAAGAAAGGAAGGTCCGTCTGAGCCTCACCAGGCTGCGTTTTGATAGATTTTTGCGGTTCATCGTGGTAAAACATGATTAAGAGGCGTGACGACACTGAAGCCAGGCTTTCATCCTTTCTTCTTCTTCTTCTGTAGCTGTCATCAGATGACAGAATTTCCTGTGGTAGCGATTGAGCTCTGCCCAACCAGCGAATTGTCTCATTTGTGTAACACCCTTGTTAGAAGCGAAAAAGCGAAGAAAGAATTCATAGATTTTCAGACTCGTTTACTTAATTTTACGGTCGGCATGAGTTACCCCTCGCCACGGATAACGCGGTCAACTTGTCCACAATGGTTATCATTCCTATTTGATGACGTACAGGAATTGCGTCTTTGATGTCTCAGCAGTACGAATAACATACGCTGCCACTCGTGGGACTTGAGTTTCCTCGTGACCTCGAGAATACGTACCATTCAACTTGCAGAAAACTAGAAACAACCGGATTCATCGAGTTTGTGGAACGCTGATTTGATTATGATACAAGTACTCAATAAGGGACAATGTAGAGACAAGCCAGCACGATCCCTAGACATTTGGAGGACGTTATCGGAGAGACGGACACAATTTTTTCCAGTACGTGGGTGAAAATTTTGATTGGGAGCAAAAACATGTATTTTATCATTTCAAATGTGAAAAGCTAAAGGTTAAATCTGAGTAAAAATGGTAATAAAGTAAATCGTACAGAATTTTTATCTCAGTGGATTATGTATTAAAAATGATGGTCATACATGATTCATATAAATATGGTTTCAATTTATTTTTAGTAAAAAAAAAAAAAAAAAGAAGAAAAAAACATTTTTCCCTCTATGTAGATCATACTTCATTCAATAAGTCTAAAGATGAGTAGTATTAGAAAGTAGGTGCCTTGAAGCTTCTATATTCTATTCTTCTAAAAATTCTATAAATAGAATGTTTAGGGCGGAATAATCACGAATCTGTTGAGAGTTTATTGAAAAAATTTTAGGAACTCCATGGGCAAACTAAAAGCCAATTTGCTGGAATCAGAATGTCCGTCTAACGCAACAAAGCGACGTAATTGTTTTGGACCGAGTGGCAGAAGATCCTCATCAAATTAGCCCTCATTCGGGGTCTATTAGCCTGTGAAGATCAATTTTCACGTATTCAATGTCCTATCTCCGAAATTGCTCTGTATCGCGGGGCTTTATCTCGACTTTCATTATTCCACGTGGCCAATCAATCCAGAATAATTCGTAAAAAAGGATTTTAAATCAACCTCATCCATATTCACCGAGAGGAAGCGAGCGAGCACGTCAATTCGGCATGAGAGTTGAACACGTTCGAGTTGCATGAATGATTCGCCAATTACTGAGATGTACAGGGCAGACAATGTGATGGGGGAAAAGGAATCGTGACAGTTCGACTCGAGGATACTTTTAGTTTCTGCGGTCGAGTAGTGATTTTGTGCTGGTAAATCGACGCGTGGATTACGCTGAGGTACCAAATAGGAGGCAGCAGCGGTGGATTCATTTCCCAGTGTGAAGAGGATTCGTGATTTGCTCATGGCGAATTTGGTAGATGGAAAGATCGTTCAAATGGATGCGAGTTGATATTTTAGAAATCATCTTCAAGAGAGGGCGTGGTCAGTGGCAAAATACCTGTCAGAAAGCCAGTTCAAGAGTTTCTCAACCTCCCACTCCGTTCTGCAAAATCCCCTCTCGCATATCTGATCCTGGACGGGTCCTAAAACTTGTAATTACTGAACGGAGTCTTATAGTGAGGCGAAGTGGTCGTTGATCGGCAAAACCTTCGCGAATCTGGGCCCTCACGGCCCGATGCTATTATACAACCGGGAGTAAACAAAATTTCTCTACTCGAGAGGCGTTGGCTCGAATTGGTGGAATGTGTCTTCGAGATCTCCTCACAGTCCGCAAACTCTTCCTCTATCTTGAAAGCGGATCACAATTAAATTCCAACACGATATTACTGGTGCACCAGGGAGTACACCGACAATACAAGGCCTTTTGCACGGCGGGCATACCGGTTCTCGAAGGTCACGGCTGGTGTAGTAGGCGTCGCAGGTCGCAAAGGGTTGGGAAGCCTCGACGTCACAAATATTTGCCCATCCCTTCTGCTTGCGTCACGAACACTGTTTTGCTCCCATGATGGTGGGGAGAGTCCCTAACCTTGAATTTATTACTGCAGCGCGGATCCCATCATCCTCTTCAAAAAATTGCATATTTAAAAATGATTCTTGATAATAATTTTGATTATTATTATAAAAATGAATATATGGAACTCTTTCCAAGAACATGAGCAAGATATTAGGGTGTTTTTATGTAGTTCATTGACGCGGCTAAGTCCTCAAGAATAACTTGATACAATTTTGTTCGTCTCCATCCGGTCTCCTTGAATACTTTTTTGAACCTACTGGGAACGCTTCTCATTGTTGAGTTCACACTGGGGCGTAAACGTGCCAACAAAGCAACTTTTTTTGGAGAAGGAAGACGAAGAAAAGAAATTCAATCCTTCAAGGTCGGTCAACTCTCGAGGCAATGTGCAGGGTGTTGGGTCCCGGGAGACGGCGAGTCTCGAGAAGAAAAAGAAAGTCCACATAATGATAAATGTCGCGTGCGATCCAAAAGTATTCAACATTCCAACGCCCACGCCCTCACATTACGCCCTTGATCCCACACGTGCAAACATCCTGGAGGCGCATGAGATCGTTCGAATGATATTGGCCTTGACTTCAGCAAAGCACTCGAAGAGGTATTCTGGGCCTTGAGAGGAAATTGAAGTAAAAACCTGAAGACTATTTGGCGAGCTCAAGAATTGGCATTTCATTCTGGACAAGATCGCCAGAGCCTGATGAGAGGGAAGTTGCCGCCACAAAACAACAATGTCTCATCCCTCCTTCGAAACGAGCTGTTCTCACGAAACTTCTCAATGCTTTGGACGTCCATCTTCTGCGCAAATAACCATTAAGGGAGACTGGGCTGCTAGTATAATCGAATGTGGCCTCTTCATGGTCGATGTGATGCATCATATCCGGGCATTGTTGTTTGCAACAAACATGGCTGACCATACTCAGTAGAAGGCTTCTTTCTCTAATTTCAAGATTTGGCTGCTCTGAAAAACTTTCCAAAAGAAAAAAAACCCTCTTCTTTGAAACCCCTACCCCTAACTTTGAACTGAAATTAAATAGACAGGAACCCATTCGGAGAAACCCGTTGACAACCAATGATTACTGTTGAATGAACAACCCACCTACCTCAACATCCAACCCACTAGACAATTTTATCTCATCATCCACTTATCCAGTAGGTAATGGACTCCAGAAGCTGCCCCATCAGAACCACAAATGAAAATGACATTACCTAGAGTCATTTCAAATGAATAAAAAAAGGACTGGAGTAAGGGACGTTTCATCAATTCAGAAAATTGAAGTGACGAAATCGCCCGTGCCGTCGTAGTTTGCGCGTTAATTATGAGGAAATACCTCCACGATCGAATCATAACTTTTAGAGCTCTACGAGAAGGTTAAGGTTAAATAGTCACTCCGGCAACTGTTCAATTTAATAATGAAATATGCCTAAGTGATTAGCTTCGGCATGAGTATTACAAATAGCCCGTCCTCATAGTTGAAAACCTAATTATGGTATGTGACAGCACGCGATGGGCCACAAGGGAATGATCACTGCTGGCGCTGAGAGAATTCAAGACGGCACCTCAAGAGTTCGTCGAAAAATAGGATCAGCGTCAGAAATAACTTTATCCAGAAATGGAATTTGCGTTTTGATGAGAACCGACTCTGATGAAATGCCTAACATTTGACTTATTGTGTTGAGCCAACAAAAACTATGTACATTGGAAAGAAATTGGCGTTAATAAAGAGTGTGAGACTGGCAAGCAGTGGTGCTCAACGAGTCAGTTAACGGGGAAAACCCCCAGCTCAGCCATTTGGACGTTATACCTCCAAGGGCAGTAGGGCTGAAGCCAAGCGAGAGGGAGCCTTTTCAACCAAGCACCTAACACATCTGTGGAATAGTAAGACAAATTCCCAAAGATTTGAGAAGAGAATAGTGACGAGGAAAACAAGATACTTACCGTTTACTTGAGTTTGCCATACGGCATCACCAACGCCCCAGAGGCCAGACATGCCGAAGAAGATGAGCGGGGAAGCCGGGTGAGGGCGCCAGTAGAGCAGGACGATGACGAGGACGCCGTGGCAAACGCAACCCAACGCCATGATGGGGAATCTGCCGACGTATTTCATCAACGTGCCAAACACAAGGGAGCAGATGGCGTTGACGACACCGAAGCAGATCATGACGTAGCCAACGTTGGATACTCCAAGGGCGCAGGAAACGTACGCCTGAAACATGGTACGGCACAGGTAAGCTGAGAATTCGGGATCTGAAATGTGCATGATCATTGTACGTATACGAGTTCCTCCAAACAATTGAAAGTCAGTTGTGATCTAAACTTGTTCCACAAATTAATGGAATCCTGTCCTCTCTTTACGAGGATCCAAACTTTACTGAAACGTCGTAGTCGCTAGCATTGCTTGTTATTCAATCATCGGAGGTGTGCTCGACGTAACCAAAATAAAATAACGCCAACGTACTTTTGACAAATCGCGAAAAATGCCATCTCCCCCTCGATAAGAATTTTACTTTTATTTTACATACAGGCTATCTCAACAGTCGTCGTTTCGTTGAAAAATACAAATACGGCCGGAAAATTGTTTGTGCCAGCCTGAAAATGCTAGAAGATTATAAGCTTTGTAGCAATCCCGTTCGCTGTAGCCAACTGTGCGCGGTTACCATGAAGAAGGCCAAAACAGGTACCTGGAAAGCGGGGGGGGGGGGGGGGTTAGCCTTTCAAGAACCAGTGAAAAACTGTTTGAAAGGCATGAATGGCCAAATCAATCAGGGAAATGTTTTCAGGAGGGGGGGGGGGGTGTTCAGGGCATCAGGGTTCCAGGATGCCAACTCAGTTGCAAACCTCAACAGTGACCAAGCCGAGCAGCCAACCAAAGAGCTGATTCATTCAGCAAACATCTGAATGTTTAACAGACCATTCAACCTGCCCATTTAGTTTTCATTTGAATGGATTACTTAATAACCACCGGATTACAGCATGGGATGAAGACTGTTCAGTTCGCTTTGAGAACACTCAAACCAACGAGATTGTTTCGATCTCGTCGCTATTAAGTACACTTTAGGCTGTTTTTTTTCCATCACTTTATAAAGCAAGGGTCTTCTCACAGTAACCAACTTCTGAGATGACCTTTGAGAATCAGGCGGAAGCGCATGAAAAACCCGATAACTTGCTAGCGGTTTCCGATTCGGTTGTTTATCCGCCTTTTTCATGTCAATTGCCCAACTTACTCATATCACGCAAAGTCTCAAGTTAATCGTTACTAGCCTCGCTATAGGTCATGAAATGTTGATACAACCTCCATTTCCTTCGCTGAATATTATAATACTCGTCCACGGTCATCTGAAAACCACACGACCTCTAGTGGATAGATTGTCATCATGAACGCGTCGAAACAATTGGATCTCACATAAAGCAATGAGGTCAACGAATCGTGTTTTGACTGAGACTCCTGGTTTTTCCTCGTGTCCGTTAGAATATTATCATGGTTTGCCCACAGAGCGAAGCTCCATGTGATTCACGAGTAAACGGAGATTGGTCGTTGTTTCTGGATAACTTGTTCTAGACGACAGAAACCGTGTCAGCTTAGAGATAAAGAGATGCACTAACAATAGGTCAATTTTGATTGCCCACAACAATGATGTCGAAGGGGAATAAACAAGGGATAAGATAGCCTACGATGACGTTAGGAATGTAGAGGTGCACGTTGGGGGATGGGGAGGGAGGTACTCTACAAACAACAGTATCAATCATTATTTGCATAGGTATAGATACATTTTACGCAAAGAGCATGTGTTTGGGTCTCCGACTACCATACCCCCATTCCAAGTAACCCTATACTCACGACAAGTGTTTCATTCCACACACTTTGTAGGAAAATAAACGCGTTCAGACGTTCTACTGAGTACATCGCTGGATAAGATGGATCAGCAACTTCCAAGTTATACATACTAAATTCCGCCTTCACCATAACAACAGGACGTGAAACCGTAAAAAAGGAATTCATTACCGGCCGACATCCACATAAGTTGACTACTCTGGCTCAAGAGTTTCTAAACATCTCAAATCTAGATTGAAGCGGTTTGATCTCATGAATATTTTCACGTTCTTTTTTTCCACGATGGACGTAATAAATGTTTCTCCGGGAGCAGAAAAAATTTACGCCAATTAAAAAAGGGTGCTACTTCAACTTGGCTCGTGGTTTGCAAGTGATAATTATGCAAACCCCGAACTAGTCGACTAATTACCAGCCGAAGGATAAAAGCGTCGAGGCATCTGTGTATTACTCCGTTCAAACCGTGATCTTCTTTCACCGAGAAGATGGAAGATAATTTCACTCTCTCACTAAATATACAGATTCCCATCCCGATATTTAATGAGTATCTGATACGAAATGTAGTTGAACATTCGGTGTACACGTTTTATAAGTAGATGATTCGTATAATGAATACCTAGGGGCCTATCCTCAGGGGAGATTCCAATTAAGTACCGTCGATTTGTGGAATGAATTCGGTGAATTTGATAATGATTATGGTGAGAGAAAAAATACGGCCAAATGCGAAAATATTTCGTAAAACGAAGAGATCGATTGTCCACACAAGACGTTTTCGTGATTATTTTTTCAACTGAAAATCGATCGCCTTGATAATAGGTGGGAAGGTCGAGGTCAAGAGTCGAAGGTTATCGTGAAGTTCCTGCCTACGTACGACGCATAGTGAATATGATGACCTATTCGCCAAACAGGGCGCATGCCGTGAAGATCCTCCACGTCCGACCAGCCGGCTAAGACTCGCCGTGAAATGTCTCTTCCTGGATGGGAAAAATATCCACCAGTCTGCTCATCAGTGCCGCCTCTGTCACCGTGTAATTACGTTACTGTGATTATGCAGTTAACGGTTCTGAGATTGAAGTTGCAACATTTTCTTAGTCGTTCATTAATGACGTTCCTAACTTGAACCACAACAGCAATGGATGACGAGAATAAAACGTCTTATTGATGCCAACATCGGCAACCTCAAGGCCGTAAGACTGGAATGACTATCGTTCTGAAAGTGGCATACGGCCAACACACGACCCAGAGTTGGCTACCGAAATGAGCTGCTAGCTAATTCTCAAAGATGACAGTAACACGAAAGTGGATTGCAGCCTTTTTGGTTGGTTATTCCTTGACTAATCAACCTATGTTTTTAAAATGAGAGTTTATTCCAGTTATGACATGCAGGAAACTATAACTCGGATGTAGGTAGCAAGCCAAAAACCTTCACAGCTTGTTTTATGTGCTCCTTTCTGACTGCTTGCTTTTCTCAATGAAATATCCAACTTAGTGAACTTGGTACTTTGAGGTCACATCAGGTATCAGATCCCTCATCATTCAACTTGACCCACAAGGAGATGGACGAGACTCATCGCATCAATCACTCAACAGGCATCTTGTGAATGAAACCAAGTAGCTCTGCGGTCAATTTCATTCAAAAAAAGGCGTCAAGGACGAATCGCCGGAGAAGCGGTGAGATAATGCAAATGAATTCTGACGCTTCGTTGTAACGATGGAAGAGAATGCGTGAGAAACCCTGGACAATGCAACGTGAGCCACAAGCTATCCGGCTTGATTGCCATTAAATCCGCTAGTTAGGGATCCTTTCCTGTGGTAGATCTGTATCACAGTATTTACTTCAGAGCGCTGGTATACCGTCCAATACGGTTGTTGAGCCATTCGAAAGGGCGTAGTACTGAAACCAGCCGTGCACACTGGCGCGTGATACGTAGAGAATTGAATAGTCTTGTTACTTTTCCCAGCTTTCCTGCAGATTTTGATCAAACACAATCCAATGACTGAAGGAGGACGCAGCAATCACAATGGATAAGCAATGTAGTTCTGCTAACGGAAGGTATTCGTAGAATTTTCTCATTACGTGCTGCAATCTTACCTGGGTGAAGTCAGCTCCGATGAAAGCCTGCTCCATTCCGATCCATACTGTGATGGGAATTAAAAGCTGTTGATACGGCTTCTTGAGGTGGTAGGCTGTGGCTGATAGGAGCTGAATGCCGCTGAGCTCCGACGAGTCGCCTTTTCTTTGTTTCTCTCCATACCTGAGAACAGTCGACACGGGGTTTAGTGAAGTATACTTTGATTGATATTTTTATTTATACATAGTTCTCCCTTTTGTCATTGACTAATCCCTAAATGGGTAAGATGCCCATCAATAAGTAAGGAAAGCTGTGGGGCCAAGTTAACGCGTGATTGACCCGGAAAGCTAAATATGGTACAGGTCTCATAAGGTGCAAGGACGTGATTTGGGAACCAGGCCATCTTCTGAGATCGCATATGACCATCAAAGGACTATTGGCAGCTGCAAACAACTTGATGTTCAGGAAAGACTTTTCTACACAATTGGAGTGTAGCTATAATGTAACATAATAGATATATCATGGGTCTCATCATTGAATGTCGTCTCTCAGACAATGTTTCACAACTCTTCAAAGTGATACATTAGGTTGTCGTAAATATATATTTACAAAAAAAAAATCATGCATATCATAATTTATTCAATTATAGTTCACGACCTTTAGCAAATAACTTGATGTATTTGTACCGAGGCGATAAAATAATGAAATGATGATCGTGAGAGCAATATTTTATTCATCTTTCGATCGTAACACTCGAGAGCGTCACCGTCACCAAGTAAGTGCAGCTGTTGTTCATTCCTCCGTTAAAAAGATTTAGTAACGACACTTTTATATAATGCCTCTGATTACTTCACCTCATTGGTCACAATGATCAACCAACTAAACCGCATTCCATGCAAGTCTCGTTGTCAGTGCACTACAAGAAAGCTACACGGTTTGAACCGTCATTAGGTCAACACCTTTTTTCCGTTGCGAAACACTGAATAGTAGGAATGTTGTTCATATAGGTGTACTTAAGAATTTGCAATAAGCCTCCTAGTGTAAATAAGAAACCTCTCGAGGGTTTGTATGTGGATGAGTACATAATTTTCGTACTTTTCGATGAGAGAGTGCAATGAACATCCATCTATTCATCCTCGACAGGATGAGAATTTGAATGTTTTTTGGAGGATAATTGTTCCAAAAATCAATTTTAAATCCACCGCTTATTCCTTCGTGTTTTCTGGTCACAGAGAGAAGCTCTACAGAGAAGGGCAGACGAAGGATAATCGCACATTTGGTGACAGATCCACAAGCCTATTCGTATCTGTCTCCTAAATCTGCCATGCTCTTCCTGTAGCCATCAGCTTCAAAGATCCAGATATACTTATCTCCTGCAGATATCTCCATGATGGCTCATCTGATGTCACCATAACACTCCATTCTCGCTCATTATTCTTACGCTTCATACGGCTCGTTCTGACTTTTTGACGGGTATCTCTCAAGTGAAGTGAGTGTTAACGCGATAGAGCTGCAAATGTCCCCATCGCGTCTTACATTGTTCGGTTCGGAAGCAAAACCATTCAAACAATTAACGTGTGATGTCTGAAGATTGCCCCAAACCAACGAAAACCATTCTGGGGGGTCATTGGAAGCGGCGGACTCCTGTTCCATCTCGATAGCCTTGATAAGTCAGCAGGTACAATTTCAGGCCCCTTAAAGTCTCCAATTTGTTTCAGACCATTGCCTTTTTTTAACGTTCTTATCAGTGAGAATATTTCAACAGGCGTACCCTCGAGTTTTTCAATGTGAAAAGTGTTTCCAATTTACACCGTGAAACGCACAATTCCCGCACGTTTATCGTTCCTTTCTGAACTATTCACACAATTTTCGATTGCCCCTCATGTCGTCACAACGCTTACAACCATAAAGACAAAACAAATGAGAACAAAGGTACTAACGTCCACTACAGATAATGAAGCGTTCTTTTTTTTCGCGAAGGCTAAAATTATTCCGGTCTCGTGCGGACGAGTAAGGTACCTACCGCCAGCTATGATCAGCGTGCGTGACGGAAGATCATTATTCAAAAGTACTAAGAAACATTAGTCACTCGCGTTTTTAAAAGTAACAGACCATGCTCAATGAATTTTCTCTAAAATCGCAGAGAAGGAATCCGCAATTCGTTTTTAAATTTATTGCAATTTTGCGCCCTTGATTTGAACAATGATGAATTCGCTCTTCGTCCGTTGTCGGACGCACAAAGATCTTGGAAGAAAATCCCACCGACTCGTATACTGGTTCTCAGCACATTTCGAAGGATCGGAGCAGAAATATACGAGTTGTTAGATTCTGTCTTATGAGCTTTGTAGACACGTAAGTTTAATATACCTGTCCAGTCAGGTTTATTCGACACGTTCAATTATCGTCTGAAAGGAATACTGACAGCATAGGTCGTAAGCAAGGTAGTAAAAGCATCCAAAGAGCTCGATTGGTCATAAGAAGCTCGGGAGCTGCGATGTTTACCGTTATCGGACGGCGCAAAGTTTCCACGGCCACCACCCACTTCATTTGCGTCACCCGATCCAGAATCGGTTCCTTGTTTACGTCCTCGCACTTCCTTACAGGCTCATGAATATGGATTTAAATGATGTCTGGTGACGAGCGATCGGACCCCGGTTCAGAAAACGGTTCTGACCACAAAGTTAATGCAATTGGCAGCGGATAATATTCAGTTAGGGCTCATATTTCAATGAGTGATTATATCCATTACTCTTGTGTTGCGGCTAGGTCTTCCAAGAATTCATATTCTCAAGATTCTCATGTACGCTCAGGAGGCTCAAGTGGGTTTCTGGGGAACTAATTTTGGACTAGGACGCCCAACAGTCAGTTTCTGGTGGTAAACAATTATATAATCTGACCGTTCGCTTCCTAACCGGAATGTTTTTGAGTAAATTTTAGTGTTACTGATCTTCTTACAATAAATACAAAAGAAGGTCCACCGTACAAGTGAAAGGAGAAATCACGGCAATAAATCTATAGTCCAAATAATTTACTTTCTCTCCTCAGCCCTGCTTTTGTAATGCACTTGAGGCCCAATTGGACGTTCGCCTCATTCACGCAACTTTTTAGCACGCATGTTCTCCGAAGGTCTTACAACTTGTTCGCACATTTTCAAAATGATTTTAAATTTCGATCTACTCGTTAGACCCCGAAAGGGGCAATACATCATCCCTGACAATCAAGGAGGTCCAGCCCCCAGAGAAATTTCTTGTTGATGGAAATCAAGCGGCTTCCTTAATTAGTCAGTTAGTCAAGTCAGAATCAATCAACTACCTGACCCATGGAGGCTAATAGCTGATTGCTTGACTGCCAGTTTCCGAGGTAAACAATGTATTTGGGTCAATCAATCAAGGTTTTTGACGACATTTTTCAACCTCGTGGAAGTGCTCTGTGACTCTGATGATAGCGCCATTTTTTTTGAAGACGCGGAGGGAGAATTAGCCTGCCCATAATAATATCAGGAACTATTGGACTAATAAAAGCACTAATAAATTCATAGTAAGTATATAAGTTGTAAAATAGTGGTAGAAACGACTATTCCGCTACAAAAAACTGTTTTTGTTGTAGTTCTTTTGGCTCACGGAATAATAAAGATCAAAAAACATCGACATTAATATAGACATAAGGTGTCAGAATGATCTTTGAGATGGGAGAACCTCGTCGAACGAAACGGACCTCGATAAATTTGAAGATCCGAATAAAAATCGTAAAAACACGACATCGGACAATATATTAAACAGGCTCTGCGGTGACAACAACCTCGAATTAGGAACGCCTACGGCGCTTGATGTGTTCATCTTCGCCTCGGAAGCGACTTCTGCATTTTTTCAAATGCTCAAAATGCAGGATATACGCTGAAGGCAGTAAAACGGATCAGAACGACCAAGATGTCCCCTTATAGAGAAGACGATGAGCCGGTTCATCTTGACATGCATCTTTGACTGCCACTTCCAGGTAGTGCTGAGGAATTCCTGCATCGGTTCAAGTTCAGTTTAAAGCATCCGAGTTGATTAGAGGAGGATTTCAATGCGGAATTGAGCAAATCGAACAGACACTTCCTGAGGCAATGAAGTTTGGAGGATACGAAATTATTAATGCACCTACACGGAGTATAAGCACATGCTCACAGATGACGGCCTAATCGTTGCGGCTATTGGAGAAATACTAAGTTTATTCATGAACTTGAAGACTCTTCATTTGCGCAGAGAAGTCTGCTCTTTTATGAGACGACGACAACAGACCCCCTAAAAGCCCCAAAACTCACTCTTATAAGCTTTGCATCAGCCTCAAAGGAGCAGAACTACTGCAAAGATGAACGGCTTGTGGTGCGTGGAATCGCTCAATTCTATACTGGGTCGGATGCATCCCGTACAGTACCTTTAGTCATCGAATTCAGTATAGGAATTTGTATAAATTTTAAGTTGTCCTTATGACTCAGCTCGAAGAATCTTCCGAAGTAGTAATTAATCGAACACCCGAAACAACTCCAAAAATATGTCCTAAAATCCTGTAATTGAAATTCATTTAACACAATGTTGATCTGAATTTAGTTACAGGTGAAAAATCGACGACGTTATCATCAGCACGCGACTTATTCAAGGACGAAGTAATTGATTGAACCATCGGATTCACACGATCGATTCCAAATTAATAAAAGAAGCGAAAATTGACGGGTGAAGAAGCTTATGACAGTTAAGGCTCGGTTTTCTGGCCATTACGTCAGCTCACCTGCCAAGACCACCTCCAAAGGTCATCCATAATAAATCAACCAATCGATGAGAGTGCATCCTGTCAGATAATACCAATGAGAAACACCCTCCAGGATGCCTTGGTACAATCATTGAACGTACTTAATTTTATTTAGTTATTCATCTAGTGACTGATTAGATTTTTAGCCAATCACAATCGGTTGATGAGTTTGACACTTGTTGAGAGAGTTTTTTCATTAGTAACTTGAGTCACTCTTTAAGATGGTACACCTCGGAAGTAGAAACATCACGCATGATTCCTTCAATTTAACACATTTGCTTAGAGCCCATAATTTACACCCATTCTTTGTAGAATTGAGGCTATTCAGCTGACCGGTGAAACTTGTTGGACAGCTCTACCTTCAACACGTTACTACTCAATTTCATAAAAACAAAAAAGAATGATAAAAAAACTAATTGTACTCTTATTACCTGCGTGATTATAAAATATCAGGCCACGGGTCTATAAAAGGTAAAGCCCATTTATGGCTCACCAAGGTTGCATCAGCACGCGAATGATGTCCTGTAACCTACTAAATCATAGCTTGATGACTTCGCCGGTTTTTCAGGACGAGCCGAAATTCGCAAGGACTGAGAAAAGGTTTTTTGCAAGCCCGACAAGGTGAGCAAGTCCCAACTTGACCTCTCGGAACGACGCAAATATTATCTGAGGGAGCTCGATCGATGAATAATTTTCGCCCTTTTTTATTGTGTTTGGGAACGTTTTGCTTGCTTTTGTACGTAGGGCGGAGATTGAACCAACATATTGCATCAGAAACTGCATTTAACAGGTCACCTCTCACAGGGGATCGCCTCACGAAATCTCGGTGATAATCTCTGTACATGTTTCTGCTTTTTATACATGAAGACACGACAAAAGTTTCTATCCACACGTATGGCACGTAGCCATACAGTTCACAACCTCTGCACCGCGATTCCCAAATTTATTAACTCCGATTCCACGACATCTTTCACGTCATGTGGCTATTTCGCAGATTGGGAAGGGCCTATGATGTCCTATTTACGAGGAGAGCTCAGTGGTGGCTGGTATTCTTACGCTTCGTTTGCCGCGACAGGTTCGCCGAGAAAAACAAACCGCAAATCGGGCTAACAGCTTCGAGAAACACGACTCTTTCAATACATTCGGGAGGAGGTTCATCAATCAGGATTAATCACGCTAACGGGGCTTCTCGTCCAAGTTATAACCACCTAATTTGCAAATTGCCGGAGGCCGAAAAAAAGCTTATTACGAAATCGCCTGCCTGAGGTCGAGATGTCCATTAGCTACCAGGTGATGATCATCGAAGGATGCAGTGATCTTGTCGATGAATTTAACGCCTGAAGAAGACAGGACGTTTTTCAAAGACCGCAGGCAAGGTTCATCGCGATTTGAATAACCAGAGAATCCTCACTTCTTACGCAAAAGAAGCTGTTTCCCGTTAATACCAGCGATTTCTTTAGCAGGATGTGCGAAGTAAGCCAGGATCGAGGTCAAACGAACGAGTCCGTTCCTATCACCAAATTTTTGGAATATTCCAATCCTTATTAAATGTCGGGGGGAACTCACTCAAGTAACTTGCCAACTGATCAAGAACCATCCTGGAGAAAAGTTTACAAGCAAAACAAAAAGATGAACTCATAGCAGTTCTCTGGGGGGTGAAAGGATGAAGGATGGAGGGAGGTTTTGTTAGGGATGGTCAGTGAGTAGGTCCTCTTAGTGAACGGAGATAGATCATGTTGGTGGGAGTGTAGGGTGACTAGTTTGGCTCCACTAAGAAGTATTCATGCCAAAAGTGCTCGTCCAATACGCCGAGGACCCCAAGGAAGGGTTGATGTTTTCTCAAAAAATAAGGGAATAAACGAACTGGTTGTATGCAAAAATGTTTTTTCAATTTTCCTAAAGCATTTCTGTGATGTTTGATCCCGTTGGGGGCGTTGCTCTTTCATTTCTATCGCTTCATCTAACTGAACCATGAACATTATGACCGAAATAATCGTACATAGCCGAAACTCAAAGACAACACCTTAACTCAAAAAAAGAACTCAAAAAGGAGTGCCTTTAAACAATGAGCTCTGATGGGTACTGAAAAGATCGAGCGAAAACAATGCCAATGAACTCGGCCTTTGTTGAACTGACACTAACCGTCCTTTTGAAAGTGGCCCAAAAGATAATTAATGGAGCTTTCCGTTTTGAATTGAATACAATTATCATTTTGGTCATTTCATAATGATCATGTTGACTCTCGAAGAATGGTCGGTTGCAAGACGCCTTAATACTTGGGATTTTGGCAGTAATGAACGACCCAATGTAGAACCTGTAAATAACTCTTCAATCAAAGAATTCGCTTCGATCGGCCAACGCATACCACCGCAGCCTGAATTGGATATGGGGGCAGTATCGTCACAACTTCTACTTCTACCTGAGCTTTTGCCTATATCATTGTTCGCTGTTGGTGTAGAGAAACCTGCTGCGTGCGATCTGGATGAGAAGCACTCTTGTACCAACTGCTTTTTGGGAATGAATAATGCGCGGGGTATCGCTTCTCTCTTGCATTGATTCATGGAATCTGAATCTTCCTACATTACCCATCGGCAAAAAATGGAAGAGCAGACATCCGAACCCACCAAAACGGTGAGTCGAATCCTCGGCACAACGATCTTCAGCGTTGCATGGTAAGCTCAGGTTTATCACGGCAATCGCCACCTCAATCAAGCCCAGTTCACTCCGGCAGGATCTTCACGTTCTCAGTCAAATTAATCTTGCAATAGCCTTGGGCTGCCACCGCAGGTTTTCTGCATTCAAACTCACAGGCCATGTCTTCTCCACGCAATTGGGATAATGAGCCTCACAGGTTAGCGCCAACTACAGCCTTATCTACATTTCGCGAAAAGAAAACCTTCGCAGGCTCCTAAAAGAAATAACACGTTTCGGGCTTTGTCTTTGATGCGACGAGATCCAGATTAGATTCCAGACCGGTCGCCAGATTGTAAGGAGCCGTAGTGGAAGGGAAAAATGAAGACAAATCTCGCTTCTTACTAATCTCGATAGCTCGCGTGGGCAGGAACGAAAGGATATTAACATTGTGGCGCTTAGTCGGTCGTCTACCTCCTCTATATCATCCTGGAGGCATAACTGCGACTCTACGGGAATCTTCATAAACCTTGGAACGGCACGAGCAAAAAGTTTTCCGCATCGCACGCTCACCGTGGTCTCACGGACCCCTGGAGATACTCGTAAATAATAATGGCCGAAGGTTCAGCAGGGGTAGGACGGCACTGACAGCTCGTAGGCGCGTGGTTCGCTCAATCAGGATTTCAAATAAGTGAGTGTATCTTCTAACGAGCGAATATCAAAATCCCAAAGCCGTGCTAATGGAAGATCATCTCAGCGGTCACTTCATCAACGCTTCCACTCGAGTCTCTCCAGATAGGAACTTTGCCATTTAATGATCCTACGAAGCTGCCCTGACGGTGGATTAATAACCAAAAATCACTTCGCTTTACTCTATTTACCACAACGTTGTCAGTTGGTAAAAGTTCTGCTCTTTTGTAAATTATTCACATTTTTGAAGCTTACGATCCCCAACCTGCAATTCTTATTGATCTACTTGCGTTAATGACAGGCATCCTTCCCTTGTATGTCGCGTACTCATCAACTCTCCAAGTCACATTGGTTCAAATCGTTGCTTATTTCCCATCATCTGACCGATTTCTTGATTTGGCTGTTGCTAGTAAGAAATTACATCCTAGGAATAGGATTCCTATCAGTAGTTTACCACAAAGGTGAGTCTGCACAGATAATTTGAATTATGTTCATGGCCGCAACTCATTTTGTATTTATTTTTACGTATTTTGTATTAAGTTGAGAGGAAATGAGAACTGGATGGATAATATGGATAATAGTAAAAGAATAAATCATTCACGAATGAAGCCTCGGAAAATTTCGTTATCCTGGAGTAAAAAGAACACGTTTAGTAAACTCGAGATAGCATAATTTCCACTCTTATTTTTTCTCATTAGCTTGAACTTATTCATTCAGTTATAAATTAAGTTCATTCAACCAGAAAAAGGTATACAAAAATACGTTATTTATCAATTCCTCTCCAATTTCTTCATTAATATTCATGAACATTTTTCTTGTATCGTTTTTTTAACAGAAAATGTAAATCACCCGTCCATTATATATTTTCTTTTGCGGATCATCAACTCAAGAAAGATGAAAGACAACAGTATACGAACAAAGAAGAAAATTCTCTTAGGTATTTATGTTAAGAACTTCAAAACAGGAGCTTGTGGTCTCTTCTATACAGAAACTGACGCTTTGTTTTGAGGTCTAGCGACGGTCAGGTCTAAACTGAAACTCAATCGCTACCGAATATAACCTTCTTCTGAAACCAGAAACTGGCCGAAGTGGAAAGTTTTCCTGAACGCGATCCCTCGAGGGCCCAATTCGTGCCACTTCTAAGCGAAATGTCTGACCTCACTTGCATATACATCCAAATGGATGACTTCCTCTTGGACGGATTGCCAGTTCCTACGAAACTAATGAACTGTCTATTCCTCAAAACCTCCTGTCAACACCTTTTGAAACCAATTATCTCGTTTGGAAGTTTCAGCTTGGTCTTCATACTTGGTCGACATGCCGTCCATTCCCAAGGATTGATTAGGGCGCCTTGCATCGAAAGCATGAGTTTATTACAAACAGTACAGAACTCCATTCGTTCGGAAGAAGCAGCAATCAATTTTTGCATCAGGTCCCTCAACTCCAAACTCTTTTGCATAGAAATTAGATCCGGCGTTCTTCGATCCAACGATAACGGCCTCTTTCTCATTGATCAGATACCAAAAGAAGGTCCTCCACAAGAGCAAATATATTCAATAATAAAACTTGCTCGTGATGAGGCTCAAAATATGTAACGGTAAAGGGATTAAATTTTAATCGATACTCTTCATAGATAATAGCGTAGTTACGAAGTGGTGGAATACAACCTGAACGTAAATTAATTCAGGAAGAATAAACTCCAATCAATAAGGGCACGTTGAAATTAACATAAATATTGTCCACACTGATTTTGTTGGACCTTGAACTGTCTCATGGGGGACTTAGAAGTCTCGGTATACACTTTTTCCGAAATCGGCAATAGAATTTACACCGTTATGTATTGCTGAATTAAAATAAATAAGACTGAATTGGAAAGGTAGAAACGCAGCAAACTTCACGGAGTTATACATACTCAGTCGAATCCTTTCTTCCTCAAGACAAATTTAGCTTGATCGACCAAACCGGACACACATGGAAAGAATTCCTAGACTTCAAGGACCTTCCTTCAAAAGACTTCGTTCACGTTCCTCTCATAGTCGAAATGTTGAAAATAGAACCCCGTCATCAACGAACGAACCCGATACCTCCGGCATTCATCTCAAACTGTGATGTGAGCGGTGCAATAGTCGAGACCAATTCCGTCCTCTTATAATTATTATCGAATCGTCAGTTGTGGAAGTCACCCAAGGACAAGCTCGAACTTTTGTTCCTTTTTTTCCCGACCTGTAGCTCCAAAGGTGCCCATTGAAGGAGCCGTAATTTTTTCTCGTGCGTTCTTCAAACTTCATGGTCCAGCGGGCAGAGGAACTGTGGTGAATAATATAAGAAAACGCCGATGGTGGGCGTATGAACCAGAATTCAACCTGAGCCATGGCAGTTGATCGTTTGGAAATGTACCCACATCAAAGAATAGAAAATTGCGAAGAAGTTGTGATAACGAAGCAAACCTCGGTCATTCAGTCGACCAAAACAAAGAGTCCGTGCTAATGGAATTAGCAAAGTGATCAGATATCCTTGAGAGACCAGCAGATTAGCGAAAACTTTGTCGTTTTGAACGGTTGATGAGAAATAAATTGCTCGTATCGTACCGACCTACGTGCTTCGCCTTTAAAGGGTAACCGAGCTGAGTATCGATTAAATTTCATCACGGTCGATCGTTCGTTGGCAGTTTCTCAGATGAGTCGTAAGGTCGTTTTTGTTTGGCCGTTTTCGCGAATGGCGGGCCTTGACTTGGGGGTTGAGACCTCTTCGGAAGGCTCGTGAGAGAACGTGTAATTACGGTGTCGTCTGAGCGAAATCAACTACAAATCACCAAAAGGACGGTGTCGAAGAGAAAACATTCGCAAGATGGGTCGACTAAAACCGAACGGTCAGTACAAAAACAAGAAGAAACTGAATTTAAAATCAGGAAAGGTGGCAAGATTTAGTATTGGTACCAACTTACAACAGGGAAACACAATTCAATGAATATGCTTGAATAATTAAAATAAAACTGGGATCTTGAAATGTGTATGGTTTCATCACAACAAAGCTTCAATTAATTTGTTAAACAAACCAGCGGATTTCTTACCATGTACTACAATGATCTCATCTCTCATAGAACTACATAGAGCGACATCATCTTGTCAGTAACACGAAGGGGAAATCCTGATTATAAGACTGAAGTGGGCAGAATGCTGAACGTCGGTACGATAAAACATCGTTGTTGGCAAAAAATTCAACTAGAATGGGTAGGTGAAAATCATTAAGCCTGGAACAGGCTGAGCGAACCAATCATCAGAGATGCTTGACTATCTGCAGTTCGACAGTGACTTCACTCTGGCCAGGTGCGCTGCTGGTTGGTGTGCGTTCTTAATGACAACCTCACCAGCAGAAGAAGGCTTGTTAGAAGCTTCAGACAAACCAAGATGTAACAATTAAATTAAATTGAGTGATCAGATACATTTTTTTTAAATAGGTTTTTAAAAGAACTGAAATTGATCATAATTTACGGTTATCTATAACATTATTGATTGCCAAACGGATTTTGAGAGACCGACATTTCCATCTAGTGGTATGCAGTCGTCAAACATGAGTCGTTGGGCTGTCAATCAAAGATAATGCACCCCCTCCTATTTTTCTAAGAACCAATGAATTGACGCGACTATCCTGGTTGAGAACATTGAACAGAGAAGCCCCTTTATACCACCCAAGGCTCAATTTACATAACGGATGAACGTCTTTGAGGCGGAGCGCAGTAAACACACGGAAGATTGATGTCGCGACGCATACATCTTCTAAACGCCAAAGAGTAGAAAACCAAATCCGGGAGCTGGAATAAAAACAAAATCTCCAACCGATTTCAATTGGAACTCCCTCCTTCATTCACGAATGCAAATGACTTGTTCTAAATCAAAAATGGCCGTCGGTAACAGGAGTGTTTTGACTCTCTGGGACCCAGGGCTCCTGAACTGGTCTTCTGCTTTGCCAAATGTCCGAATTGATTTGCGCCGTAGAGCTATCATGTTGGGTGGAGGGAATCAGGTTCTGGCGCTAATTAGACACGTCACATGGGACGAAGGCAAAAAGCTATTCTCGGCAAAGAAAAAAAAAAAAAAATGAAAACAACCGAAGATAGATGAGCAGGCCTTCGCTGTGGAAAATGATGATGATCGAGACAATTACAGCAGAATCATCTACGGAAACTAGTCGTTTCTGTCGGTTTCTTCTGGTTTCTGGATCGCTACATCATAGCTGAGACGTCATTTCCTAAAATATTGCCGAGGATGTAACAGAGCTGTGATTGACGTCAGTCAGGTTGACATTGCCGGGGATTTTCATGGCGTACCATTCCTATCATATATACGGGGAACGAGGTTGATTGGGATATGGTGTGTGATACGGATAGTGTGGATACGGGTGAAGTCAAATCTGACATCGCACGACATACTTCTCCATATTTCAAGTATTTTGGACCCGAGAACGACACTTGGTTGCCAAAATTACCATAATATTTGGTGGTTGAGTTTGAGTCGGGGTTTATGGTTGCTTAATCCCAATGAGGAATTGCATAACCACACTAACCTCCGGAGGATTCGGAAGGTGATCGCTTGTCCGAAAGATTCATGGTGAAATGAGTGCCAAATTGCCCGTAGCATGCGATCGTACAAGATTAATTGATCGGATGTGGCGGATGCGATGGAATGTAATAGCCCAAAACGAACGTATGATCCGGTAAATCACTACGGACATAGCGCATCTTCGGTTCAAGGATTGTAATTGTACGCGATGTTAGTCGAACAAAAGATGAAAAAAATTGATCTGATGGTTCATTGTGTTGTGGCTTGGTTGGGGTTATGGACACGTTAGCTGCGAGGGATGGGAAGGATTTTTACGGGACCGGAAGCCTCAATGTGACAGGAAGGTCCAGGTCGATTGTTGGTATTAGCTGGCACCGACATCCGGTATCAAACTGAGCATTTGGAACTGACTGTCGTGGCGTACAAATCGTGCAAATGCGCAATATGCTGTGTTAGAGGAAAACCAGCTGCTCAAGACCGTAGTAATACGCATGAATTTAGTGAAGGAGAATGCTAGACGGGTTAGCAGTAAATCGGACGGGTGACGGCAATATTATTAGCTTAGATCAAAGCGTTTCATTCCAAATCGGTTGAAGTCCACAGGGGGGTAGAAAAGTCGCATCCTTTCCTCTGGTACTCCTTCTCCACTTGTGGATGGGAGGCTTTCGCGAATGAGTAAGAAGGCACGAGTAGGACTCAACCCGCGGGGCGGCTAGAGATATTTTTGGTGCCATTCCGCCCGTTTATTCAACCTGGAAGACCTAACGGCATTGGGAAGGTCACGTAGAAACTGCTCCCTTCCTCGAAGACCGCCGATCTTTGTCAGAAAAGAGGGGACTCCCTGCAGCCACGGCCTTCAGCCTCACACAGAAGGGAAGGGCCGCTCATCCAGAAGGAATGCTCGCCCCCTTGCGCCCTCAAGGACGATTCATCCTGTTTACGCGTGCTGAACTGACCACACGTTTTGCTCTGCGTTGTTATCTTAACCATATCGCCTGAAGACGTATTTCATTAAGTTGAATGAACCCTCTTGCTCTTGCTTGTAAGTGAAGAAAAAAAGAAAATAATACTATTAATGATGCTAAATTGAATAAACGATTTTCTGGTACCCTACAAGGAGTATTATTTGCAATATTGACACACCCACCCACCATCTATGTATAATTCTTAAAATATATATTGATATAATGAAAAAAATTGAAGCTGTCACGGTTACAAGAAGGATTATTATGGTCCAATACTCCGGACCATGAACAAAAAACAGCCTCTTTGAAGACACAGAAAATGCAATATTTATGGCCATATTTACGTGCCCAGGTCGGCCAATCGTCTGTATCATGACTCAAACCTTGAGAACTGATGGATGAAACATGTACCATATATGCAAAATTACTAGGAAATGGCGAGCCCAAATTTTGGGATCATTTAGGTGAAGTTTGTACTTGGAAGGATTTGTCACGTTTTAAATCCCGAACAAACGCAATAGACACAGGCAGAAGAATAGTGACCCATAGAACTCTCATAAATTTTGTCAGGCTGTCTAACGTTTTGAGAATGCCCTTAGGGTTGGATCGCGAGAAAATCATGCGCTCTGGCTGGCCATTAGTCGGAACTAGGCCTCCTGGAGCGTTAGGAAGAGAATGAAGTTCACGCTCTGTCACAACGCCGCTTGACGTCATCGTCTTCGCCTTTGTTCCATAGAGGAGAACTGGAAGTGATCAGCTGATCAGATCGAATCATTGTTAGTCTCTAAAAGCTGAATGAAGGGAGGTGACTCGTCGGATTTTTTTTTTTTTTTTCGTTTAGTCCAGCGATAGGGACATGGAAATTGAAAAGGGTGCGGGCGCTCGTTCAAGATTTTCCGGTTTTTCTTCAACAAATGGGCAAAAAACACGATTTGGAAAGTTATTTAGGTGAGTAAAACGGTCTCAATTGGGAGCCACCAGCTGAGTCGTCTTGGTCGAGAAGAATATTAAAGAATGAGAAAAATATTTCAATTGGCATGACCAAATTATGTACATTTTTGTCTTCTCAACAACCCCATTTCGATACTTCAGTCTAAAGTCAAATAGTTAAACCTTACCCGAAGCGTTTTTCTTGTGTAAAATAGGCGTTTACGTGATCATCTTTTGAGATTGCAAATAACTTGCGAAGTTTTTATTTTGTAGCTACTTTTGAGCATGATCGACGAGTCGTGTGGCCGGTTATGATAACTCCACTAGAAAAAGAAGAGAAAACCTTCTCCCTAAATATGATAGAACAGGCAAACTTGTAGGAATGAAAACCCGAATTTCGTAGCGGTACAATGACCTATGAATGGGACTCCAATGATTACGAGAAATATCAACCTACCCAGGCCTTGAGCGAATTGAAGGGAGTTCTCAGATTCTTACAGTCCCCTCAGTAAAATTCGACGATCACAACCCAGATCACGTAGGAAGCGATTTTCGCTTTCGGGTGAAAGGCGCAATACAATTGACGGCCTTCGAACGCACGCAGTTGCAATATTTAACGAGAAAGACGCAAGAATTTGTGCCATCTATTCCGCGTTTTTGCACCGCTCGATGACTTTGGCCACCAGTTGTCGGAACAGAGAAAACAACATCCCAGACAACGTTTCTTCACCGCGACAAAACTCGTTAATGACTTATTTTATCACTTGCGAGCCGAGCTAAGAACAAAGTGTAAAGTGAAATCGGCAACTGTGCACTGGTTAAGGGGGTAGTAGAATGTCAACCATTCTGGAAAGACAATAATTGTCCTTGATCCTCCTCTTCTGATGCCACTTGTCTCTAGATGACGACGATGGCGATTTCGAATCGTAACTCAAATTCCAGAATTCTATCAATGTGACGGAATTACGTTAGTGACGAGTCAACCCTTCGTATAGGTTTAGACTGATAAGTACATGTGGAAAACATTTGAAAGAATTTGATTTCGTTTGTTGTTCAAACTATATTGACCTTGCTGGGGTCCGCGTGGCCAATCCATCTGACTCGGGAGGCACTTCCTGTAGGAAGGTGAGAAGCTCGGTCAATACCTACTGTGGAGGAAGGTGTGTTTGAAAGAAAAACCACTTAGACCGGGAAGCTCAGGAAGCTATAATCAGAACAGATCCTAAATACGTCAATCAGATGGCATTGGACTGTTACGCTCGTCTTTCTTCACTAATCCCTGATCCAGATGAGTGGAGTTTGGCCCGTCACGTATCATCAGTAAACAGCTTCCTTGCATGTTTACGAAAGACATTACCACGTCTTCCCTTGCAGATGAATCAATCCGTAAGTATGTATTGATTAAAGTTGATTTGTGTACTAGCACGAATTGGGCAACAGCGTCCTGGAGGAATGCTGCATCAACGCGTTGAGCAAATTTATCGTACACATTTGAACACTTTGATGAGAAATTTTGTTTATTTGTAAGATGTAGTGGTTATCAGACTGAATAAGGCTGAAAATATATTCCGAGATACATCATTCAGTCCCAAGATCCAATTATGTGAGCATATTTTTTTGTGATGATACATCGTATGTAGTGGAATTCAAATGAACAATTTGGCGTTTTTGAATGATTGCAAAAAAACAATTTTGCCCTCCAGATGAGGTAAAGAGGACACCTCGCGACCTTGAGTTTGAGAAAAGGTGTCAATTCAAGAAATGTTTTGGACCTTCAAAGATGTCCCTATCAAAAGAGCGAGCAGAAAAGGTGGTGTCATTTGATGGTCTTAGTCGCGCATACAGTTTAATATTTGTCAGATGATATGTCATGGATTTAGGCGTCACCACAACTCAACAGGAAGGAAAATGAAATCCTAGTTGATGCAGAATCGAACAGCGTCCTATTTGTCGATCTGAGAAGCCTACATTCCAAATATTTGGATTAGATACAAGTTTGGGCCTTTTCTCCAAACGTTGCTGCGCATTTTTTGTCGTATAGTAATTTTTGACGCACCGGCGCGTTTCCCACATGAACCACATACGGAAAAAAACCTTAGAAATAATTGATGCACGAAGTCCTTGTTTTCATTAACGCTTGAAAAAAAAGAAGGCACTGCGAAAACAATGAGAGGGAACAGCTTTTTTGTCAAGACCTGATAAAATCAACATCTCGCGAATCTGGTGGCTCAATTATTCCATTGTCGAGGTTGTCTTGGGAATCATTTCATGACACGTGATTCATAAGGTGTCGCTATTATTATTAAACGTCTTGTTCGTATTTCCGTATCTAGAAAAAATGCTTCCCTATGTTTTCTGCGTAGATCTATCCAAAATGGGGAGTCAAATTCAATACTTTAGGCATCAGCCAATCAGGGGAAATTATCGACTTTTCTGTTTCTTCCGGAAAAGAAAATACTTATTAAAGTAAAGAGATACTTCTGACTGTAACGATAAGTTGATACCAGTACCATCTTACCAACCCCGGCGAACTATTGATACATTTACGAATGTGGCAATCATGCTCATTGCTCGCGTTTTCTGCCCCGTTAATGCCCGACAAGTTCCAAATAGTCCAATACATTAATCGGTTTATGGCCTCCATTTTAGCGGGTAATAAAATGATATTATTCATGTATTCAGCGATGCGTAAAATAATGTATTCTGGTCTGATTCCTCATTGACCATCTGGTAGGTAACTGGAACTAATATGGACACCAGGGCCACAGTAAAGATATCAATGTGTGACCTCCTTTTAGGTATTTGATTAAGATGAAGTAAGCAATATTTTAGCACATCTCAGATGCGAGTACGGGCTTTGAAGATGAACTTTTGACCTCATTCATGGCAAAAAAAAGGGTTACATCATGCGATGTTTGTCCGAAGGTTCTTCTGTCCGTTTGAATATTGAGCGGCGAATTTAAGTGACCTCGCGGATATTGCTTTGCCTTTTGCCCTTCTGCATGCTCTTAGTAAGTGTTGCCACAAACGGTGTTATGGGCAAGTTCTCAAATTACCCGTAACATCTATCATGTCGCAGATGTGATCCTCACAAGTGACTCCCTTCCCTTACGACGTACGTTTTCTCCTAAAATTTTGCCTCAAACGAATTGGAAGCTAGAAGGGCGTCGAGTCCTATCAGGACCACCACAAACTGGTTCGATCGACCGTCACTTGAGCATGTCCGGGTTCGGCGTCCTATATTCGACAGCCAGGATTTAAGGCCACCACGAATCCTCTTCCATTGTCTTAGAGTTAATCGGGTTCATCGCTCACCCTCAGGTTATAGCGAGGAAGCAGAGGTTGAGTTGAGAAGTGCAATCTTGTTTGGGTTCACGCGGCAGTACATCCTAAAAGACGCCTGCCGAATGGTCAAAACAGTAAACCTCTGAGGTGTAATCACCTGACGGCATGATTATATCATTACTATGATCAAAAATAACAGTCCAGGGAGACCCATCAACAGCTGAGCTGAATTCCAAGCTGAAATAAGGATGAATCGCCACCATCCAAGTTGAGCGACCAAAACTCTTCTTTGATGTACGAGTACGTATGTTCCGAGAACACTTCCAATCAATTTTGTCAGTACACCAAAAATAATGCATTTTTATCACTTAAGATGTGAATAGGAATCATTTCGCTATTCGTCTTGTACGATGTAAGGAAGACAGTAATAGCTTTTAGAATTCAAACCGATTCGTAAATAGTATCTCCATACTTTACGTGAAAATACAATAAACCATGACGGATAAGCCAACGTATTTTACGTATATTTCAAATGATCCTATTCACTTTTTGTGTGTCTTCAGGGCGGAAAGTGATGACCTAAGCAAAACTCTGGGAGCAGGTGAATAAGAGACTAAATAGCAACCTATTCGAGATCATTATCAGAGCATTAATTATGGGTTCATGGCTCCACCCTGCATATCTTTTATTCTAAATCTCACTACCACAATCTTTTTCCGGGAATTTCAGGACCTCTTCAGATGCCTCAGCGTTCCGTTTAAAATAAAATAAAATTATGAAACCGTTTGTTAATAAAATTCATGGATATGAAGCATCTATGTACAGGAACATCCTGTGAAAATTTAATTCTTTCCACTAAACGCATCAAATCGAGGCAGCAAGCCTCCGGAGGATACACCATCATCAGACCCAAGTAGGTGAAGCTTTCTTCGTCGACCGGTTCAAACCAGTTTATACCAACGCGAACCCAACCCAACTACTAACCAGAAAGAAACATTCGCTAACGAAAGAAGAAAAAAAAAAATCCTACGTCGTCAATATAACTACTAAACACCTCAGCACGGGGAGTTCGTAATTATGAGATCCCGAACCGCGAGAAGTTCAAAAAGGTTTCGAAAGGATTTTGTCGAGCCGCGTGCTGAAGAGGACCTTATGCAACTGTCCACGTCCAAGTAAACAAACCTCGGGTTACGTTGACCCGTGATCACTATGGAATCAAGACAAATCGTAAAATGTTTAAATTTGTCCTGATATTATCGCGATGTGTGAATGTGAATCGCGTCCGCAATCAGACTGGGAACCGCAAATCGTTCAGTATTTCAGGAAAAACCAAGAGGTTTATGTACCTGTAGCTTGGATAATTGATGAGGGGACTATATTCTTCTTTATCTCATGAATTTCTGAAGTGTCGTCAATATGCAAGTTTCAAGAGTTTAACCCTCTCCCTCATCGACTATTCACGTACTGAATGCGGACCGGAAAATTAATAAATAACATAAATTTTGCCCGTTCTCTTTATTGGTTGCTGCGCGAAAATGACCTTTTATGAGTTCCAGAAATGTTCTAGTCCTGTAACAACTAAATTGAACCAATGAATAACTATATTACCCAGATTGACAGCACGAATTTCAAAATTTGGAGCTGAGGTTGATTGAGGTTTGAGGTTACAATTTGAGGTGCCCAAGAGAAGAAGCAAGACACTCTTGGTCACCACATTTTTGGACAATCAGCAAACGAATAGGTTTAAGAATTCTAACATACTCTACTGGCAAAATATACCTACGAACGGTGATGAAAACGAACATTGAATAACCGTTCGATGTTTTTGGTTTGGGTGCTCATTCATTTCGTCTTATTCGATCTCAAGAACCCGATGTAAATATTCAGAGAACAATGAATAAATTACTGAAGACAACGTAAATTATATAAAATAATTATTACCCGCGAGGAAAAACCTTCTTTAAAATCACGCTACCCGATTAGTGAAGTGATTATTCAGAGCCCGTTCCCCTTCAGGTGCAAACAAGACAAAACCTGTAGAGAAGCGATAAATTTCAAGACTATTCCGATTGAAACTGCTAACCGGTTAGCTGCTTTGAGAATAGAATTTGTCGAAAATATACAAAGATAATGAATGATGAAATTTACCTGTCGAAAAGTCTATGTATGTTCAATTTCTATAAACTTGAGTTGTCTCTCTGTACGTTTTCTCCCAATAGCTTCTAAATAAATCGAATTATCGAATGCAGCAGCAGGTTTCACCTCTGAATTCAATAAATAGAAGTTGAAAATCAGTTCCACTCACCACCCTTATATTATACTTATTAATGTGCCACAGTTTTTTTTTACCGAAAAGGGCCAACTTCAAACTTAGGGTCTTCGATTTCACGAAATACGACGCCTCGAGGGGCTCAGCAGTGAAAGCGTTGGCAGATACACGACAAAACACCCCAAGGCCGGGTCGTTTTACTCTGCAGTCCAACGAAGGGGGTTTATTTGTGGAGAAAACCGCGAAACTTTCTCTTTTCAGCGCGATCTCCGTCCAATGCGCAAAGGTGTATTAATGTTTCACTTAAATTCGTTTTAAAGTTGCTCAAATTAATTTTTGAAAAGTAATAAAATTAGGAACTTATCAGAGAGATAATTATAAAATATTGTAAAAAGCAGTGAAAGGAAATCAAAGCTTGAGTAGTGGGCAACCTCAACAGTAGTGTTGCCAGGTGTTTACGTTTTTTGAAAGAATCAAGCTGGTGATAGAGGAAATTTCGGCTGTTCTCCCCATTTCTTGTAGGTGTCTTCCAGTTATTCCATTCCCGGTAGACGATGATCTCTTCCATACCATTTTTTCCGGCTACCACTCAACCACTCCCCGTCTACGAGAACATTCCTCTGCCCTGACTGATGATCGATGGACAACTTATCTTGATGAGGTAGCATTTGGCTTACCTGGAAAGTGGGTCGACGAGGGCCGCGATGAAGAGGACGGCCGCGATGATACAGGCGAGATAGATGAGAGAGATGGTGCGGATGTCACTCTCAGCCGGCCTGTTGATACCGTGATTGCCGGCGACGACGCAGAAATTTGCGCCGCAATGGCTCAGGCTCTCTTCGATGATTGAGGCGTTGGTGGTTTCCAAAGCATGCGAACCGCCACCATGGGCGCCTGCTCCAAGAACTGTGAAAAGAAATACAAACGTTAAATACATTGTACTTATTGGCAGCAGCAACAGCGCTGAATGGGAATTTTCATTGGTTCGTGGGCAGCAACGGGGAATTTCGCGGATTTTCTCCCCCTTAGTCCAGGCTAGATAGCAAACCATGAAAAATATAAGAACTTGGGAATTTAAGTAAGGAAAATGGCCAGGTTTGAAAGGGTTGCGGTACAGAAGCATGATGGTGGGAAGATGACACGATAGATTGACTCGATTTGACTCCGAATCGGACCAACAGTAGGAGTCAGGGTCAGTCAGCAGGATGTAAGAAGGGGGATGACAGCAAAACCTTCTGGGAAGATACAACAAGGGAATGAAAAGCAAAGTTTTGCCAGGCTCACTTGGATATTGTGGGACCGTGGGTTGGAACTGAAGAACTTTTAACAGTTAATTGAACTTTTAATGACTGATTGAACAGATGCAAACGGATACCGAACTTTATGAGCACAGCGATCAAACACGTTGGAGAACAGAAGCACAGTAATTGCGAGGTTTCCTTGACAGAGGGTTACCCCCTTAGTTCACAGAACAAGCGAGCGCTGATGTCGGGTCATCTAGCGCGAGCAAAAAGGTCCTACCCTGGTCGACCCAAACGGCGGGTAATTTGAACTGGCTGCTCCTTGGCATCTTCCAATCTTATAGGGAGGCCTGGGGCCAAACAGATATATTGAAGTGACTCAGTGTTTTGCTTCATGATATCGATCTTGATGAAATGATGAAAATGATGAAATGATCAATTTGATTCATCACAATTTAATGCAGGATGAAACTGTTTATGCCTGTAATGTTCTGTAATGTTAATAAGCTGGTAGTATTCAGCGAGTTTTTCACATTTATTTTTTTCTGTGACGTCAAAACTCCACATAGGCGTGCAAGACCACAGCTACTACGCGTTTGTGATGTTAAATTCTCCATAAAAATTTTTCCAATGGTTATTGCCGGTCATGTTCATTTTTGTCTAAACTGTAGATGTAGCAACATAATTTAAAATAATGTAGATATTTATGTGAATTCCCTATTACGCTGAAGACAGCACCGCTTCCTATTCTTCTACAGACAGGAAAGGTCAGGATCGAATCTGTATGATAGGACATACAGCCCCCGTAACCCATTTGAATGTTAAAAGAATAAGAAAGCCACCGTGGATGTAACTGTCAAGGGTTTGACAAGGACAACGAGTTCCACCAGCTGTTGATAGCGGGAGGTCTCAACATGCATGAAGTGAGACCCGCGGAGGAACGCGATTTACGTAGTGGAAATCTCAAGTAGTGATTGCTCTCCTTCCATTGGCTAACTTTCTAAAGCCATTCGCGAACACCTTTCCGTCGAGTATCAAGGTTAGTTTGCGGTGAGTTTTTTCTTTTCAAATTGGGATGCAAATCACGCTGGAATGCAAAAACAGAGGCATTTTCTACGCGTGTACTTCGCTAACTGGAGAGAATTACATGTACGTAACTATCATCACATGGCCTCGGTGTGGGCAATCTGAAGATAAAACTGCTTACCTTGCAGTTTGTTTTGTAACAGTACCATAGGAGTCAGAACGTCATTTTTCCGTCTGCATTTTGTCCATCAATTCATTCTCAATTTGCACGTTCAGGGCCTCCGAATACCCCGGGGCAGTTGAATTTGGGTCGAAAATAGTTCGCCGATTAAGGAATTTGGAGAATAGATCGATCAGATCAAGTCGACCGCGTTCTACGAGGTCGAATTTGGAATTTTCTGAAACCCAGAAGAGCCAATGACTCGGCAGCATTTGAGCATTTACATACCCTGGTTTCTCCTACCGCAGGTAAATAAATAGCCGCGCCTTCGATCGGCCCGTAACTAGACCATCAACGTGACTCATGTTGAGTGCGTAGTGAGTGTAATAAACGCAATAAATCAGTCCGAATAATTTATTAATTTTGTTCAACCAAAGGGAGTTTGCCTGAGATAAGGCTCATTTTCAAGGCTTTCAAAAAGTGCGGTTTCATTTCCTTCTCATAATCAGAACGTGAACCGAAAAAGCAGTAGGTTCAACTAACGTGAATGAGTGAATAATCGACATATTGCAAAAATCACGTTGAAAAGTCGCAGAATTAAGAGTTTTTAATTGGGAAATACCGAGGCAATGTTTAAAAAAGACAATATTCATTTACACAAAATGTTTTTAAATTATTGATTCTGTCGCTATTTGACTTGATACAAGAATTTTTGAGTCGAATTCGAGTCGAAAATTCAGTAGCTCAACACAGAGGCTCATTTTGGTTGGATATTCCTTGAAAAATCAGCCTATATTTTCATTCAAAAAGTAAATTTACCTCAAAAAATGTTTTTGGGCGTTTTAAGATGTCTACATCAAAATAAGAAAATTTCCGACCGCCATACGCCGTGTTTGGTAGTAGAAGATTTTCTAAAAAGTCTTCATTTTAGCCTAATAGGGCCAAATCAGGAGGGAGGAGGCAGGGATCAAAATGTGTTTTTTTGAGAAATGGATTTTCGAGCTTTTGGCAATTTCGACTAAATTTTGGACGCCGGCTCCCGTAAAAATTTGTTCATCCCTGATAAACGTTTCAGGTTTTTCTATGAGAACAATTCCAGAACTTGATGAATTTTCAGGGAAGACCCGGAATAGCACTCCGATGCGAATAGCAGCGATAAGTATGGAATCACTATGTTGGTGATAAAAATTCGTTCGAGCAAAAAAGTGGCTTTAATATTATTCAAGCGGTCAAAAATTGTATGCACAAATTGATGCAATGAACGTATGCTTTTATCCGACATCAGCCACGGGACCTCGTAATGAACTACACGGACCGCAGGTTCGTGTACATGTCATTCAAGTCAAGACATGTTCCTCTCATAGCAAGTCACACTTATCCTCCAGTCAGCGCACTTGCTTGCGACTGATCTTACCTATAAGGACGTAAAGACCTATAATATTACAAACGTCGTTCCATTTGCCCTAATACAGCACAGACCGACGGCATGATCGCCATGTCGCATTTCTTCCAAGTGAAAACCGTGGGTTTTCTGAAGCTATACATCACCTACAGCGATCGAGTGAAAACGATTGTCGCGTCGACCGATGCCAGACGTTGAATGACAATGAGTCGAACAGTCTTTATGAATTGGTTACGCGCTCTCGCGTTGCGACGTCTTGTGTCATTATCAGGTTATTTTTAGAAGGCGCCTGAAGAACCTGATTAGCGCTTACCCTTTCTAATCGAGGCAATCTAAGGAAGATTTACTCGAAGACTATTAACTGCGATCTTATTAAATGGAGATGCACCACTCAAGAAGGATTCTATTATGTCTGGAGTCAAACTAAAACGAGTCTACTTGAACTTTCTCGAGATACTCACGTGAGTAAGGTACCCAAGTACCCACTATTCTGGCTAAGAAGACATCAATTCTCACAACTCTTCCAACCAAATGTGTGTCAACTGGCCACTTCAACGAGCCTTTTTATCAGCTCCTCGTTCGTCAGCCACGGCGGAAAGCCCGTTATCGATATCTTCAGGAGTCGGACTCGGAGTCATCGCAACCAGAGACTCAAGACCAGCATGGAGCCACAGTGCACCGACCAGTTTTTTGTTCCAAGCCACCTGTTGATATCTATTTTTAGTCCTCCCGTCGCTATTTAAAGCTCCTTTGCCAAGAAGGGTCATCGAGTTGACGACCTTACGGGTTTCAACGCGCGGGTCCTTTCAATTCTTATTTCTTCGGTAACAACCACACATTTTGGTCGGTTATTCCTTGAATAATCAACCTATGCCATGCAAAAATTCAATCCCTCCGATTCGGCGCAAAATTTTATTCTGAGCGTTTTAAGGTGTGTAGATCAAAGTGAGAAAATGTCCGCCCACCGTCCTTTTCTACGAAAATTTTCTAAAAATGTGAAATTTTGATCAAGGACCCATTTTTGGCTTTAATTGGTCCTTAACACTTTCAGCCCGATTGGAACAGATTCGGGGGTGATTAGGGGGGGGGGGGGGGAGGTGTATTATTTCGATAAATGGATTTTTAAGATTTTCGGCGATCTAGGCATGTGGGGTATCATTTTCGAATAAATTTTGGATTCTGAATCCAATGAGATGGGTTTCGGAATGACTGGAGCCTACCAAAAGAGGTAATGGATCGAAATGGGCATCCATCTGCCTATTTCGAATGTGGGCTTTCGAGATTTCTGATACCGAAGCGTGTGTGGTATCATTCTCCACTCCAGGTCCGAGGCATAGCCAAAATACAACTAAACACAAATTCGTGTCTACGGCTGAAACCTGAGCTAAGACCCAACTCCAAAACTTTATATATTTTAACGAAAGAAAATTCTTTAAAAAATATTTTAGCTGTGATGATAATTTTTGGCTAAAACACAACAATATGACTTTCTTAATCAAGGAACTTACTCATTCGTGAAGTTATGTTGCATACTGTTCTGAAAGTAGGAGTATTTTATAGATTCACGGGTCTTCTGAGCGATAAATATTGGCTGGCTTTTTATAGCCTTTTCAAACCCTTTTTGTGGAAAAGTTGACATTTTCCTTGGTTTATATCAAATGAAATGAATCTTTCAAGGTGTCAAAGAGCATTTTTTGACTTGTCTCCAAATATCAGAAAGGAATAAAAGACAACCACTCTTCAAAATTGAACAATATTTATAAAAAACTTAGTGGTTTCCTCTTAATTACAGTTGTTATCAAAGTAAACAAATACTTCGGAAAAAAGTTGCCTATTTCCCACCTTCTCGCAATCATTTCCAACTCTTTAAAATACGATCGAAAGATGAGACATTTTTATAAAGTTCTATAGACATACGTAATAGTCAAGTCCACATAAATTACTGTTCAATATCCAATCTCAGTAAAAAAAAAAAAAAAAAAAAAAAAAATCAGTTTGTGGCCTCTAGTCAATGTGCGTACATTCATTCTTTGCCCTGTCATTCCATGAAAGGCTCATCGTTAATGTAATTATAGTCGTAGAGAATCTGCATGCATAGTTTGCGGTCAAAGCGATCTTGTGTGGTTACTAGAAACACCACTGACTCATAAACCAGACAACTGGAGCTTCGATAGAAAAATCTCGTGCACATTTCTATGTATGCCATCCACAAGGCAAAACGGTAAGTACCTAAAGAATAATCAAGTACGGGTCATTATCACCGTACGATTAGGTGGCGGAAAAAGACCTATTTCACAAATGACCCACATTAACTCCACTGTTCTGGAGCAATGAAAAACCCGCGCGTTGTCTCTTTTGAAAACGTCAAGGTTTTTGTTTGACAAGTTGACTGTAGGATATCAACATTATCAAGTCGTTTGTGACATCTCGAGCGAAAACTACTGTAGCTCACGGTTTCAGGTCATTACTTAGGGTGGAGGCTGATTTGGTAAACGAGATTAAAGAACAGCTCGGCTATCGTGGACAACTTGATTCATGTTGGTTGTGTGCAGGGTTCCAGCTGAGGCACGAGTTACACAAGCAGCTGATAAACGCCTCGGAAGAAGACCAACAGATCTTGTAGATCTTATCAGTTTAGTTAAAACATTAATATTTGAACTTCGGACATCCTGCTGTTTGACCATGGACACGGCCGTGGATTCAAGGCAGAGAATGCTACGTGATTCTGTCTTGTGCATCTTAGTTGCACTTCAATTCGTACCTACGGTGTACTTTAGCCTTGCGCGTAAAGTCAGTTTCTTTAGTTTCAACATAGTTCGCTCCCCAAGGACGTTTGATTGCCTCAGTGACGATCTCCAGCCTCCTCCCGTTCCACGTTCTGAACTCAACAACCCCATTTAATAAGCGTGCAAACGTAATTACACGTTTTTCCATCGACCGACTTGAAGTCGTCGTGATCCACGAAATCGAAAACCTTTTCACTCCCAGGCTGGCGACACGAAATTCATTTAACGCCTCCTTATCGGCCAGTTAGAATTCGATTGAGCGATCCGAAGGTTGAAACCAAAGGATTTATTCGTCTTATTGATTGAAACCATCGTTATAATTGAAAAAAAGTAATATAAACTACGTGAAAGCGCAGAGTTATGGAACCAATAATTTATATCGGAATGGAGGTTAAATCAGTTTAAATTTGACAAAAGAACAGTTCAGTAACGGGGAATGTTTAGAGAGTTTGAGAGTCAGCTAGAGGATGCCACTAACTAAAACCACAGTTACAGTTTCGTACAAATTCCCTAATGCCAAAAACGGTTGAGACGGCATACGATGGAAGGACGTTTCAATTTTTGAATTTGAACCTCTTGGGACATTAATGGATGCATTTTTGGGCAAATTGGGCAGACTTGGAAACATGGGATGATTGCTCAGAGTTCATTAATTTAAGACTAATAGGAAACTAAGTAAGTAGGAATTGTAATTGCAATTTTGGAATACGTATTTTTTTAAATGCCTCATAATTCAGATAGGCAAAGCAGTGGAGCTGGAGAAGGCTCTATCGTCTCCCTTAGAAATCACATAAGATCATTGAGCGCTCAAACATCTGCTATCTTGCCACTTTTCAGCTTTCTGGCAGGTTTATCCAGGCCATTAAAACTTATATGGGGTCCGAGAAATCTGAATTATCAAACGTAGACAGAATCCAGACTCTCTAGTTTTGGCCAAAAAAGTTTCCACCCGAGGACCGTCACCAAGGAAAGTTACTAGTTGATAAAACGCAAAATTGATTAATGGAAAAAACAACCTCACAGCTTGTTTAATAACGGGTAATGCTGGTCATGGTAGTTTCTCAAAATAAACTACGAATGAGAACGGGGAACCTCTAATCGTTATCAAGTCTAAAGTGGGAAGGAAGGACGTGGAAAAGAGAAGATTCGGACTATTTGGGATCGCAAAGAGTGTATTGAGTCCGAATATGCAAGTATACACGGCTCCACGCCGTGGCAAGGTAAAACGTCATGATAAATTTACACTTTTCACCAAAATCGAACTATAAAAGCCTCCGATGGATTAAAGATGTTGGGACACAGACGAAGGCCACCTGGGTGGCATTTTATTCATTTTAAGTACCGGTTCTATTGTTGAGGGAGTCTCCTTGAGAACGGAGCCTGACGCGGATACTCGGAAGAGTCCTTGCCGCGTTTAGGTATGAGACGTGTGAAGCCTTCTAAACGGTTGGGAACGCCAAACAGAAACTGACCCTTAACGAAATCCGATTCGTTCCGTTTCGGCCTTAGGATCATCAAGATACGAGATGACCGCCAGCGCCAGAACGTATGGCGGGGCAGCGATAGTGTTTAGGGAGCTATTTCCTTCTTAAATGAGGCTCTTTCTACCTAGTTCCTATAAAATTGAGTTTTATCAACTGGGAGGGATAATCGAATAAAATAGTTAGGTATGTTATCCTCCACGAAATCATGTGATTTATATTGAAACTCCCCACGTCAACAAATCGTGGTCAGCAGATCTTTGGTGATAATGATAGAAAAATATAAGACTAAGGTCGAACGAGTAGTTGTCCTGAGCGTGAGTCAGAATGGGCTGTTGACGTTACATCTAATGTGAAATGGTAATGGTCAGAGCGTTGGCCACATTTGTAACAATGCTACGCCCAAGATGCGGTCAACCAGCGGCGTCACCCTCACTGGTTAGACAAAATATCAACAAGAAAAAACTCCAACTCACCGAGAGACGAGACGAGATTGCCCCAGAGCTCGGCGGTTTGCCAGGCAAGGAAGAAGAAGCCGAAGAACCGGACAACGATACCGTCGACGGGCTGGTCAGTTATTTTGGCGTAAACTGCAGCCGCTTGAGTAAGGTACGTGGCTTTAGCCGCCCACATGGGAGCTGCTCCAAGACCAAGGAGCACACCAGCGGGCACCAAAGTGTAAAACCTGATAGATCAGACAAAATACATTACGTTAATACGAGGCAAAAACTTGAAAATTAAATTTCGGACTTAATCCGTTATAGCAACAAGAAAGACCGTCTATTCGCCATGCTAAGGTCTTGAACCTCCAACCCTTCATTCCAGGAGTGTATTCATTTTAGCTTCCTACCCGAACACGTGGTAACTAGGTATTCGACTTCCTATTCTCAGTATGGTTCAACTTAACTATCCCCTGTCTGCAGTATCTTTGAAGAGTACAAAAAGCTATCAATTTTTTCAATAAAATTGTATCTTTCCTGAAAATTTTTAGTTTCTGCTCAATGATCAATCCCCCGGAAAAGTCTGAAATGTCCACAACATAGTTTCCACTAGTATATGGGGTTGGTTTTGTTGGATCAGGTAATGTGAATTTACATTACAGGAGGAGTCTATGTTATCAAACATGTTTGTTGTAGTGGGCGATCGCTTTTGGAAAGTCATTGACAAGCTTCATGTCGAAAGCAATCGTCCACCAAACAAAACTTGTTTGGTAAAGCAAACCCCTCTAGTAAATTCATATTTCCCATTATAAACCCGTAATCCAACGAGATGGATCATTATAATCCTGTTTTCTTGGATGTGGGCCATACAGGAAATATTTAATAATATTTGCATATTTTTCAAAAAAAAGTTCCCAACCCAAAAAAGTTTTTTATTTTATTTTATTTTTTTTTTTTTTTTTAATTTCTGACTTAACATTTGTCAGAGTGAGTCCCTTCTATCACTTGACGAATGTAACAAAAATTTTATATTAGGATATTAATTACATTTTAGTTCATCCAAAAATTACTACATTTTTACACCCACCAGATATAGATAAAAATAAACTCGTGGAAATGAGATCGAAAGGGGAAAGCCCAGGACGCCAAGTGTAGCAGAGCTTCCCGTGATAGTTTGCATTCTTCAGACTCACTTCCTAACCCGTGAACGTCTTATTATCATGTAAACGACCTGAGAATACACCTTCACTATCCTTATATAAAATAATTTAGGGAGTTATCTGGTTGGAGCCTCGGCTTTTCTTCCTGATTTTTAAAAAATGAGTTTACACTGTTATCAGTTCCAAAATTAAATCATCCGTGAATACTCGGGTGAGAAGGAGGAAAACTGGACGAACTCGACTGGACTAACTCATATTACAGAAAATTATTATAATTATTGTATAAATTACTATAAGAAGAAATGCCAGCACGGCTGGAGGGCTCAATTTGAATGAGGTCGTATAATGAAAGGGGCTTAAAATAGAGAGGATCGGTCACGACCGAAACACACACCGTATGTTGTACATCAAAATTAAATAATGAACTCGATAAGTTGGGGTTGTTGCTGAATTGGAACCGGTCCGATGAGTACCTGCATGTGCCTTCAGGTCCAAAAAAGAAAGAGGTGGTTGAACCTCAGCCTTGGTAGGGAAATAGAGGGATGATTGCATAATTTCAAACGCATTTTGTCTAGTTGATTAAGTCTGACCGCTGATCTGAGGCGATTTTGAGGTTGGTAAACTCGACGATAGTTGCGGACGATGTCGGCACATTATTTCGCACAATGCGGTAAGTTTAAAGACAGATTAGTCCATTTTGAGTTGCAAATAAGACCTCCACGGGTATTTTAGCTTGGTGATTTAGACAGGGGTAAGGGATAAATTATTATAAGCCAATCTTTTACCTTGGATACATTTGCAGGCCAATGTAGGGGCCGTAGCAGAGCATTGAAAAGCATAGCGTCCATTTAACGGTTAATCGCTTGATGAGAAAAGTAGGAACGAATATACAAGAGACGACTAGAGCGGCATAAACGGCCGAAAGTGATACGGTCCCGAGACCATCTTGAGCGTTGATCGAGCTCTGTAGGTTGGCGATGCCCTGTGAACATACAAAATAAGGGTTCGTCAGTTCAAGATGGAAGGCGCTAGATTAGTTACATTTGAAACGAGCGAAATAACAAATGGAAACATTGTACACAAGATATGATTTCTAATGATGGGAAGTTTGGGTGTTGACGCAGAGGTTCATTTCTTTGAAGAGCTCGCAGACTCCTCTTCAGACAGGGAAATTATCTTGGTATAACGTGAGAGAGATCCAACAAGTGGCTCCTTCTAGACAAAACACACTAGGTTGCTAATATCTCCAGCAATTCCCCGAAGTTACTCTGCCAAAATGACAATTTTTTTTCAACAGAAGACCGGATTTCCAAATTTCGAATTCCCCGGACTTTATGTTTTCTTTCTTTCTTTTACAATTGTCTCCTCACGGTTTCACAATGAAGTAAGTCAAGTCCAAGAAGGAAATTAGAGTTATTGATCCCAATAAACATCCCATTTTATTAAAGGGGAATGCCGTTTGAAGAGATGTCCAGTTTTGGACCCCGCTACATTCTAAAATCTAAGATTCTAAGAAAAGATAGGAAAGGGGTGAAAATTTGATAAAGCGGAGTGATAGAATTCACTGTAGTCGATACTGAACATTTGGTCGAATAGATATTTACCCATTTTGAATATGTGTTTGTGAAATTTCTGGAACCTAGGCGTGTGGGGTATCATTTTCCGCTTAATCTTGGAAGCTGAATCCAATGAAGTGGGTCTCAGGTCGATTGGCACCCCACTGGAAGAAGTATGGGTCAAAATGGCTATCTATTATCCATTTTGAATATGTGTTTTCGGGATTTCTTGTACCTAGGCGTGTGGGGTATCATTTCCACTAAAATGTGAACCCTCAATCGATTGGAATCGGTCCGGACCCGCCGCACCCACCGTTATCCCCATTTCCCCCATGTTGAAGAAATGAGTCTACTTGCGCTGGTCTGAGGAATAACCAACCCCTGTGTAAGAATTTGCAGCGTTTTAGTAAATTTTCTACTACCAAGAACGGCGTGGACGGTGGACGGCGTACGGGCATTTTACTGTTTTGATCGCATAGAAAAACATTTTGTTGAAAATTTTTGCATGCAAACAAAGGTTGATTATTCAAAGAATGATCAACTAAAAGAGTATAGTGGAAAAAGAAAGAAAATTTCTAATTGAAATTATCATTGAATAATTTCGACGATTTTCCCCGTTAGAAGAAATGATAAACCTACGGCAATAATCTGGGGGGAAATGCGCAATGGAATACCCTCAGAAAACATGACAACAAATGGACAGGTTAAAACTGCCCCACTACCTTCATTCGATTCGGATTTTCGAGATTTTGGGCGATCTAGGCGAGTAGGGTGTCATTTTCCACTAAATTGTGGACGCTGAATCCAATGAAACGGGTCCCAGAACGATCGGCACCCACTGGAAAAAGTTATGGGTCAAATTGGGTATTTATTACCCATTTTGAATATGTATTTTCGGGATTTCTGCTACCTAGGCGTGTGGGGTATAGTCTTCCACTAAAGTTTGGACCCTGAATCGATTGGAATGGGTCTGGGACCCGCCACACCCACTGTTTCCCCCATTCGAGGAATAACCAACCCGTGTGTAAGAATTTGCAGATTTTTTGATCAGGGCATCATGAAACGTCCAGAAAAAAATTTTGAGCCGAATCGAAGAGGTTGACCATTATCATGAAAACATAGGTTGATTATTCGAGGAATAACCAACCAATAATCCCTCTTCGACAACTGACGATTCCGAGACGGGTAAAGATCCGCTTCAAAAAACACTCGAAAACTTGTGGGCACCTCAACGCCCCTGGTGATTTCTATGTAGGTCGGCTACAAACGGGGTAGGTCCACACGCAGAAAGTCGTCTGTGGAATTCCTCTTGAACTCAAATGAATTTATGCTAACGAGCTTTCTGAATGAACCGCCCACGAAAATCGAGCGTCCTCGGTTACGTATACGATTGAGTGTATAGGATCCGACGGCGAGACGATCCACCAAGATTACCCAGACTTCCCTAAGCGTAGGACGCGCCCCCAGGACTCCAACCTACAGATACCGCTACTTGAAACGAGCTCCTTCATATGACCCTCGTCAACTGAGATCAAGCAGAAAATAATTCGGATCGCAAAGCGCAACAGTTGTTTTTTCTCTTCTAATTTTTCCGGTTTAATAACAGTAATTACGTGGGATTCATCGGGGGTTCCGAGCGTGCAACCTCGTCATCCCACTTCCTGACCTTGGAAAAACCGTGAAGCTCAATGAATGTCGGAGAAAACTGTTCCCATGAGCCGGACTCAAATTAACTAGTTTTTTCTTCTAAAAAAACGACGGGGCATTTTCAATTGTGTATCGCAAATTGCTCAGCCCTTGACGACTTGATTGATAGCAGATTCATCCGTTTTCCTACAACCGAATCACATGTCATGTAGGTGTATACATTTTGGGCTTGAGGCAGCCCGTGTTATTTCCCACAAAAAGCTAGATTCATATAAATACACGATTTCAAGAAAGCCTTACGCGACAGTCTCTCGTGACTGACTAGACCAAATAGCTGCAGTGTGACCCTCCCTCACGTGTCCAGTTGATTATTTTGTTCACTTTTCAGTTTGAGACTGCATAACGCATTGTTTGAAAATTAAAATGACGGGCACAACATGCTTCAAAGAAATGTTCAAGAATGTGCCATATCAGGAAGCAAACATCAATTTTCTAACTTGAATCGAAAGAGCTGTGAATACGGGTTATGGATTCAATAATGGGGAAAATTTTGGATCAACCGA
Source organism: Cyrtorhinus lividipennis (assembly GCA_019603395.1). Classification (NCBI taxonomy): domain Eukaryota; kingdom Metazoa; phylum Arthropoda; class Insecta; order Hemiptera; family Miridae; genus Cyrtorhinus; species Cyrtorhinus lividipennis. The sequence goes on along the minus strand of CM034001.1, from coordinate 21,085,423 downwards.
CATTAATTGATTCAGCGTCCAAAATTACGTTGAAAATTTACTGACCCAATTTTTGCAAAACCATGGGGAACGGGACGCGCGAGTTGGGACCAAAGAGACTCAATATTTTGTATTGCAGATTTGGAATCTATTTGACAAGGCTTGGAGAATCTGAAACAGCTTCTGATGTATAGCAGCAAATTCATTCACAGGGGTGTGTTTTTCCTCGAACCAACAGCATGGAGACTCCTTCCAATCAATTCGGCGTCAAACAGTTAGTGGAAAATGATACCCCATACACCTAAATCACCAAAATATCAAAAATGGGGAAATCGGGAAAACAATGGGTGTAGCGTGTCCTTGACCCATTCCAATCGTTTCAGAGTCCAATATTTAGTGGAAAATGATACCCCACACGCTTAGGTACCAGAAATCTTGAAAACACATTCAAAATAGGTAGATAGATGACCCATTTCGACCCTCAAATTTGGTCCGATCGTGCTGTAAAGTTTCGAGGACCAACTTAACGCCAGAAACGGGTCCCTGACCTAAATTTCAGATTTTTAAAAAATTGTCCGCTACCAAAAACGGCCTGGACGGCGGACGGACATTCGCTTATTTTCATCTAGACACCTTGAAACGTCCAGAAAGAACCAACCAACCAAAATCCAGGTTTTTTTCCCCATTTATCACAGTTATAGCTACCGAACGCTGCAGAATGACGACTTTCCCGGGCACGATCGAACAAAACACTATTACTATTCACTGAACAAAGATAAAGAGACAAGAAGTAGAGTATAAACAATACGGGTACAGTTCGCCTTCCATAAGTCCTTATCATAGGCTGATTTGAACGCGCATGCGCACACTTCTTTTCAAATAAGCAATTGTCTTGAGCGCCAAATAAAAGGCAACAGTTCGTTCTCTGCTTGCCAGGCGAGAATCGGAAAAGAGTGATGAAAATTGTAATATGCTGTCAAAAATTTGGGGCGGATAAAAATTCATAGAGTGATAATTTGCATAGGAGACAAAAATAATTGGAAAACAGATAGGCAGGCCAACCTAGGGTGAGCCTTCATGTTAGAAGCACCTGTTCTTAATGGAATAACTGAAAGAATGCCTGTTCTTGAGAGCGTGTCTGAAATCTACGACGAATTTACTGGCAGAAAAGAATGCCGGGAACGTCGAATTAGCCAGATGGGAGACTATAGTTGGCCCTCGCTGGGCGAAATGATTCGTGCTGGAGACGCGAGAACCCATCCATTGCAATTCACCTGGACCCGAGTCACGTTCCGAATCCTGGAAGGCCCATGACCTCCTCGAGGGACCTGCTGTGGTCCCAAAAGGGCAAAGTAGGGGTCTGTTCGATGTGGAATTTTGCAATTAAGTTGTAAACACATTTAGCAAGAAATAAATTGGGCGCAGCAGGAAGGCTTCAATGTCATTAACATCGGTAATGTCGACAGTAAGTAATGCGCCACCTGTAACCCATCTTGGTTAGTAACACCAATGGAAAAAGTGCCGGCAACGGTTTTATCGCGGTTTCTGATGTTTTCATGCAGAAAATCAATCTCTCCGATTCGATTCAAAAATTATATCTGGGTGTTTCATGGTGTCTAGATCAAAATAAGCGTACGTCCGTCTGCCGTCAGTGCTGATATTGGTACTATAACATATTCTAAAAAATCTGAAATTTGGTTCAGGGATCTATTTCTGGGTCTAGTTGGTCCTCAAAATAGGACCAAATTTACAGGAGGTGAGGGTCAAAATGTGGGGGTTTAAATGTGTTTTTTGAAAAATGAATTTTCGATTGTTCGCCAGTTAACGCGTGCGGGGTATCATTTTCGACCAAATTTTTGACCCCAAATTCTATATGACGGGTCCCAGAACGATTGGTGCCCATCGGAAGAGGTATGGGTTAAAATGGGTATTTATCTACCTATTTTGAATGTGGGTTTTTGACACTTCAGGTACCTAGGCGTGTGGGGTGTCATTTTCCGCTGAATCGATTGGAATGAGTCTCCATGCGCCTTCTCCGAGGAATAACCAACCCCTGTTAAAGAATTTGTTCACCTTCACATGTTTTCTGTGACGATGAATCCTAAGATGATAGTTTCATACTATCCATTCGTCATCAAAACAAGAATTTCTTCGTAATTTTCAATGTGAAGAGTACGAGATGAAGAGTCGCAAAGGGTGGAGTGAAGAGTTTCTCGGAATAGGCCCAGTTTTATTATTAATAACAAAGGATACCATCTCCAGGGGGGGGGGGGGGGGACTAGGATGGAACTTTTTTTGGGATTGTCACCTTCAACGGTCGAACGAAGGAGAAATTTTAAGGTATGACCAAAGTCTTTGGTTTTTTGCAATCTGGTGACTCATTAACGGATAACTGGATTTTCGTTCTTTTCCCAAAATATAGTTTTCTGCTGAAATAGCACAAATTACGCCATAAATACTCACTTGGAAGGCCGTGAATTGGACCATGAAGGCGAACGAAACGGCGGCGATGTTTTTCAGGATCCTCCATTTTTCCCCGGGGGTCAATTTGATTTTTGACTTGGGTTCCGCCTCGAGGCCTTCTTTTTGACTTTTGGGCGAGGAAGGCTTCAGCTCGCCGTCGTAGCCCTGATTATCGTAGCCACCCCCTCCCCCGCCGACGACGGAGACTGTGTAGACGTCGTCGTCGCCGCTCTTCTCAAGGCTCGCCACCATCCTACCAGCCTCGTCTGCAACACAAAATTACAAAAAACTGCTTTAAATAAATTGTTTGCCGCAGTACAATAAAACGTGAATTACATTAAAAGCTTCACTGAACGAAAAAGATTCTAGTTCAATATAAATCTGTTGAATTTTCCACATTTCCATGACCCAAGAATGGGAAGATGCTCAAATTTTGAACAGTTAAAATCATGTTGCATTGCCGCCGTTTAGCCAAATAGTAATGCAGCAACAAATAACAAACAAAAATATAAAAAGCTTTTGTTGGATAAAAAATCCAATTTAAAAAAAATCAAAAATTGATTATTTAAGGAATAACCAACAAAAATTGTGGCGGAGCTCTGACGTCATAGAAAAGTGAAAACTCTCATTTTTAGTTATCCCGCGTTTTGTAGATGTTATCACCATTTTGACGTTGAGCTTGACATAAAAAGAAGAGAGCGTTGTGAAAATTTGAAATATTTCTGGATGATGTCGTCAAGTAGCAACTGCTAGTAGGAACAAGTTAACGGAATTATGTGTTTAGCCCACACTTAACACATAGAAATTTTCGCACGCGAATCAATTTACTTAAGCTAACCTGCCAAAAGACTAACTTGCCTTGTGCTCCATTTATGTTCAGTTGTTTGGTAGTAGTGGAATGGCTGGTTACTTGTGTTGAGATTGTGTGTATAAGCGTATTTTCTATGAATGCTCTGCATACAGAAGCTTACTTCCGCTCCAGAATCGCTAAGGAAGTGTGGGAAGTAATGAAAAGTGTAACAGCAGAAGAGAGGAGGGGTCACTATGCCTGCTTTTGGCCCAGCATCCCCTTCACATTGACTAGTGATATAGCCTATGTTGTCTCCTAGACCTTTCCTTTTGGCCCAGCATCCCCTTCACATTGACCAGTGATATAGCCTATTTGGTCCTCTAGACCTTTCCTTTTGGCCCAGCATCCCCTTCACATTGACCAGTGATATAGCCTATGTGGTCTCCTAGACCTTTCCAGCTCGATAACAGTATGTACCTTCTGCACATTTAGTCACTTTTCACTAATTCCCGAAATTCTTGAGGAGGAATTTCGGATGTTCGACTTCAATTTTCATATTAGCATTTTCAATTTTAATTCAAAAAATACCATGTTCCCTGTTTGTCCCTGTAATGCCTTCATTTTGCCTCAGAGGCATCAAGGCAGTGGACGCCATAATTAGGCTATAAAATGCCGATAAATTCCCGGATTTCTAGATCCTGACGGTTTGAAAGTCAAGCGCCCCAAGTATATAAAATGTATACTTCTTACTTGGAGATCAATTCTCAGTATAGTGTCAAAAGTAGAAATCATACAATTGGTATTTTTACCGGCGTTCTCCTATTAGCATTAATTAGCTGATTAGTTAGTTATTTCGGACCGAACGTGATAGAATGGACGGTTTCAGGGTCTGTATCGCGTCACAGTGAACTAAACATCAGGAAACGAAGATTTACTGTAGGTGGCTTATCAGTGTTGACTAACGAACCGATTGCCGGAAAACCAAATAATTTTCTCGGTTTCGTCGCTCGAAGATTGAGTAGCCAGATTTGGGCGGACGTAACTGATTAGGAACGTGACGGCGGTTTTTAGCACGTCGAAAGCAATAAATAGCGATGGCAGTGTTTCAATTTATTCATCGAATATGGTCAAAATTGTCACGATCCTGATTGATCCTGTATTAATTTCAGAATATTCAGATAATTTCTCTATAGTAATTTAATTATTGGCAATCATTTAGTTACTGCCAGAAACTAAATACATTACTTTATGTTTCGTTTCAGGTCCTTGAATATGATGCAATTATATAAAATTAACCCCCAGAGAGCGATAAATTACTGAAGAGAACATTTCCAAAAAAAAAAAAGAAATTATGAGAGTGATTTCCCTCTGATGAAAAACCTCAAAAACGGGATTATTTTTCTGTGGCAGATATTAATTCCACACAATAACGTATCATTAGGTATATCCTTGTTTCATTAAGAGAATCGGCTAATCATTTGCGGACAACCACAAAGTGAATACATTGCTGCAGACCAATTGTAGGTCTTTATCATAATCCTGGAATAGTTGCATCCTGAAATCTGGAGAATTTTTGATAACATTTCTCTTAACGGTTCATTTGGTTTGAATGATGAAATCAGCAGTATAATTTAGTTGTATTCAGGCCTGCGATTATTTACTACTTGAATATAAACGTTAAAAGTTATTCCGCAATGTTTGATCTTTCTTGAAACAACAGTAACGGGGAAACAGTGAGTGTGTAGTGCCCCGGAGTCTTTTCAATCAATTATGCGTTCAACATTTAGTGTAGAATAATACCCAACACGCCTAGGTATCCGAAAATCACGACAAACCATCTAAAAAATAGATGAACAGGAACTCATTTTGACCCGTACCCACCTCCATTGCGCACCAATCCCGTCCCATGGGATTCAGGGTCCAAAATTTGGTGGAAAGTTATCCAAGCGTCATGAATTTAGTCGAAAATTATACCTCACACAGGTATCTTGGTACCTATTTTGAGCCATACCCACCTCCGGTGTGTGCCAATTGGTCCGGGACTCGTCTTATGGAATTCAGTGTCAAAATCTAATGGAATGTGATACCCCATAAAGTTCCTAAAAAGTCCGAAAACCTAATGTTTCAAAAAACACATTTTTACTCATTTACCCCTTCCCCCCACCCAGTTTTCACCTGTTGAGTCATTTATACCACATCATAAAGTTGAATTTAAATCCCAATTCTCAAATTTTTACATCAAAGATTCAATGAACGTTGGAGTCAGATATTTGTAATTAATATATTTTCTGATTTTTCTGAAACGCGCGACTTCAATTTTTAGGCAGTATACACTCGCCATCTCAATTTCCATTTATGCTCTGAAATAAAATTTTTATAAAAAAGAAATTCACCAATTTCACATCTGGAAGCGTGGCGGCGTATTACGGACATGGTAGCGGTTTTGATCACACGATTAATTAAAAATTCGCGACAACAGTCAGATCGCTAGTTCACAGTGATGAAAACTCCCACCTTGGCATCACTTCACTCAGTCACATCGCCTTCGCCGTTTTGTCAAGCACTGAAACGTTCATCCGAAGACGATTGAAAATGATTTTTCCATCTCCTCTCTCGCTCTGGGGTCTTATCTGTCTTGGAATGACCCACCACGACCAGGCGATAAAAGATCAACGAAGAAGAACCAGAGAAATAACAAATTGTAAGCCACGAGGAAGATTTCTTTTTCAAACTTTTATTGCCGGAAACTCACGTTTTACTGCGACGTGGGTTAACTTTTAACGGCATGATTTAATGTATCCATTCACGTTACAACACTTTTTTTTAGCAGTAAAATCGCATTTTCTGGCCGACGGTACGAAGAATCACTGGTTTGAACGTGGGCAATTAGGCACATCGTCCCGAATGCCACATATCCCGATATTTTTTCACCATAAATAATCAACATGGACGATGCCTTTCATTCTCATTAAATTATCTTTTATTATATTCATCATAAGGAAACAGTATAAACCAACGTAATCGCGAATTTCCAGATGTATTTATTTTATTTTCAACGCTGGAATAAAATATTTTGGCTTCAAGAAAGTTCCATGAAAAATGGAAATTGATCATGGCCTCTACCGAATAGCTACGGGGTTGACGGATTTCGGAGCCTCCTAGAATGACACCGACCATCCCTTGACTTTCACCTAAATTGACAATACTGAGTACAGTTATCTGCTGAATTAAATAATTTCTCTAAACGAAAATGGAACTGTGTTTGATTGACTCAACTGCCAAATGAAGATGTGGACTCGGTGTAAAATACTACAGAAAAAGAAGCTTATCGGATGATTCGGTTTCTAGATTGTCCTTATAAGAGTTCCTCAAAGCTACCACCACTCTCCTGAATAACAAAATACACTTCACTAAGCCTGAAGAAGATTTCCAATTTCAAAAACGCGAAGAAGATTATATAAGACCGGAATATTATCGGATAAATCGCTAAAAATTACCCACCATAACGCGACCTTAAACCTTTTTTTAACCCGGACCTCAAGGTTTCAGTCGTTTGGAATGACTTCAGCGGGAGGATGCTATTACCCATGATGGCATGACAATGATCGTCGAGGTTTTCCCTACGGACTTTCATATCAAACATGTGGGTCAGTGTCATGTCGTGCATAGATATCCACTCTTATACGACCATGCAAGGTACGCTATTTTTCATTCAAATTGGACGTTAGCGTAATTTGGGAAACTGATTCGCTTGACAAGAATATATTTGAATACTAAGAAAGGCCCGACCACCCACAGCTGAATAAGGAGTGCATCCTTATAAGGAACTTCATTATTCATGAATTAGAAGGAATATTTCCGCATTAGCAGATTGATAGTGAAATAATAATTTAAGGCGAACGAACAATGAAAGCCCCGAAGGGTTCACCATATACTTGCACAAGCTTTCACCTTTTACGTTTCAGAGTGTTTTGATTCCAAATTCCACATTTTTATAATAATAATTATCAATTTTATTTAATTTCGTTATAAAAAAAGCTCAACTGTTCGGCCAATCAATGTTGATTATTTTTTTTTAATTTATTGTTCGTACCATGAATGTGAGAAATGCATTCACGAGGACGGAAAACTGACGACTCCAAGGCACAATTTAAATCCAACACCCGCCGCGAGCGCAGTTCAATTGACTTTGACGATGGAAAACGTCAATTTGTTATATCCATTCACAGGTTGACATCTCGTTGAGCCTAGTAGCGCATTGTTGTTTCAGCTGTGTCTGGGGGAGCGAAGAACGAAATTGTAAATACAACGTTACCTAGCGTTTAATTTTGGCAAAACAATTAATTATTAAATTGAACTTTGCTGAATTGTGTAATCACTAACTTAACGAGAGAACGTATTAATGTTCTCTGATATTGTCAAATTTAAAAGTCGTATTTTGTCACCGATAGTGTAGGAAATTATCAATTTAATTGAATGGAATCGGTTTTACAGAAGAATAAAAATTCAATGAAACAGAGGGATCAAAGGGACTGAGCTGCAGTAAATTGAAGCAAAACATTGAACGGTTAAAAGTGGAGCTGTCACAGATGAACATTTCAATGTTGGTAATTCAATTGTGGAATATATTCAATTATATTATAAATATATGAAGCTTCGGATGGTTCAGAAGCCTCTGATACTGCAGTTAGGGTCTTAAAACCTCAATTGACATACAGAAGCTTCGACGAAGGTGGGGATTGAATCAGCTAGCGATCCAAAATTAACCAGATATACCAAATCCCGCGGGAGAGTATTCAATAACAAATCTTGTTTCAGTAACTGGCCCCAGGGAGGTTTTACAGACGCGGTAAAACTATTCGGAATCTTTGGTTTTGGGACATGAGAGGGTTGGTTTGTTGGCTGACAATCAACTTCACCCTGCGTCTGCACTAGTCTGCAGTTCATCTAAACTTGAGAAGAAGGTATCCGCGTCAAGGTAGATTAAATGTTTGCCAAGATTCCTCTCTCTCTTGCTCTTTTCTCAGTATTTTAATGATGAAAAAGTTGACTTTTCAGGAGCTACCAATGCCTCATAAGGGAGAAGAGGAGGTCAGGAACGATTAAAGTTATGTCCATTTGGACTCGTTAAATCTAAAAGTTTCTATGAAACGTATTTAAAATATTCATTTAGATGCTATATTGATAATTGTCAGAATACTTTTCGAAAGACATCAAACATGTGAAACTTTTACTTCTGCAATATTGACACATACCCACTCACTAGAAGATGCAGCAATATTTTTGTCGTCAAGCAAACGAATGAGGTCTCAGCTTAGTCATGTAGGTTATTGAGGTGTGACAACTATCTATTACATTACCCAGTCCGCCCATTAATGCAAGGTAACGACCAGCTGTCGTCAAGGACTTTTAAAGAGGCATCACAAATTACAAACCGCAAATATTAAAATAGAGACGGAGCCTCGACTCGAATTCATTACAGGAGGGACATTCGCGTGGATTCTCTTGAAAGAGATTCATCCGAAAAGAAAGGAAGACAAGGCAACGGGGATAAAATAGAGAGGTAACATAAAGATAGAAACAGACTCATCAGGTAGAGTCAATCCAGTTTCGGCCAGTTCTCGAACAATATCGTCTGGTTACATAAAAGGATTCTCATCTCTGTCATCCTGATCCATTTACGGATACCGTCTTCCTCTGCTTAGAACAATGAACTAGGTCTGGACAATTAAAGCTAAGGACAACAAAAGGAGTAATTATTCTCAATGATCAAAACACTCTTCGTTTCACTACGTTGTTTTGCTCCTCGAAAGACCAACTCAGTTGTGAGCAGTTAAGATAAGTTCTTGAGACAAAGTACGCAAGTATATATTGACCCACGTGCTTAATTCAAATTAGGCAGAACACATTCAACATTGACTCAACATTGACTCAACATTGACTCGAGGCACTGCGAAATAAACTTGTTATTTAGTGATATTTCAATGGAAAAATTCCATTTTATAATCCGTTACCGGAAACCGTCAACGCATAAATTAATATTTACAATTTCTACACTTCTCTCGGTCTTTTAATTACGGTCCCGCACTTCCCGATGTGATAATACAGTCCCAATCAAGTACAGGGTTGCACCTGAAGTCAACTGGAAGGAATAAGCGTTAAACGGAAAGGGAAGTTAATTGCTGGGGTAATCGATGAAACCAATGCCGAACTGTCTAAGGAAAAAAGATAACGACCGCTTATCAACGTGGAATTTGATACTTGAACGTGTCGGTTTTAATTGTGCGCCGTTATGTTATTTTGACGAAGTTTTGCTTCTGACGACACAAGAAATAAAGTCTCGATGATCGACCAGTAATTGTACAAAATCACGAAAAAGCGACGCACATCCTAAGATCTACATTATTGTGCGATGTACGAAATTTTGGTATTGAACATGATGGATTCAATTCAATTAACAACCTTCCCCAGATTTCGAATATTTATCAATTAAATTAATACCAGGTTTTTCAGTGCCATCAGACCCTGAGTAGTAACAGCAATGGTCGTTCATGTACTTGAAGAAGAAGAAACCCAGAAAGAAGAAAAACAAGTTCATTTTCATGGGATCGCTAATGTCAATCTGGAAAGCTAATGGCCAGCTTTCTGTTCACCTAGGTTCAATCGGAAAAGCGTTTTTGCAGAAAAAAAATTGTCGGTTATGTATTGTCTCATTAGTTCATAAGGTTAGTGTGAACTGAGTCGCCTACGTCGAAGCTTAAGCGACCCTAAGGACTAACTGAGCGTCTCCAAAGTAGGCTCTTGGTCACCTTGCTTTTACTGTCACCTACTAAATTAGCCTCAAACAGTCCTTTATGTTCGTCTCATGGCTCCAGCTGAAACCGTTGAGGGAACTACAACGAAGCGGCAAATTCGCGTACCCAGATTACTTTGTTTAACACATCTATACAATCAGCTTTAGTAGGTTCTGATTTCCTCGAGAAGGACAATGTAGCTTACAATTGTCACTAGTTGTCAAAGCGCGTTAAAAATGAACAATTCCTTGGTCCAAAACGAAACGGACAATTTTCCTTGGGCTCACTCGAGTCAGATATCAACAAAAATGCAATTCTACCTGGAATGTCGCATAGTCATATAATAATTCTGCCGCTATCAAGGGCTCCTTTTAGGCCCCACCACTCAACTAGTGTTCCTTCTCAAAGTTGCAACTACGACTGTGACAAGAAAACTACGTTCACAGCGAACTACATACTAATTATTGGGGAAAATAATAGCGGCTAGCGGTCAGGACCCTACCAATATCTAAGAACTGTACTGATATCTTTTCATAATTTTGTCAGTTTGGCTGTGAAAATAAAATGATAGCAGACCGACACGAAACTTTGCCACATTTTTGAGGCCGGAGTAACATATTTACTAACCTGTAATATGTACAATAACTATAACATCAATTTAAAAATTGTTTTCACGAATATTGAAGAGATTCAGACAATTTAAAATAGCTTACGTCGAAGAACAGAACGTCATTTCTTTGGTGCCCAGAATAAACCATCAGAAAAAGACTCAATTATCGTCGGAGGCGGTTAAATGAGTTTAGCTCACCGCCTTGAATTCAATTTTGGCATCAACGGTTTATTTTCTTAATTTTTCCATCGTGCTGAGATGTGACTAGGTATTGAAATCCTCTTAATGAGTTCCATTTTGAATAGAGAACAACAAACAATAACTGCCAACCCGTCAGATCTTCAAGAAAAAATTGAGTTTTACTAAAATTTTCAGCGGAGTAAACAGAGCGCACATATTCGGAGTTAGTACCGAGCTGCGAACCAGGTATTGCCCTTGAGTACTCTCGGCGAGTTTCAAGGACTGGAAATTATATAAACACTCGCGAACAACTCCGGAAAAGACAATTACGAATGTGCAAATGACAAAAGACGCTAATAACAGGGGACTTCCCACCTGAACCGTTTCACTGACGACTCTACCGAACTAAGTTTTCTGAAGCGTTGGAAAAATCCGACTTCAATTGACGGGATTTCTCGAAGTAGGTATCAACTTGTACAACTTAAACCGTGAATATGACCTGGAATAAATCCGGATTTTATGCTTGGTATGTGGTCCTAAGAGTTTCTCTTTCCTCCATCCCTCAAAATCGTCACACATTGTGCTGTGAAAAGACAATTTTTTCTATGGAGAACGTTGAATTGTATCATCGCTTTTCTCTTCAAAATTGTATTTTTCCAATATTGTAATTTTCATTCATATTTCATTTTCATCTTCTTTACATTCGATCCGAGAAAGGACAGTCAACCAACACTAACCAGAACTGTAACGTTCACTCATTTTCAATCAATTTTCGGTCTTGGTTCACGTAATTTTGGAGCCAAGCGCGATTCGTACCCACCGATATCAACGCAATAGATTGAAAACAACACAAGCGACTAACTACACAACATTATAATCTAGAAGACATGAGAGAAAAATGAAGAAACTCAGAGGTCAAGTTAGAGGCCGTTTACCGTCCTTGCAAGGATCGCGCGCAACATCTGAAGAAGAGCTCAAACTGAGCTCTGGTAGTATTCCCATTTCCGCAACCAGCGAATCAAACGGGACCCTAAAGGCTCTCATGTTTTTCGATTGCCAGCTTAATCTAAGAAAGGAATAATTAAGATTATGATTTAACACGTGCAAAACAATTATTTATCCGCAATAACTAAAATATATAAATTAAAAGCAATAACAAAGAAATAGCGACGAACTACGCATTGAAGACTGCTCAATTACAAACTAAATGAGTGACAGCAGACAAATAATCAGTGTTATACCGATGGTAGACCCCCAATATGAAAAAACCAAAACTAAATGGTCAACGACACCAATATCGTAATTTCAATTATCACACTGACAAGTACTTTTTGAGTGGCCAAACCATCAATGTTCAAATACGTAAATTAAACGTTCGCTGTAATCGGTTACGTATTGAGTCCATGGGGCGGAAAACTATTGCAAAATAGATAATAGGCCAAACATTCTAACCTACTCCTGTACTATTAATGGAAATAGTGCGGGAATTATCAGTTTTCAATCAATTGGAGGACTTATAACGATAGGGGGCTGTGAGTTAGAGCTTTAATGGTTGTTGAGGAAGAGTTGACAACAATGCCATGGGCTGAGGCCACTTGTGGCAACAAGAGGACTGAATTTGGGCAGTGGGGTTGGCCAGAGAGTACCTGTGGCCCTCATTCCATCTGGCAACACCTGTCTGGACTTCAGGTGAATTTGGAACATGTGGGCGTTGAATTTAGAAACATCCCCCACAACCTAAGGCATCTCTTTAGTTTTTAACTTCCTTGACTGATACCCAGCGAGAAGCATAACTGAATGAGTTGAAATCATCTTATTAAAGGAAAATGTATCCGGAATCATGCTACCTTGTATCTCACTGGTTAAGATTAGGCATCATAGGGGTGTCCAGTTTCTCGTGGCTCTTTGCGCTCACGGAGTAGCGGAAATACGTGATTAGTAAAACGAGTACTGATTTATCACGATAATTTACCATAAAATAATAAGTGTTACAGAAGAATGTCACCCCCCTAAGACCTAAGATGTTGTCTGTAAATACCTACTTCAAAAACACATTATTTTAAGAGTCAATGCGAAGTTCCGTACGCTAAATTTAACTCCGACTCTAGCGTAGCAGTAATTAACAATTCACGCAAATCAAGCGGGTTCATTATTTAATAATGCCGGAAAAACACGATCGTAAAAGTGAAGTTTTAAATTGGGTGTTCCATCAACTATGATTGAATAATTAGCCGAGCCATTTTTACAAGTTCCGCTCATTGGAAGTGTTGTGGAGTCGTAAATAAATTGAATCATTGATCATAATTCAACGTGTTGGACCTTGGAAGTCCAGTGACGAAAGTAGAATAGAATAAGTCAAAAACAAGACAAGGTCCTAAAGATACGAAAGAAGAGAGGGTGCCGCAAAATCCTCCAAATCATCCAGTTGTTGCTAAAACGATTATTTTGGAACCAAGTCCAAACCGGCCATCTTGGATATTCTCTGGAGAAGGCGGGTTTTCTTAAAACCTTGACGATAACAGCGCTGCCTGGCGAGGGGTGGACCATGTATTTTGCATTTAGTATGGTCGCGTTTAGCATTGCTAAATCAAAATGGATCCTCTTATGTTTTCTAGTTTCTATTTTGCACATTGAATTACAAAAAAATGATAGGGACTATCATAGATAGATAGTCGTTCGTTATCGCTTTTCCTGTCTGTATGGCTAAAATTGACATCTAGGTATGTCATTAAATCAAAAACAAGTACCTCTTTAAGATAAAACTTCTTGCCACAAAATGCTGCGTAAACCATTGAACACAGATTCCCTAATAATTCCACTCGATTAGGTAAACGTGGTTTAAATATCCTGAACAGTCATGAACCCATAAGAGATAATGCAATCACGTTCGAACTAACTTCTGTAAAAAACCTAAGCGATATTTTAGCCACAACACGTTTTATTACTACTTCGCTTATTTCTTTCTTTCTTCGCGTTTTTTTTTTTAAAGGCCGTATTGTGAGATTATTGAAGGCCGTGCGAAAAGTTATTGCAACTCTAAATCGCACGGCCTGATTCACTACCCGCATTGTGCGAAGGGAAAGTTTCTTTCAAGTACGTTAGGTAACTGGGTGGAAGAGGCTACCTGACTTCAACATTGACTAATGATCGAGTATTTTATTGAACGGTGGTTGCATAATTTTGATCGGGACTTAAACGTTCCGTACCGATGCAAGGAAGTCTCATCAAGTAATGCATTTCTTAAGGTGCCATCACGTAAGTGCGCGGGTGCTTTATTTCGAATGAGGGGGATGACGCTTCGGTCGAAATTATATTCTTGGGTTTACGTGCACGCTGACTGGATTAAGTCTGATTTTTCATGGTTAGAGGGACTTATGAAATAACTACAGTATGAAGTAAAGTAACAGGATTGACGATCCAAGGCGGTCCTTTAAGCGTTCAATATTTCAGAAAAGCACTTCCGCTTCCAATGATGATATGAGGCCATTCTGGTGGTGATTTAAGCCTGGTAGCGTCCCATTATGGGTATAATCGTGAAGGAAAATTCCCAAACTATACGGAACTCATCGATTCTGAAAAAAAGGTTTGTCTGCTGCTCCTGAGCGTGCAGTTGTTTTCGGGTTGGTTAAAACATCAACCAGCCCAAAGAGCTATCTGCATTTTGGGAAATGAATGATATATTGAACCCACAGCTTGATTGTAAGTATGGTGGAAAAATTAATATTGGTACACGCATAATTATATTATGCGCTTGATAATCTAGGTGACATCGGCACCCAAAACAATGTCGTTTAATCATTGATTACGTGATATTCACAGTATTCGTCAGATCAAACGAGGAGCCTCCACGTTCAATGGTAATCAATACCGTCAGTCAAACGGACGGAGATATTAAGACTATTTCCAGCCAATTCATGAATGCCCGAAAGTTCACAACAAACAGCACAAATTGGAGGCATACGAATGGGGTGTTCAATTTTTGTCTTTTACCGAACGAATTTCCGAAAATCCTAACTGGATTCATGAAAACTTAGTTCTCCAACGCAGAATGAGATCAGATAAAAATATGAAACGAGTCTAACAGAACCTATGAAACTCTCTTCTAAGATGACGATCTTTCCAACTTGTATTTGAAGAGGATAACGTTGCTTTTGTCACACCAGTACAATTACAGCGATCAAACTGCCCAAAATACACGGAAATTTACATAATTCGTTCCAGTTACGGAGATACAGTGTTTTTCCTCTGTAATTTCCGTCAGAGCTGCCTATTCATAGTTCAGGAATCTGAGGAAATTCGACAACAACCAATTTTTACGTTTTGACGCAAAAGCGTTCGTTGTCCACGTATATCAGGCTAAAACGGATTTATCGATCATGTTTCTTAACTTAACAACAAAAAAGGTTGAGTTAAATTTAGATTCACGAGACCGATAATGATAGCTTGGTGAAGTATAATGGATTGAGCAGACCAATTAATTGAAGACAATTAATGTAATAGGTAACGACTTGGTGGCAATCGATCGAGAAAAAGTTTCAAGGCGAATAGCGTCACGACTAAACTTTTACGTCCAATAATCGATAAAGTAATTATACTGAAATCGAAAGTAATTTTGATTAATTTTTTTTTTTTATACTCTGTTGTCTTGAGAAAGACACGTTACGCTTTTGGGGGTGGCATTTTCGCAATGACACGGGTAGTAAACACGTGAGTGGTTGAGAGCATTTCTACAAATCTCGTGACAAGCAGAATCGCGATATCAACACCGATGAGCCCTTACAAGTGGCCAAGTGAGCTCAATCGCCGCGAGGCCACAAAAGGTTCAATCTCATATAAAGACAATAAAAATTATCAGTGTTGTGATTACGTTCGAAACGCTTGAATTTTCCCGTGTCGTGTGCTCAGAATCAGCAAATCTGCATAAGTAAATATACTTCGGCTGTCGGTATATTTTAGTTAAGAAGAGAAAAAGAAGACAAAACGTGTTTTTATTAAGTTCCATGTATTAAGACCCATCCATGTCCCTTCTCTGGTTCCACAGATCATTATATACTAAATGAAATGCGGATTTAATTAGTTTTTACCTGGCCGACAGTCCATCTATTTTGCCTAACTCCGCAACTTATTGGACATTGCCGTAACAATGCATGATGCCCATTTCGATGATGCTCCCACGTGGTGGACTGGTACTGAACCCCCACCCCCACCCTATCTAAATCAAATACTCAGGCTGCTCTTGGACTCACAGGAAATCATTTTACAGTCAGCAGGAGGGGTTCAAACCAATAGACACCCTCTTGTCCGCATCGGGCAGGGAACCTACCTCCTGTAACTACCCCTTCTCGCCAGGATTCCAAATTAAGGGTGAAGTGACTTTACGCGCAGTTATCAGGAATCTCGTGTGGTTAACACGTAACATCTGTTTTTTTTTTTTTGTTTTTTTTTTTTAAATCTGTATCATTCATTCTCCTCAACCTAACACGGAGTCTGGGTTTCTCACGTTGTATGAGTTAAACTTCGATTTGAGAGAACCGAAGAAAGTTGTGATTCGTCGATAAGCTTTCAAAATAGCCAGCTGACAATCAAAGAGAAAGTATCGCGAAAGTTCGATTTATTTTCTAAAACAATGCATTAGTACCACGTCTTGATGGCGCTAATACTTGAGGTTTGTATGTCAACAAAAGGTATGAAGTTGCCTACGAAGATGGCATCCGCGACTTATCAGCTGAATGCGAGAGCGAACGAGGAATGTAAATGACGGCATTCGAATTTTTGACACGCTGCCAAAATAGAAGTCTGTCGACTTCTTCGTGGGATAGTTAGTCCCTATCGACGAATCAATCTTGATCGCGGCGGGTTTCCTTGTGGTAGAATAAAATTGGGAGAAGTTGTTAGTAGACCAGGAAAAGCGTCGTTAAAAGTGGGTGAAAACGGCACCAAATTAGTTAGATTTTTTTCTTCTATAAAACACAAGTTAGTAAGTAAGATAAGTAAGACACAAAAAAACCCAAAGAAATTAACCACATTTTGAATAGGTATATACGTAACAAATATAATTATTTAAATTAAATTACGCATCGCTGCGAGAGCTTGTCCTAGAAGAAGAGAACAGTATTTTATCATGGGGGGAGGGGGGAAGGGCTTAGCGTTGTAGCCGATATATTATGTAGAGACCAAACGTCCCCTCTGAGGAGAGCAACCCTTCATCGGACCTGTCAGATCGCTTGCCCTCTTGAAAATGACAACGAGAAAGAACTTGAGATGTTTAGGCACGAAAAGGGGCGGTTTCTGTTGCTTCAAAATAACATACTGAAAAATGTTCTACTGAGGCTCAGTGGAACCCCTCAACTCAAAGATGAATGTGTGGCCACCCAACCCGCATAGTGCGAAACGGCAGCGAATATAGATGGGAACGGCTGATTTCGGTAGAGTTTATTTACCTCTGAGCGGTTCAGTAAGAGGCCATCCAAGGTTGACGGAAGAATGTTGATGTTTGGGCGGATGATGCACCACGAGCACACGACCTATTACAACTCTAGGAGAGGACGGAGATACGAATATAACGTAGCCGAGAATCGAAGACAACAATCTTCTTGAAAAACAACCGCCTAATGAGGGTTGACCGGGGACCCAAAAAAAACCAGGAGCACGAGGATAATGAGGTGGTCAAAGACGAAATGAAGGTGATTCTATGTAAGTAAACAGCAAACAGCAGTAGTTTGGAAAGCCAAGTGGGGAAGGGGTAGGGGAAAGTAGGTGCGTGGGGTGGGGGGTGACTCGGTGCACTGCCGAATGAACCGTTATCCAGGAGTCGAAGTCGACGAGTGACCGCGGATAACTGACCGCGCACAACCGTCGCAACGTGGGTACACACCTATCTACTTGCATGTGGTGCGATTGCCAGACTTCTGATACTAACGTAGGGGCACATTATTGGTTCTTATAGTAGCTGCAGAGCGAAGCAGCAGCAGAATTGGTTCTCCAACCCCACGTCCAGCCGACATGAAAAAGACCATTACAAAATTCCAACAACGTAAAATTTGTTTCAAAATCCGATTTAATTAAACGATTTTCCTACTATACTGTAAAAACGACTTTTGTTGATATTTTCCGAATTCTAGATACAGTCTAAATCGAAGAAAAATAATAAGTTCAAAAAGTATACAACCACTGAAAAGTCAGTGATTTGTATTTTTCCAATAAATAAATTTGCATTTAAATTGCAACCATTATACGTGTTCAATTGAAAGGCACTTATATGCGAGCTCTTTAAGGAAATGCGATTTTACTATTTCAGTAATAGTGAGGCGTCAGGTGGCATACTTGGTATGGAATTCCATGTTCCAAGGTGAAAAATCAGGGTCCAAGTGTCGACGCTCTTTTGAGGTCGAGAGTGAATTTTTTTTCTCCTCTCTGCTTTATTGCATTCATTGGCACTTGGCCTCAAAGGATGTTCCGCCCTTCACGTAGAAGAAACGAGCGGCCTTGCTAGAACAAAACCTGCAGGCATTTCCCAACCCTGTGTAAAGGTAATCGGAATACTCTCGTTTCATCCAGAAGGCCAAATTGAACGTACACTTTCATCGGTCCGGTCGTCCTTCTACCGTACCTTCGTTATAGTGAATCAAGATTGTATATCATACGTCGTACCTGCATTGTATTATCGGTGTCAAATGGTACATGACTCGAGGCAGAGTAAATCCATTGATTATGAACCCCAGTTCTTCCATTCCGTCAACACTCCCTGAAGTAAAATGAGGATTTTGAGCACGTCTCAGCTCAAGGGTTGATTACAATTGAGGGGCTCTATATCTGCGTGCAGAGCGCAAATGTGTTCGTGTAATGGACTAGAGGTGGTAGCAAAAAAATGTTGAGCGGATTATTTGCGTAGAGAGGAGGTCACTGCCCCTGGTGATGTTTATCAGGATGCGCAGGATCCCGAATCCTCAATTCAATCAGTAATGAGCTCATGCACATACTGACACTGAGGATAAAAGTCATGGAGAGCAAAGAACAGGACAAAGTTGAAAAAGTTACAAATGGAACATAGTACATAATATTGGAATAATAGTATATTATACTATTTTTGCTGGTAATTTGAAAACTGTGCCAACAATCACATGGGAGCGCTGCGGTCGCCCGTGAACTAAAATCTCCCGCCATGATTTCAAATACCGTTACAGGCTCTTCAGCATGTTCTTTTCCCCATTTTCTTGTTAGATGTCATTGAATTGTTCCATGACAGCCGCTTGAGAGCATTCTTCAAGTTATCTCGTCCTTTTTTTCTTCCAACCTTCATTCATATTACATTGGAGAACAAATGAAGAGCCAAAGAAGAGTTTTGAAGT
The DNA here is from genome assembly GCA_019603395.1 of Cyrtorhinus lividipennis. NCBI lineage: Eukaryota > Metazoa > Arthropoda > Insecta > Hemiptera > Miridae > Cyrtorhinus > Cyrtorhinus lividipennis. Next base: position 21,066,259 of record CM034001.1, on the reverse strand, counting down.
ATAATGCAACCTGTCAAAACCTCTAACAGACAAAAAAAAAAGAAAAAAAATTAAAAAAAAAGCTATTTAAGATATTTATGAAAATACAAACGTCCGCTTTCATTCACTCCATAAACCAGCTCTTGTGACTGGCGTAATATGCACTCCAGGCGTAGAAAATCAATACCGCTTTATGGGCGAATTGTAACCTCAACCTGTTAACCAATTACGGTTAGGGCGATTGCCAATGTACTGGCTACTTGTTGAGTTTCACTTTCGTTTCCCCTTCATCGTCCTTCGTTCAAATTAGAAGCGAAATGGCAGTCGTTCGGAACGAGGATCTTTACGAAGAGCTTGGGTTTTGTTGAAAAGTGAGCTCAAGACCGATTAGGTGGCTGCGATGGGTTGAAAATGAACGCTTCCGTTGGACCTTTAAATAAAAAATGTACTCAGAAATGAGGAAGAGGTTCAAAATGTACGACTTATAGCGATGCCTATCTACTTCGAACAGCTCCAAGATTTTCGCTCACAAAATATATGCGGATATGCACTTGGTCATAATTCAACGAGTGGTGTCTTCAGCGAAAGAGAAAGAAGAACTGTTTTGCCAACACTGTGCGCTTGCAGCATGAAAGTGGAGAAGCTCGTTCAAACACTCGAGTAGGTGTGCGAAAAAAAAACTTGACGGCGACTTGTCAACTCTATATATTTCTTTTTGAAAGCGTCCGGGTGGCACTTTCCTCAACTCTCCGGTCAACCGGTTTTTGATGTAATCCGGAATGTCGGTTTTGCCAGCGGAGTCCCCTTTGACGCACCCCCCACTCACAGGATCAGTTTTGGGTTCGACTTTGCGTTGAAAATATGCGAAATTGGAAAATATCCCGTTGAGTCGACGACTTCGTTCCACTTGTCACTGAATGAGGGCCAAAATTGGGCATTCTCGAATTGAGCTGGAAGCTCTCAACCAAATCTTCGTTTCTTGACACATTGTTAAATTTTCTTCCTTCTTTTCTGATGAAAATATACATTTATGGGAAGTCACAAGATTTGAAATAGGTTAAGGACTCTGCCTAAAAAAATTGGGAATGGAGGGGCCGATGAAACGACAGGGGGGAGGGGGCTGCCAACCTAACAGGCTTAACGACAGCGGACATTGCTGTTCCACATTAGCTAGTTTAGGCTGACAGCTGATGGGAATAAACAGGTCCAAGAGCATGCAAGGAATAGGCGTATTCAATAATTTTTTTTTATTATTACGAGAATTTATTTATTTTCATTTACGATGCAAGGAAGCTATTTCGATGCTCTGGAGCTCTCGTCTTCTTCAAATCCTCGATTCGGCAGGAAATGCCCTCAACCCTGATCGGACATGGTCGTCAAGTCGTCATGACCTCTAAAGACCCGAATGTCACCTAATTACATCCCCAGCTTGTCCGACTATACTGATGTCCAGTCCATTTCAAGGGTCTTTGCTCCCTCACTCTTGACCGCTCATGCGTTATGTTTCCCTCCTGGTCAAAAACCTCCTCGAAGGATATATAATCAGCCTGCTTAATTAATTAGAGGTAGAAGGAAAAAGGAAACCGATTGAAACTTTCTCTTCCAACCTCTGCTATATGAGTACGCACTTCATTGTTCGGCTATTCTAGTTACGTGAGCTTGAAATCGATGTACATATTACACTCAGCTGACGCGTTACACATAAATACAACCCAAAGAAGGCATCTGAAGATGTAGTATGATACGGGGGATAAATTTCGACTTGCACCGGCGCAAACCATTGATGAACACGATACACGGTCGTGATTTTCACTATCTGATCAGCCGTGCCCAGACGAGCCCTTGACTTTTGAATTTTTGGGGTTCTTTCGAAACGCGGAACACTCCCGAAGGCCCAGCCCATTCCCCATCACGACGAAGGTACACTGACAATATAATCGTCGCATTAAAATTGAAAACGATTGACTTGACCGGGAATTTCGTTTTGGAGCTGAGCGCTCCAGAAGCAGGTTTCATCCGTACGACAAGTGTCAATACACTGAGCTATAACCGGCGTCCTTGAATTCTGCCGTCTTGCGCAAAATGGCAGTTGCTTCATTTTGGCCAACCGGTTTTTTTTCCGCACAGCACCCACTCGAGGTACACAAAAAAATCAATCAACCGACCCCAAGACTCATCCTTGATGATCAAAGAAAAAAAATTTTTGGCGTCTTTTTCCGAAAGAAATAGCTTTTGTCCACATCACCGGAAATCAAAATATTTTACTCAAGGTTTGGTTGATGGGTTGTGTTGGTATAGACCCTTGTTGAGTAGATCATGTGGGACAAGGACGCGCGTCTGGTGAGCCAAATTGGTTCGATGAGGACAAATCTCTCCTTAGGCGGACTTTCAGAAGTGTTTTTGCACGAAGTTTGTCGAAAACTCAACGACCGGAACGTTTCGCAAAACGTATGATTTATGCCTTTGCAATTTATAGACTCTCGGAAAATACTTCAAGTTCTGGGAAAATTGGCCTTGACCAGCAATCGTGAAGACAAACCAAGGTGGTGATGACGTGTTTCAGTTTGTTGGGAATTTTGAACGCCGTGATTCTGAGAATTCTCTTGCTTCGATACATTCGAATTAAGTGAAGCTGATTTGTCATATAAGATATTAGGATGCACAAGACATACGAAAAATAGGACATTATCCTCCCAATTTCTATATAATTTGATTGAAGCCTGAACAAATATGGGAGGACCATTAAGTAAAATACGAATAATTAAAGACGACGTTTAATTTACGACTTGTGTCAAGGGAGAGCTTTGGACTTTTATACCGCCAATAATGGTCGGAGTGAGGCTCAGAAGATGAACTCGTTTCAACTCGTGAAAACATTTTGTAACCAAGATAACTCAGTATGCTTAAAACAAACCTCAATACTTGTCTTAACTTCAGTTTGATTTGTAATTTGTATAGGATAACGTCGACGTGCTCACAGTTATGGACTAAGTTCTGGGAGAAAACGGAAGTTGGAATTTGAATAAGCCAGCCTTTCTTTTCAGAGATTGTTGTAAGAAATTGTAAAAACGATAAGCCTGATTGTTTCAGTACAAAAACAAAAGCAAGAATTCCATGCAAGAACGAAATGGAGTTAAACGTGGCGAAATAAACGTTTGGAAGATAAATTCACTTATATTGTCTATCTTTACCGAAATAGAGGAGTGGTTAAACATTTTTTCACATTCGTAAATGTCATCCTCGGCTGTATGCCACCTACCTACCATCTAGATAGGAACACCACGAATATAGAGCGCATTTCGTTTATCTATGTAAATTTGCAAGGAGCGTAGAAACAAGGGCGCCATGGGAGGCTTGAGGGTTGGGCGAAAGCCTGCACGACTTGCTGCAGGCCTCTGGTGAACTAGGTACCTGCGACAATAGCCTGTCGTAGGCGGCACTGCATGGGAATTTCAGGTCACGGCTTTGAGTTCTTAACAAAATGCCTTTTCGCATTCTAGTAGCCACTGAAGTGAAGGGGCAGTTTTCATTTTGGCGTACACTTATCGAGACGCAGTTCAAAGGCGCTAATTACGACCGTCCGAATGACCTCAATCGAGTTAAAACTTGTCGATCCTCGTTTCGTTTCTCGCCAATTTCAATGATCTGAGGATTCGCCACATTTATAGAAAAATCTGCAAATTCTTACACACGGGTTGGTTATTCCTCGAATGGAGGAAACAGTGGGTGTGACGGGTCCCAGACCCATTCCAATCGATTCAGGGTCCAAAATTTAGTGGAATATGATACCCCACACGCCTTGGCACCAGAAATCCTAACACATATTCAAAATGGGTAATAAATACCCAATTTGACCCATAACTTCTTCCAGTGAATGCCAATCGTTCTGGGACCCATTTCATTGGGTTCAGCGTCCAAAATTTAGTGGAAAATGACACCCTACTTGCCTAGATAGCCTAAAATCTCGAAAATCCATTTTTCAAAAAACACATTTTGACCCCTACCCCCCCAAATTTGGTCCGATCGGGCTGAAAAGTTTCGAGGACCCGTCTCGGACGGGAACAGACCCTGACCCTAATTTCAGAGTTTTAGAAAATTTTCTACTACTGAAAACGGCGCAGACAATGGACGGCGGACGGCGGACGGACATTGACCTTTTTTGATCTAGACACCATGAAACGTCCAGAAAAAAAAATTTAAGCCGAATCGGAGAGGTTGACCTTTTGCATGAAAACATAAGTATTCAAGGAATAACCAACCAAAACGATCCATATGGAGCGCAACACAAAAACTTCTTTCACAGGGGTTGGTTATTCCTCGGACCACGAGCATCATTCGAGATTCATTCCAATCGATTTTGCGTCCAAAATTTAGTGAGAAATTATACCCCACACTCCTAAGTACCGGAAATTCCAAAACACACACTCGATATAGGTAGATAGAAACTCATTTTAACCCATAACCAGTGGGCGTCAATCGTTCCGGGACCCGCCTTATTGAATTCAGCAGTTTTCAGCAAAATTTAGTGGAAAATGATACCCCACACATCTAGATTGCAAAAAAATCTCAAAAATCCATTTTTCGAAATACACATTTTGACCCCCCTCCCCACCCAATTCAGCCCGATCGGGGTGAACAGTTTTGTGGACTAACCAGAGCCGGGAACGGGTCCCTGACCAAAATTTCAGATTTTTAGAAAATTTTCTCCGGCGTGGACGGCGGATAGCGGACGGACATTAGCTTATTTTGATATAGACACCTTGAAACGCCCAGAAAACAATTTTGGGCAGAATCGGTGAGATTGAATTTTTGCATAAAAACATAGGTTGATTACTCATTGAATAACCAACCAAAACAAGGTTGAAATAGAAGGTTATAAAGTATAAAGCCCTTTGAGGATCATATTTAATAGTATTTCTTCAGGGTTATGGATAAAGGCTAAATAAATCTGTTTCACTGTTTGGGTTTTGGATTCACCCCTTCGGCCCTACTGCTATTCAATGGGAACATCCGGTGGAATTTCCCAAGGCCAATATAATTTTGCAAAACATCTTCAGCTCTCCGTAAAAAGAAGAAAAAAACACGATAACGATCAATGGGAACATTGGCGTTAACTTCGGATGAGGCGGTTGTAAATTACGCCCGGTGATGTACCGGATCGCTAATTTTCACCAAGACTTGTAATTAAGCCGTTTCAAAGCTGTTGTAGTTGAAACGATTCGGTTGTTAGGACGGTTTGCTTAGAGGAGGAAAATAAAGAATCAAGATTAACTAACACGTATCGGATGGCGCCTTTTCGTGATTGAAACGTTGATCGTTGAGTCGTGCGGCTGACGATACTTTAAGGCGATTTGAACTGTCCTCTATGAGCACGTTAGAATTTGTTGACGTTGTTAGTGATCACGGATAACAACGTGTCAAAATTAGCTGTAAATTGGATGTGGTATCTCCGATAAAATTGTTAGTTTTAGTATGGGAATGAGTTCAGTGTTATTACGGGCGTTGATCGAAGCTTGCAAACTTACTGGTAACCAAAACGTGGCTCTGAGATGCCCTCATGCTCCCATTAAGAGTGATTCGATCAATCACTGCCAACATAACCCACATGTAATTGATTTGAAATCCAAAAATGTGTATTTTCAAAAATAGATTTTCGAGATATACGGCGATCTAGGCGTGTGGGGTGTCATTTTCGACTAAACTTTGCTGAAAACTGCTGAATTCAATAAGGCGGGTCCCAGAATTATTGGCACCCACCGGAAGAGGTTATGGACGCTGAATCGATTGAAATGAGTCTCCATGTGCCTGATCCGAGGAATAACCAACCCCTGTGAAAGAATTTGCAGCGTTTGAATGTGTGTTTTCGAGATTTTTGGTACCTAGTGTTGAAGTTAAATTTAGTTTGAACTTAGAGTGTTTAAATCAAAATAATGTAGAGAGCGCTACTGATTTAATGGTTCGTCCTCCACGGAGTTTTTAGCCGAGACTAAAACCTTAAGCGGGTTGTTGTTCTACTTACAGATTAGAAAATGCGTTTTCAAGTTTCGTAACTGCGAGTTTTACAAGTTTTCCCGTCTTTCTTTATATTAAAAGTATTCGTTCGTATAGCAGTATGAACGCCTTTTTATTTCATTACCTAGGCGTGTGGGGTACCATTTTCCACCAATTTTTGAACCCTGAATCGATTGGAATGGGTCCGGTACCCACCATACCCACTGTTTCTCCCATTTATCCCATGTTCGACATTTTCGACGACGTGAGGGGTATAATTTTTTTAGTCAGGGTGTGATTTCTTCTTTTTGTAAACTTCACTTCACGCTGCTACCTTCTCTGGCTTCCCAACTTCCTGACTTTTATATAATGTGACGTTAATAAACATTTTCTGATTAGCAATATTGTGAGTACAATAATTGAATTTCGAGGGCTACTCATCACCCATATTGCATGCGAAAAGCCAGTCATAAACGCTGTGGACGTTTTATAAATTAAAGAAAATTATATCAAACCATATAAACGAAGGCTGATCGATATCGTTATATCGGTTATTCTGACGTGAAGTCAGTGATCGGGCTCACAATCGGGCACACCTAAATTTTATGAGGGATACGAGGGTAGTGAAAAGTAACGTACGGTCGAGTAATAAGGTGCGATGATAACGTGAACACGAAGGGACGAGGAAGTAGCACGCGAGGAACGTGGACACGCGAAGGACGGATGGGTATTTCACATGGAGAACTCACGAGAGATCAGAGAACTCAGATGTCTTTTCCGAGTGGGTTCGATACCGACAAAAATTAGTTTCCATTCGCCAGGGTTCACTGACTGATAAATAATGGCGATTTTGTTTCAAACGGCTACAATTGACAGGCCCAAAATGTTAATCCTGCACGTTCTTTGATCTATTTCTTGATCATCGATGTCAAAAATTCAAACGTACAATTTCTAGATCTATTGCTTTTCCAGCCATCCGAACTATTTACTCTTCAACATTTTTCATCTCTTCTCCTCATCCACTGTCTGTCCACTATATGCATCGGCCGTTTTTGATAGTAGCCAATTTTCCAAAAATCTGAAATTATTATCAGGGATCTATTTCCTGTTCTAGTTGGTTTTTGAAACTATTCAGCATGATTGGCCCGAATGTGGGTTGAGTATGGGTAGAGATTTCGGGACTTTTTGGGTACTAGGCACGTAAGGTATCATATTTAACCCTTTGAGTGCGGAGGGCGTCCGAGGACGCCCGGTGTGTCAGTCTTTAAAAAAAAAAAAGGGGATGCAGTGTCCCCACCACCTCTCCTACAGAGTTATTTGACAAGTTGTTGGCTTCAGAATGAGACTAGCTCTCTGTGAGACCGTGGGTTTGAACTGAAGAACTGTAACAGTTAATTGAACTTTTAATGACTGATCGAACAGATGTAAACGGATACAGAACTTTATGAGCACAGGATATGATCAAACACGTTGGAGAACAGAACAATGACGCGAGGTTTTCTTCACGGCGGGTTACCCCCTTAGTTCACAGAACGAGCGAGCGCTGATGTCGGGTCATCTAGCGCGAGCAAAATGGTCCTACTCCGGCCGGAACTGGCTGCTCCTTGGCATCTTTCGATCTTATAGGGAGGCCTGGGGCCGAATACTCTCAAACAAGCCAGAGGAGGTCGGTAGAGGATGTCGCTTCGCCCATTACTTCCAAAAATACACAAATTAAATATGACCGATTCAACATACAAACTTCCCAGGGTGTTAGATAGACACGTTTTCAGGGTCTCACACTAAACGTATAAACTAAGTTTTGAATGCTAAACCCATGAAGACACCTCCCATATCGATTGGCGCTCGCTGAAGGTCGGTATAGGTCAAAATCTAGGTCTACCTATTTTGAAAGTGGGTTTTCGGGATTTTCGGGTATCTAGGCGTGTGGGGTATCATTCTCCACTAAATGTTGGACGCTGAATCGATAAAAATGAGTTCGAGGCACTCCACTCTCACTGTTTCCCTTCCTTCACTATTATCAATAAGATATCCTCGTTTTCAATGCGGCACTATTCGAACCTTCATAACTTGCTTGGATGTGGCATGATTGATTCTGGTCAGAATGCATGTCAAGATAGTGTTTTATCGCATTCCAGTTTTATAGATAGAAGAAAGACTATTAGAGATAGTTCGGAACGTGCCCCATTTCAATACCGCAGATTGTTGAATGACAGATATTAAATATTGTTGAATCCACTGCCCTGTCACGTTCCGCCGAACACCTTGGGTCTTGAGCGGGCAATGGTTAATTGTCATGCATGGGTCGTGAAATGCAAGTGAGGAGTTTCGGACGCGTTTTAACGACTCAAGGGCCTTCACCCACTTCGACTTTACAGACCGCACCGAAGACAGAACTTTTGTTCCGGTCATACGACCGTCGCGTGATACCACACAGACCGGAAGAAAATCTACGATAGTAATTAATGTGTCTTCAGACTCTTGAAAATCGTTTAACATGAAGGAAAGGAACATTCTGGGAGGCTAATGGTATTAATAACAGTCGTCAGGTTACGATTGTGATATCGATTTCTTCGATTGAGGAAATATCTGGGGCAAATGGGTCATTCGAATCGATTTTAGACGATCGCGATTGTTTGCAGAAAGTTCCTTAAAATTCTTATTGTTCGTTAAAATAACGTTTGGCCACAATATTCTCTTTCAAGTTAGAAAATTTGGATAATTACTTGTGTTTCATTGATCAACTGCCAAGTGGGTCAATAAAGGGTTTTGTGTGATATTCCGTTATTGCTATGAATCACAGTCTGAATGCTGAATGTGGATAAGCGATCTAACACGTAGATAATTTGTAATAAAATTACAAACGAACACAGAGCGCGTTCGGAAGGGAGGGCTTTCAGAACGGATAGGAGTCGTACAAGTGAAGGTAAAAGAGCAATCATATGACCACCGTGTCTTCAAATAATACGTTCTCACGTCGAAAGTGTGGTGAGGGAGGCAGTGATAAGAACCACGTCTTTGTAATAAGCCAATAAATTTTGAAATTGCGTTCACTCCCCAGCGAAAACAAGACATGTCAGCTTATGTTGTCTAGAAAACCACGTACTTGTGCGAGATGCACGCGTCGTACACCCAATAGTTCCAGCCGTCGCGGGACCCTGACTAGAACGAGTAGGGGGGTGAATAAATTTACCAAAGAGGAAGAAGAAAAATAAGAAATCCGGAAGGGTAGGATCGTTCTCAGAAACGAAGAAAGGTAAACCAGAAGAAGAGGCAAGGACGGATCGTGAAGGCATACGCGCGCGGTGGTCACTTCTAGTCTGACAAGGCTCGAGCGGAATGCTGTTCAGAACTAATTGCGATAAGATCATCTCCAAGTAGTGAGTGTAGTAATCGAACTGTTTAAAATGAATAAGTCACAATTGTGTCGTGACACACTTTACTCAAGTTTGTACTTAGGAAATAGCGCATCTGATACAGTTATCAGAATAGTTAATAAACTACATTTTATGGACAGTACATAAATTGTATCTTATCTTCAACATTAAACCAGTAAATAAGTAATACAGGCAACCAACGGATTGGAGTAGGACCATTGCCGTAAGGCCGGTGGACGTTGTATGGGTTGCTGAAGTGTTAGCCTACTAAATTATACTAGTTTATTAAATACGCTGCAAATTTGTACATAAGTGTAAGCCCCCAGGCTTACTGCCTCCAGAAAACCAGAAGGGAGGGAGCATGCGCCAGGATGCGCGCGCAGCTCCTGCCTGGACATCGCATTTGGAGAGAGCTCCAACCGGGCACTTGTTGCCAAGGCGCCCAACTGGGCAGTCGTTGTCGAGGCGCCCCTCAGTGCCGAGGCGTCCATCATGTCGGAGTCATATATATTTTGGTAACCTGTCATGCAAGTGCAACTCACTCAGTCCATTCTGGCTTTGTCCTGTGCTCACTCTGAAGTGAACTCTGCTACCGTGCTGAAGTCGACCGAAGCTGTAATATTGTGTTCCCCATGAGACGATAAAGGACTCAAGCTAATTAAGCCTCGCTGTGTACCTTCGGGACAGCATGCCCCCTCCTGTTTTCCCTTTGACGTCGACGCCGTTTTCGTTAGCCGGTATCGTTGCACTTGCTCATTAAATTGTATTTCATGTATACCATGATTTCATGTATCATGTATTAATTGTATTTTATGCTCCACATGTTGTCTAATTTACTTTGTCGAATTACTTTGGCTTGTATCAATTCTAGCCCAGGTTGAGGCATATTCTCCTTTGCAACGTGTCCTTGTTTTCAATTATAATTCATTTTGTACCAATGTATTTTATGCTCATCCTTGGTATCCCTAGTAGCTCAGTCGTAAGTCTTGGACTTACATTGTGTAACCTCTCGCTAGGTCCATTCAAAACCTCCGAAGAAACTCGAATTAAATTATAACACATTTTAATTCGAGAGAGGATTACATAAGGGTTGGTTATTTCTCGAATAAAGTGAATGGAGATTCATTCCAATCGATTCAGGGTCCAACATTAAGTGGAAAATGATACCCCACACGCATAAAACGCGTATAATCTCGAGAAGCCATTTTTCGAAAAACACACTTTGGCCCCTACCTCCCCCAAATTTGGTTCGATCGGGCTGAAAAGTTTTGAGTACAAACTAGAGCCGGAAACGTGCTGAAAAAAATTCAAGGAATAACCAACCGAAATCCCTTTCTTGTTATAAGCCCCCGAATGGGCGAAGTCTCCAATAGTAAAATACAGATATAACTCGCCGGTCAGCAAATTGATAACATTTCGTCAACGAGCTAGCGGTCGAATTACGTTACCACTTCACGGCTAATCACTTCCCCAATTGAAAAGTTATTGAACATTTGTGATTCCAACCAATTACAGTGAAACGGCGTGTCATTAGAGCGACTCAACGCCCTCTCGTTCAAAACTTCGAGGAAAATTAGTGTGATTGTCTTTCGGAGCTTGAGAACCGGGCATGACGGATTGCCTACGAAGGAATGAGAAAACGTGTTGTCTAACGAACTGAGGATTTTCCCACGAGTGCTTGAATGGTCGATGCTCAGATGGAACTGATTTAAAACTTCCTGAAGACGTTTGAACTTGAACTGGACTGAACTTGTGGGGACGTAAATATGAAGAAGAGGTCGATGAACATAGGATGACAGACGTCAAGGAGAGTAAAGACCTGGTTTTGGGAACCATGGGCAGACTTGTGTATGGCTTATTAATCCTTGAGTTAGCACGTTTTTGCTAATTCATTAAGGGCAGACGTGGGGCGAATTTTGACCAAAATATCAATTTTGGGTTTTTTTACTTAAAAAAAACTAGAGAATCTCCTTGAAATTTTGATATATTAGAACATGTATAAATACCTCAGAAAATATTTTTAGTGAGAGCCTGAAGCATAGGCAGGCTGCTCCTCGCGCTCTGCTAGCGTTCCCCCCAGCCGCTTTCTAGTGGCGACAAATTCATAGTGCCACAAAAGGATTTTGCACTTTTTTCTCCATGGCTAATCACACGCATGGCGTAAGTGAATCTGACGTTTATGTCATAAACATTATTGCCAATTTTTGCGGAATTGGCAAACGTTTCGTGCGAGCCGCATTCCCTACAAGTTATAGAAACACTCACCATCAATCCATTTCTGTGATTTTTTTGTTCCTGGCGATTGAGGACTTCTTGTCCTGCTTTTGTTGCTTTCTTACATTTTCCACATTATCAACATCGCGACACCAAACAGGCTTACTGCCTTTTCGACTTTTGAAAGTAGGTTTACACCGCGGCATGATGAAAATTTTCAATCAAACGCTAATCCAAATTCGAAAGCCCGGAAAAGTCACAACAACTAGGTAAATAATGTTATCAGATAACTAGATTCAAAACTGAAGAAGAAGTATTACAGTGTTGGCATTCCCAACGAAATTGGAATAAAAAATATTACGAAGGATATTATTAAAGACAGCGTCCGCAGCGCGTCCACCGAGCTTCCTCGCTCTAGGAATGGTTTAGAAAAACGCGCTTACCCACTAATCACGTTTTTCCAGCTTTAGGAACGGATATCTCGGGATTGAGTGAAGATAATTCAAAGATTTTTTTTTCTTGTGTTGGTAGTTAGTAGAAGAACAACCTAAGCTAAGGATTTTTTTTTTCCTCGTTCCTGATGACTACACTGGGAGATGTCATTATCTCCCTCTGACTTGATAAGAATAAAAATTCATGCAGACCAGTAGATTCATTTCTCAATTATTTCAAAAGCTTATATGGAAGAATAGGATGTAATAAAACAGTGCGTTCAAGAAAAAATGAAATCGGTTGAAAAATAAGCAATTGGCTTGTTCCTGAAGGTGAAAATGCACCTCTATGTTCTCGATTTTGCGGCGCCGGCCCACAGTAATTTTTTGATGATCCGACAACGCAGGTTTGTTGTGTAACTATTGATTATCAACTAGGGAAATTTTTGTTAATTTATTGACAGAATTGAGCGTATGGGAGGAATTTTGGTGAAAAAGGGACCACGCGCGGGGCGCGCCCCACGTCTGCCCTTAATGCAAAACATTAAAGAAGCTGCAAAATCATCAACAAAGGTTTATTACTCCTTAAAACAATAGTACGGGAAGAAAATTGTGCCTTCAGGACCTGTTCCAACGATTTAGCGTCCCAAATAAAGTGGAAAACGATACCCTACACACCAAGGTCCCCAAATATCTTAGATATCCACATTAAATATAGGTAGAGAGGTACCCATTTTGAGCCAAAACCACCTCCGTGGGCGCCAACCAGTCCGGGGCCCATCTAAATGGATTTAGAGTCCAATATTTAATGGAAAATGATACCCCACACCCTTTATTGCCAAGAAATAATGAACATTTAATTTTTTAAAAATACATTTTCACCCATACCCTTCCCAAAGCTTCCTTGTGCCAATCGGGCTTTTGGTAGAAGATAATTTTCTGAAAGTTTGAAATTTCGTTCTGGCTATTTGACTGTAGTTGGCCCTATCGGTCCAAATCAAGGGAGCGTGTGGGTAAAAATGTGTTCTTAAAGCTCGATTTTCGGGATTTTTTTAAAAACTAGGCACGTGAAGTTTCATTTTCCAATAGATTTGGACGCTGAAGTCATTTAGATGAGTCCCCAACCGATCGATGCCCTCTGGATGAAGTCATGGTTCAAAATTGGTATTTCGAATATGCGTTTTTGACATTTTGAATGTGTTCGGCCCCAGGCCTCCCTATAAGATGGAAAGATGCCAAGGAGCAGCCAGTTCAAATTACCCGCCGTTTGGGTCGACCAGGGTAGGTCACGACATCAGCGCTCGCTCGTTCTGTGAACTAAGGGGGTAACCCTCCGTCAAGGAAACCTCGCATTATTGTTCTGTGCTCCAACGAGTTCATATTGCTGTTCATAAAATCTGTATCCGTGTACATCTGTTTGATCAGTTATTAAAAGTTCAATTAACTGTTACAGTTCTTCAGTTCCAACCCACGGTCCCAAAGAATGGTTATACCTAAAATAATCAACTTATGTTTTCATGCAGAAAGTCAATCTCTCCTATTCAACCCGTCCACGAAGATTTTGGTAAAAGAATTTTTTTTTTAAATCCTCGAAACTATTCAGCCCGATCGGACCAAATTCAGGGGTGAGAAGAATGAATGGAGATCACCAGAAGAGATTATGGCTCAAATGGGTACCTACCTACCTATTTTGAATGTGGTTTTTCGAGATTTCGGGTACCTAGACATGTGGGGTATCATTTTCCGCTAAATTTGGAACCCTGAATCGATTCGAGTGAGTCTCCGTGCTGCTGTTCCGAGGAATAACCAACCCCTGTGAATGAATTTGCAGCCTTTTTTTTATACGTTACGTTCGATCAGATTTTAATAACTTTTTTTTGTAGCGCTTAACCGTATGTTTGTGGCAAGAAGTAAGAAAACGAAATCGTTGAGAGGCATCAATCTCCTATCGTAGAACGCTACGTAGCAACTAGCGCCCTGTGGCTCTAGTCGATACCTGACCCGCTCAACCTCGGAATCGTTAGTGCTCGCTCTTTTACCGGCTGACCATCCTCAAGTTTTGTTTTGTCGTTCCATCGTGTGTACACCCTTGTCTGAATTTTTATTCCACCCGAGCAATACCTGCCACAGTCTGGGAGATATTAACGGATCATTACATCATTCAAATAAATACAACAAATTGTTCTTTTTTTTGCCGAGAAAAAAGTTCCTCCTTGTTTGATATTTACATAAAAATTTCTCTGCACAACTTAATCTGACTATAATACCTACTTTCCTTCTTCAAAAATTGTGTTCGGTTCTCCTTATGTGTTTAATAGGCGAGTTTAGGTGGTGGTGAAATCACCTTTAGATGCAAACCTAATACACGAATTTAGTAATAACGTGAATTCGTTGAAATTGATTGTATTGAAAATCGGTTGACTATCCCCTTCGGTAGTCCTTGGTATCAAAATGGAGATGCAAATTTATTTTCATCCGTTTAAATGATTTGTTCATTAAGACTATTCTTCCACATTCATAAAACTATCTAGCTAAAATTCATTCTATGCAGCTTGTAAGTTGGATAATAATATCGTTTTATGGACTTTTGAGAAGAAATTCTGTAATAATCGTCGGTGGAGAAGAATGAAGTGTTTTAGGAACGTTGAAAGCAGATATCGCTGTATAGAGAAGACTTGGAACAAACTCGCCGACGATTGGGAATAAAGTTTATGAAGTTGTTTGAGGAATAATTTAATGAAAAAACCTCACTCACCCTTCAACCCCCAAAAAGCGATCGATCACAATAATTTCAGCACGATTTTCTTCAGGGTAAACTACGATTCTCTCCTCTAGTTGAAAGCCATTTTTGGTACGGAACAAAACCAACAATCGCCCGAACTTGTCACTGTGGTCACGTTCGTAGAAACTTGAACACGAAGGCGGATTACCACTTCGGGAAAATGCCTTAGAAGGATCGAACGATCGATCGGATATCGAGTGCCATTCTCAGGCTAGTGATACGGAAAACAATCATGAGCTGGCCGACTAAATCTCCTGTCGTTAACCTCTAGTTGTTCTGTACCTCTTCCCGACTAACTGAAAAAAATATTGTCCTGCAATTACCAGTCCAGTTTTTACCAGTTTTTGAATAAATTGAAATGAAGCGAATGAGCTACGTCTTGTTCTCAATGATTTGACGCTAATTTTGTATGAACTTTTATGGCCGTCCATAAAATGAAATTGAATAAATTTCATACGCAGACACGGAAATGCATCCAATTCTGTATGTTTAATATTTCCTTCGGAACGATGTTAACGGGACGATGAATAAGGCAAAGGGAAGGATACAAAACAAAACGAAAATCTCAAAATTTTTCGACCATCCTCGTTTTTAATTGCAAACCCAAAATCAGGAAATTAATGACGATACTCGTGGGGTTCATTTTAATTATAGTACTCAATATTGTTCAAAATTCACTAATTTTTGTCTCAATTGGGCTAAAAACTACAGTTTACCTAAAAAATTTCCCAAAAATTTATTTTTTAACTAGAATTTCGGATCACGTTTTGGTTGGTTATTCCTTGGGTGATCAACCTATGTTTTCACACATTTTTTTTCTGGGTGTTTCATAGTGTCTAGATCAAAATAAGCAAATCTCCATCCGCCATCCACGCCAATTTCGGTAGTAGACAATTTTCAAAAAATCTGAAATTTGGGCCAGGGGATCCTTTCCAGCTTTAGTTGGTCTTCCAGACGTTTCAGCCAGATCGGACTGAATGGGGGGGGGGGGGGGAGTCAAAATGTGTACTTTGTGAGTATTCGAGATTTTTGGCGATTTAGGCGTTTTATTTTGGACTAAGCTTTGGACGCTGAATCGATTCGAATGTGCCTCCATGCTCCATAACCAACCCCTGTGAAAGAATTTGCAGCGTTCTAAAACAAAGCGCATAAGTTTTGTTTGAGCCTAATTTTTAGTCCACAATTATAATGTATATTGTACACTATACTCTCCCAATACCATAAAATTCAGTGTTGATCACAAATGTCAAGGTGCGTGGAATGAATTGAATTAGGTCAAATTGAGATTTTTGTGATTTTGTCATATTTTGGCAAAACGTCATTCAGTTTGTTCTTTACCGCGATAATTTCTATTTAAAATTAATCAAATTAAGGGTGGATTAGTGGCATTCAATGGTGTCGATCATCACGGACAGAATGTAGGAAAACAACATTTTTCTTTTACGAACAAGCTAATTTATATACGTACATAGAAAGGTTCACGGTAAGAGCTTGAATAGGAATCTTCATGTACTTATTTCATAGTAATCGAGGGTTCCTACTTGACAATTATCATTATTATTACGGGTCTAAAGGTGTTTTCATGCGTTTATTATTTTTGTTATTTATTATATCCAGTGTGGAATTCGTAGGTTTATGAAATGTTGTACCTGTGATAAGTTTTAAGTAAATCATTTAAGAATGACTTTATTTGAGGTTGGGGATTTGGGGAAGAAATTCGACTAAGCGAGTGAAGAAACTGTAGCAGGTCTAGGGTATTGTATTATTGTAGAATTGAGGAACCTTATTACATGACAGTAGAAATTGGTATGTATCCAATGAATTTAGAAAATTTTGGAGTTACAAGGTTTAGGGTTGTTCATTTTTCAAATATTAATATCAGGTGGTATTAATGGTGAAGTCAATACGAGTGAAAATAAAAATAATAAAATTAAAATATATAAAAATGGACTCACAGTGGTGTCTAGTGGTGAGAAGATGGAGAAATGTATGCTTGAAGCTGAGACGCCGGGGTGGTGAAGTACCGAAAAGGAGAACCGCTGATATCCGCGAGTGGGCACAAGCGACAGTCGACACTGACTGAAATGCGTTGATCAGGTGAAGCGGCGGGTCGGAGGTAGGAAACCGGTGCCCCCCACCGCCACCCCGGGGGTTCGCAGGGGGCTACCCCAAACCGTCTGGCGTTGGGGCCTTCGAGGGCGGGTCGACCCCAAGCGACCGACGAGAGCGTGCGGTCAGGAGCTCGTCCCGCGTGGGGGGTGGAGCGGGCGGACCCGGGGATCCAGCGAACGGCGGGCCCCGGTCCTGCTCGGGCTGTTTCCGAGGGCGGAGAGCTGCTGTTATCCCAGAGGGGTCTCTGAAAGAAATTTCAAATTTTTTTAGAAAATTGTCTACTCCAAAAAAGGGCATGGACGACGTACAGCGCTATAGTGAATCTCCTCTCAAGCTCTACTTGGTCAAAGAAACAGATTAGCCTGATTGCTCTTAACTAAGAAACATTGAACATATTGAAGAACATGGGGACAATGTGGAAAACAGTGAGTGTGGCGTGTTCCGGACCCATTCCAATCGATTCAGCGTCCTAAATTTAGTGGAAAACGATACCCCACACGCCTGGGTACCAGAAATCTCGAAAACACACATTCGAAATAGGTAGATAGATACCTATTTTGACCCCTAACCTCTTCCAGCAGGCACCAATTGCTCCGGGACCCGTCTCATTGGAATCTGCGTCCAAAATTTAGTCGATAATGATACACCACACGCCTAGATATCTGAAAATCACGAAATTATCCAATTTTTGAAGAACACATTTTGGCAGAAACGGGTTTCTAACCCAAATTAATCTTGGTATGATAGATATTCATTGTTGATTTTTGGATGAATCCAACTGATAGTTCAAGTTTGTAGTCAGCAACACGATAGCGAAAAGCTTTTGGCGTCAGTAGGAAGGTCTTCATTGTTGCACATGCAATATTCACCTATGAAAATTGTTAAAAACAAACTTTGTTCTTAGTCTTCATTCAGCACATGGCTCAATAGTGAAACAATGAAGTTTGTTTTGAGGGCACTTTTATTCCGGTATTGTATTTCCGCGCCTTGGCTGGTGACTAAAATTCCTTACAAGGAAATTGACCGAACAAGGCACTCTGTCATTTCTCAGAAGTTGAAGGCACGTGCTAATCGAGTTCGGATAAGACCCAAGAATCCAATCTGGCCGTTCTGCGAGCAGCGATTGCTTACATCCATTGCTTACACAGTTGTCGCTGGCCATGTTGCTTTCTTATCGCACAAAGCAATACAACGCTTCGAATGATTCCACAATGGTTGATTATTCCTTAGAGCAAAATTACGGGGGAAACATTGAGTGTCCCGGACTCATTCCGATGAATTCAGCGTCAAAATTTGGTGAAAAATGATACCCCTCATGTCTAATTCATAAAAAGTAAAATATCATAAACATTTAATTTCATAAAACACATGACTGAACAGTTTTGAGGACCAACTAAAGCCGGTAGGAAGAGGTCAAATTTTTGAAAATCTTTCTCCTACCAAAAACGACATCTCCGGTTTTCGATCTAGACATCTTGAAACAGGAATGTCAAATTTGTGCCTGAAATAAGCAATTAAAACTGCGATCGACTACGGCCTAATTTGGTTATTTCTCCTTTCTACCTTTTCATATTGTTTACAGGAAAAAATTAGATAACCCAAAATTAACATGTCTCCGAAAAAAAATGTCATTCGAATTTCATTAATATTTTAACATTTACAAAGCATTACTTGCGTATTTATAAACACGTGCAGATTAACCACGTTTAACCTGACTTGATGAATATTGTCGTATCAGCGAATTAGTCACGAAGTTTGGATATTATGACTCCTACGCTCGGGACGATAGGACACATACTTGTTCGGATATAATCATAATTATTTCATTGTAGAAATTTATTTCTCTATCAGGATCGGTACGAATCTTTGACGTTACAAATTCGAACGAAAAGGAAAACGCTGCAATTTTTTCACATTTGGTCATTCCTTAAAGCGATCGATTCAGAGTCCATGATGTAGTGGAAAATGATACCCCACACGCCTAGGTACCAGAAATTTCTAAAATACACATTCGAAATAGGTAGATAGGTACCCATTTTGACCCATAACCTCTCCCAGTAGGCGCCTATCGTTCCGAGACTTGTCTCATTGGATTCAGTGTCCGAAATTCGTCCAAAATGATACCCCACACGCCTGGATCGCCGAATATATGAAAAATCCATTTTTCAAAGCATACATTTTGACCCCTAGCCCTCTAAATTTGTTCCAATCGGGTTGAAAAGTTTTGAGGACAAACGAGAGCCAAAACGGGTCCCTGATCCGAATTTCCGATTTTTAGAAAATTTTCTACTGAAATTGACTACCAAAATCGGCCTCGGAGAGATTGACTTTTTGCTTGAAATCATGGATTGATTATTCAAGGAATGACCAACCAAAACCCTAGCAATAACTACATGAGATTTCAGGATATTTTTGCCACTGTTATCATAATGAAGCGTTCAGATAGGGAGGAGGATTTGGAAACGGACCAAATTCCGGCTGAAATTTTTTTCTTGAATTTCCTCAAAACATTTTATCAATTCGCAGCGGCTAATTTGCCACATAAATAATAGATTTTGAGGCAAATCGAGGATTTTTTCCCCTTTTTTATCATTTTAAATGTGGAAATCTTTAAAGAGGAAGGCAGATTTTGTGAGGGAAAACTACTAATACGAAATAGTGCCATGTACGGCATTGATCTCAACTTTGAAAGTTCCAGTCAGCTTCACATGACTCTGCCAAATTGAGCGGTAACGAAACAAAGAAAAATAAACATTATTTCACAACCGAGAAGAGATTTTAGCAGTTAATTCCAAGGTATTAAAACCAAAACTGGTTTGCTTTGTGAAATCCGGATTTTGTTCATGAAAAACATGTAGGTTGGCCCCTACGTATATCACACAAACAGGCCCTTGTTTGTCTCTCAAATAAAGAAGGCCCCATAAAACAATCAGGTGAGCAAAATTATCTTCAACAGTAGCGCCACGAATGATTCTGTTGGGTTTGCTTAATAATGATAAATACGAGCTGCGTAGAAGGTTGAATCTATTCGAGAAAGCATATTATTTCGATAAATGTAGTGTGTTAAGTTACTCGAAGACGAGCCACACCAATGTTTACAAATTATTGACATTTTCGTTTCTCGCAAATTCTATTTTGTTCGTTTGTCTGTCAATGATAAACCACACTCATCGTGACCACTTCAAATGCAAGTTTTATCGCGTCGTCTTCATTTAGCGATCAATTTCTTTAGTGGGCTGTGGTCTTCAAAAGTAGGTTAATGGAGCTCTAAAAAGTGGTGTGAAGGTGATTTAGAACAGTAACTGTTCTAACATGAACTGTTTCGGAAATGGGAACAACCCTACAACAATATGTATTAAAATTACGAAAACCAATCCCTGATAATCAAGGGAATTTGAAGGATGAGCTTAGATGATGCTACAAATACAAAATTGGGGGGGGGGGGGGGGTGCCATTGACCTATTTTTTTTTTTTTGTTGTTCTTTGAATAATTAACCTATCTTTTTAAGCAAAAACTTTCCCCTCCAATGGTAGGTGAACGCATGTCCGTCCGCCACCCACGCTGCTTTTGGTAGTAACAAATTTTCTAAAAATGTTAAACTTTCTTCAGGGACCCATTTTTGGCTTTAGGTAATTCTCGAACCTTATTAGCCCGATTGGATCAAATTGGGGGAAGCGGAGCGTTTAGTTAGGGGTCAAATGTGTATTTAGAAAAATGAATTTCCGAGATTTTCGGCGATCTAGGCGTGCGGGGTATTACTTTCGATAAAATTTTGGATGCTAAATCCAATGGAACGGGCCCAGAACTATTGGCACCCACTGGAAAAGGTTATAGGTCAAAATGGGTATCTATGTACCTATTTCGGAAGTGGGTTTTCGAGATTTTTGGGTACCTAGGCGTGAGGGGTATTATTTTCCACTATTTTTTGGACGCTGAATCTCTGGAATGTGAAAGAATTTGCAGCGTTTTTGTTTTAAATGAATAAATCTATTGAGGCCTCGTAGTTAGATACTAGGGGTGGCCTCCTCTTCCCAGTTATGTAGGATTCCAACCCACTAAAGCCTCACCCTCCCCAAAGCCCGACCTTGTACTATTTTTCGCATGTCATCGGGTTAAACCTGGGGCCAGTCTCAGTTGACTGCCCAATTGGCCTGTTGGCCTGCCCATCTTTATTCCTCGATTTTCCTTCTGAGGACATTGCGACTATAACTAAAACATCCAGTGAATATATGAGTACGTACACAAATTCGTGCGCTACTTTCCCAAGGTTGGCAGGAGGCCGAAATTACCTGTGTACTAAATACTCACCATTTTGCCTCTTTCGGACTCAGCTACAAGTGGCCCTGTGGTCGCCATATTTTTGCTGAAACTCCGAAGGTTAAATAAATTCACATATTCCCGTGGCGCCTTCCATTACTGTTTGAAGGACCAATCACGTAACACAGTTTGACGCTTTGAAAATTCATTATTTATACGTTAAAAACCGACTGAAGGTAAAAATGTATGAACAAACAAAAAAGAAACCGATTCTGAACGCGGACTGAATAGAATATTGTGCAAGTCGGTAGTTATTGGGCGAATTGATCAAAAATGAGTTAGATAGGAAGGCGCCACGTCAACAAAACCTTGAAACTGAACTTATAACAGGATCTGAAGGCGGAAATCAAGGGACTTCGCTTGAGCGTTTATTCCAAATTGCGCTCTTTGTCACCAATTTTCTCTTATAAAAACCCAATGCGTGCGTAGGTCTATAATTACAATGGCTACGTAAAAGATGTTCCCACAAGATAAACAGTTGTGAGAAAACTCATTTGCTATGTTTCGACGTTATCAAGTTCCTACATTGACAGAACTTTCAGAAAAAATATGCCACTACATTCAAAAAATTGTTTTTTCTGCCAAATACGAAGGAAACTTCCAAAATCTTGATTTCAAAGGTGCAACATTGTACAAAATGGGCATGAAAGGGCTGCCTGGATATGTGGCCATCAACAGGGTAGTTCGCCACCACCCGATCGAATGGTTAGGCTGACAGTGGTTGACAACAAATCAGGCGAGTTCATTGAAAAACGATGCAAAGTACCCCCCGAGAAGGGTATTAAAAGAGCCCCAAGACGTGGAGACGAGTCGGATTGTTGCGTTTCCAGGAAAGTCCTATTCTAGTCAATCCTACGGAGAGGGTTTTTATTTTAGGTAGCTGATTCGTTGCTATTCAGCTCCAAAAAGTGGCAGTTTGGCGTCGAAAATTCAGTAGAAAATTACACCTCACGCCTATGTGAACCGTAAATCACTTTTCGAAGTACCCATTTTCATCCGTGCCCTGCCATCTTTAGGTGTTTTTGGGCTGTAAAGTTTAGGAAACCATCAACAATTCTGATACTTGGAAAAACTTCCATTGCCAAAAACTACTAAGAACAAGGGGTTTTATCTCAAAAATAATTAAAACAAAAGCGATGCTAAGTCCACTTTGTCAGCGACCAGCGGTAGCCATGGGCTTCAGACGTTCTTATTTATAATACGACTGTAATTTACGTGTGATTCCGACAAGCACCGGCCAATAAATCTATACGAAAAAGCGGAAGTTATTTCCTCTCGCTACAGTTCCCTTCCTACCGACTATCGAAACAATAGGGAGCTGAGGACCGTCGGATCCATTGTAGAACTGATAACCTTGAAGGAGCATCAAGAAGGTTTCTTAGCCACTTATCAGTTCTGTTACGAGTATCACTCACTGATGGCATCTGTTCCGGTGGAAGTGGAAGCTGTGATGGACTATCGCTTAAGAGACTCGAAATCCTCAAAAAGACAGTTCGAGCGACAGCCGATGTGAGTCACTTCAGTTTTCAAAATTGCATCCTTGGAATACAACCGCTCATCTAATTGGGGTACCTAATTTTATTTATACTGAAACATAGAATTCTTCATTTATTCAGCTCATTTTTATTTACGGGAACGAAGCCCAATGACAACGAAACTATTCATCACAAATTGAATATTCAACAATAAGGGAATTAACAAAAACAGCATTGAACTTAAGGGTAACAGAGTTCAACGTTGTTGTCGTTTCTCAAGACAACCTATGAAGATTTCTCCACTCTCTCGAATTAAAATGTGTTTGAATTTACTATAATTTAATTCGGGTTTCTTCGGAGAATTTGGAAGGGACCTAGCGAGAGGAAACGGGATGTAAGTCCAAGACTTACGACTGAGCAACTAGGGATACCAAGGATGAGCATAAAATACAAAATGATACAAATGAATTATAATTGAAAACAAGGACACGTTGCAAAGGAGAATATGCCTCAACCTGGGCTAGAATTGATACAAGACAAAGTAATTCGACAAAGTAAATTAGACAACATGTGGAGCATAAAATACAATTAATACAAGATACATGAAATTATGATATACATGAAATACAATTTAATGAGCAAGTGCAACAATACCGGCTGACGAAGGAAAAACTGAAGGAAAAACAGGAGGGGCTACACAGCAAGGTAGCTTTGAGCTTTAGCTTGAGTCCTTTATTGTCTCATGGGGAACACAATATTACAGCTTCGGTCGACTTCAGCACGGTAGCAGAGTTCACTTCAGAGCGAGCACAGGACAAAGCCAGGATGGACTGAGTGAGATGCACTTGCACGACAGGGTTACAAAAATATATGACTCCAACATGTTGGGCGCCTCAGCCCCAAGGGGCGCCTTGACAACGACTGCCTGGTTGGACGCCTTTGCAACGAGTGCGCGCAGCTCTCCAAATGCGACGTCCAGGCAGGAGCTGCGCGCGCATCCTGGCGCATGCTCCCTCCCTTCTGGTTTTCTGGAGGCAGTAAGCCGGGGGCTTACATCTGTACAAAATGTATGGTTGTCGTGAGAGTGAAATGAAGAAACGTGGAAGATTTCAGGTACAGCGGCGGGGGCCTGAAAGAGTATCTTGTGGCTATCTACAAGAGTTCAGAGTATAGCTTGAACGAGAAGACTCTTTCAGCACGGCCATCGATGATGCAAAAGGCTAAATTCTACATACAATTAATTATAATTGAAATGGTAGATACTTTTCTTGTACGATACATAGCACAAGAACGGTTCGAACGACTTCTTTAGTATAAAAAAGTGACCTTATTACAGAGCCATGCTCCACAATGGTGCGTTGTGAAAAGAACCCAGTGTTTCCATGTTTTCAGACTCCCTATGGCTTTTTAAACCCTATTTTAAAAATATAGGTAGTCACTGAAGATGGAGATTGTGGGGGGAGGATGGAGGAGACGTATGAGTTGTACGTATAATTCAAGGTTTGATCCAAATTTCGTGTTAAAATCACAGGGGTTGGTTCCTCGGACCAGGCGTATGGAGACTAATTTAAATCGATTCAGCGCCCCTGACCAAAATTTCAGATTTTTAGAAAATTGTGTACTACGAAAATCAGAGTGGACGGCGGACGGACATTTGCTCATTTTGATCTAGACACCTTGAAAATCCAGAAACAAATTTGGTGCCGAATTCAATCCATTATTTAGGGAATAACCAACCAAACGCTGCAAAATCTTTCACAGGGGTTGGTTAGTTCTTGTACCAGGAGCATATAGACTCATCCCGAACGTTTAATTGTCCAAAATTTAGTGAAAAACAATACCCCACGTATCTAAAACGCCGAAAATCTCAAACATGGGGAAAATAGTAGGTGTGGCGTGTCCCAGACCCATTTCGTTCGATTCACCGTCCAAGATTTAGTGGAAAATGACTCCCCTAGGTACCAGAAATCTCGAAGACACATATTCAAAATAGGTAGATAAATACCCATTTTGACCCATAACCTCTTCCGGTGGGCGCCAATCGTTCCGAGACCCGTCTCTTTGGATCCAGCGTCCACAATTTAGTCGAAAATGATACCCCACACGCCAAGACAGGTATGAAATCAGTGGAATTAAACAACTTATTGCTTAGAAGTCAATAAGTATGGTAAAGTAAATATGCTAGTACCTTCTGTATATTGCTTGTTGTTTATGTCAGCCCACGGTCTTTACACAATTTTACATTTAGGGCAGTATTGATACCGAACCGTTACTTCACAGCTAAATATCAACTAATTTAGTGCCTTTTCCGATGGTCACGATAGGTATTACTCGTGCCCGGAAGGAGTTTCGTCACTATTTCCTACGGGGTTCAACTATTCAATGAAACAAAAACTTACGGTATTACGCGATGAATTGAGGATTTTATATAACAGCCATCGAGTGAAACATGACGACGGTAGGAACGATCGTGGGGATTGGCGGTTTTGAGCAATCGACGATGGAAGAACATGGGAACGATGAACAATATCACTGAATGATGCTTCGTTCAACAGCCAACCGTCAGAGTTCCTCTAAATCGGCTCTACGAGTCTCAATATTCAAGTACCTAACGTTAGTAGCACAAAGGAATAAGAACCTATTACTGGTAACTAGCAGAGACTCATCTTGTTGGTGAACAATTTATTCAAATGTGTTCCGACGCCGGATCGTTCAGTATGTTCTATGTTGGTGTCCATCGATCGTACATACGTCACAGAGTGAAGTCGCAGTATTCGTCAGTCGGTCTTTTGAGCACCTCCAGCAACGTTTTTTGAGTCGTCTTCTTTTTCCTGACGTCTCTGGAAAATAGATTTTTGGGATTTTCGGCGATCTAGGGTATCTTCTGGGTTATTATTTTCGACTAAATTTTGGACGCTGAATCCTATGAGACGGGCCCTGGAACGATTGGCGCCCACTGGAAGAAGTTATGGGTCAAAATGGGTTTCTAACTACTTATTTCGAATGTGTGTTTTCGAGATTTCTGGTACCTAGGTGTGTTGGGTATCATTTTCCACTAAATTTTGGATCCTGAATCGATTGGAATGGGTCTGGGACCGGCCACACTCACTGTTTCCCCCATTTCCCCCATGCTGAAGAAATGAATCTCTATGCGCCAGGTCCAAGGAATAACCAACCCCTGTGTAAGAATTAGCCGAGTTTTGGTTGGTTATTCCTCGAATAATCAACCTATTTTTTCATGATAATGGTCAACCTCCCCGATTTGGCTCAAAATTTTTTTCTGGACGTTTCATGATGTCCAGATCAAAAAAAGTCTATGTCCGTCCGCCGTACGCCGTACGCCATACGCCGTCCGTGTTCCGCGCCGTTTTTGGTAGTAGAAAATTTTCTAAAAATCTGAAATTTGGGTCAGGGGTCTGTTCCCTGCCGAGACGGGTCCTCGAAACTTTTCAGCCCGATCGGACCAAATTTGAAGGGGGGGGGGGGGGGGTGTCAAAATGTGTTTTTTGAAAAATGTATTTTCGAGATTTTGGACGGTTTAGGCGAGTAGGGTGTCATTTTTCACTAAATTTATGACGCTGAATCCAATGAAACGGGTCCCAGAACGATTGGCGCCCACTGGAGGAAGTAATGGGTCAAATTGGGTATTTATTACCTATTTTGAATATGTGTTTTCGGGATTTCTGCTACCTAGGCGTGTGGGGTATAGTTTTCCACTAAATGTTGGACGCTGAATCCAATGAAACGGGTCCCAGAACGATTGGCACCCACTGGAAGAAGTAATGGGTCAGATTGGGTATTTATTACCCATTTTGAATATGTGTTTTCGGGATTTCTGCTACTTAGGCGTGTGGGGTATAGTTTTCCACTAATTTTGGACGCTGAATTCAATGATGTGTGTCCCAGAACGATTGGCAACCACCGGAAGAAGTTATGGGTCAAAATGGGTATGTATCCACCATTTTGTATGTGTCAGGATTTCTGGTGCCTAGGCGTGTGGGGTATCATATTCCACTAAATTTTGGACCCTGAATCGATTGGAATGGGTCTGGGACCCGCCACACCCACTGTTTCCCCCATTCGAGGAATAACCAACCCGTGTGTAAGAAATTGCAGATTTTTTCTTTGTTTCTGCAGTCTAGCGTGAAAACATTGGAATAAGGGGAAAAAGCTGCATATAACCTGACGCGTATAGATTGTGTTAGATTTGGTGTTTGAGCACCACAGAAATACTACACTGTACAAGACTATTGGTGGACTGATTTTTTTTTACCTAACAGCAAATAAGGTGGCTGTTTTTAATTACATCATGGCTGAGAAAGCCTGACAAGCCTGGACATACTTTCTGCTGGAGATCAGATCACTGATCGTTTCATGTTCTAGCAAGGCTGAACAGAATTAGAAAGTAGGCGTCTGAATGCAAGTTTCGTGTCAAACACGATTTGACGTGCTCTATCAGTTCAATATTGATTTAATACCTAATTTAATAGAAAAATCCCTCGAGTATTGGCGCTAGAATCAAAAGATACGAGGAGCAGGAATGCTACCTACGATGTAATGTGGTAAAATATTTGCATCATCACAAGGGCGAGCACCATAAAGAGTTGAACACTATATTATGGACGATATCAGTGTTTTGGACGTCAGTTTGTGTACTGACATGAGACCACAACAAAAGCATGGAGGCCGAACGGGAAAAGATAATTTGCAGACAATGCAACCGTGCTGGGACAAAGTGTTTTTCGCCTCAAATATACTTACATCGGTGCGGATCAGCCAAGCATCGTCTTTTTGGTTCTATTGTCTTTATAAAATACACGCGTTACGTAAGCGGCAATTTACGGAAGTGACAATGGACGGCAAAAACTGCAAAGAGCGTCACATCGTGCGTCGAAATCGCGACTTTTTTTAACGATCGCCGCGTTTCGAATAGATTTTTCTCGATTCGTCGAGGAAAGTATGATGTACAACAATCTCACGGTTGGAGGCATTATTTCGCTCAGAAAGCCTCTCCTTGGCGCGCCCTTGACTTTGGCTGTTGAAGATACGTTTTGAAGTTTTTTTTTCTTCTTCTTCTCTCTCGGTAGACTCCCCTTTTGTACAGCGTTTGGCGCTCAGAGCTGAGGGAAAATGGCCATGGATCGTCCTGGTGTGGGAAATCAACGCGAAAAAACTCGACAACATCCTGTCGGGGTATCTCGAGACAATGGGCGGTATCTGAGGAACTAAATCATCTTGAGGCTTCTTCAACGTCGACTTCTCGCCTATTAACTAGCTTGCCAGTGTGAGGGTTGTGTTGGGTTTTGCGTGCCATTCAGAGTTCCGTCTTCACTATCGATCAAAAGCGCGATTAATTAAAAGAGCTACTGTACTAAACGTTCGTTACCCTTTGGAAGCTGAAGGTTAAGGTCGCCATAAGATCTTATTCTACGTTGAGTAAATTTAATAACAAAAAAATCTGCAAATTCTTACACACGGGTTGGTTATTCCTCGAATGGGGGAAACAGTGGGTGTGGCGGGTCCCAGACCCATTCCGATCTATTCAGCGTCCAAAATTTAGTGGAATATGATACCCCTCACGCCTAGGCACCAGAAATCCTGACACATACAAAATGGGTGGATACATACCCATTTTGACCCATAACTTCTTCCGGTGGTTGCCAATCGTTCTGGGACACACATCATAGAATTCAGCGTCCAAAATTTAATGGAAAACTATACCCCACACGCCTGGGTAGCAGAAATCCTGACACATACAAAATGGGTGGATACATACCCATTTTGACCCATAACTTCTTCCAGTGGGTGCCAATCGTTCTGGGACCCGTTTCATTGGATTCAGCGTCCAAATTTAGTGGAAAATGACACCCTACTCGCCTAGATCGCCCAAAATCTGGAAAATCCATTTTTCAAAAAACACATTTCACCCATACTCCCCCAAATTTGATCCGATCGGGCTGAAAAGTTTCGAGAATCCGTCTCGGCCGGGAACAGACCCCTGACCCAAATTTCAGATTTTTAGAAAATTTTCTACTACCAAAAACGGCGCGGAACAGGGACGGCGTACGGCGGACGGACATCGACCTTTTTTGATCTGGACATCATGAAACGTCCAGAAAAAAATTTTGAGCCAAATCGGAGAGGTTGACCATTATCATGAAAACATAGGTTGATTATTCGAGGTATAACCTACCAAAACGCCGCTAATCAGTCCACAATTTATTATTCTAGGTAGTTCGTGCTCGAGTGAGTGAGTTTTTCTGAAGTCGAAATCTGCTTCAAAATACTACCTCTCCTTGGACCAAAAGGTGTTAGGCGCAACAAGTACCCAAAATGGAGTCTGTTTTGAGTGATATTGAATTTTGAAAAATACGAGCATTTCTAATTTTCCACTTCATGAAAGTTAGTGAGTGATTGCTCGATACGGATAAAAAAGTGGGATTATTCATAATATGAGACTATGGAATTGATAATTTAGGCCGTATCTTGCGACTGAACGCTCGCGGATTTACTATTTGATTAGGTTTTTCTTCAGCAGCTCGATAATATTTCGACAAAGTGGACCAGATGACGTGAAATTAACGGAAATTTCAGTATCGATACTATGAACCATACATAGCTTTTCCAAGTCGAGTTGAAAGAAATGTACAAATCTTTTGAGAATTTTCCAATCTAAGTGTGGTTTTCAAATTGGTGAGCGATTTTTTAAAATTCCACTTGCAAAAGTTATACATATTATACTAAGTATCGTTGCTTATAGAAACATTTCGAATTGATGTAGATATTTTGGAGTAATGATACTGGCCAATTGTCTGATTTTGTCTGGCTCAATCATCATATGACGATTTTGGCGATTTTGACGATTATCCAAATCTATATGTACAATATAGAATTTTTCGATTAGAACGTTGACTGTTCGCGTGAGCGTTGCCAGTTTATTTCAAGAGCTGCACGATATTATGCTTCTTCTTTCTCTCAGGGTCGTCACGTACTTATTCGAATGGGGAAACGCCACTTCACCTTTTCACTCAAGACACAGACGCCGAGTTGAATGATTTTAGAAGAAGACACGAACCCAGATCCAAGTCTGAGGCTCTCGTAAGTATGAAAGTCACATCTTTGGCGAGGTTTGTCCCAGTTGGAAGGCGGCCATTCCTCGAGCGCTTTCTCAGCTTGTACCACGGTCTTCACCTTCAATAAAGATTTATAGCCGACAAAATTTACCGGACAGTAAGAGAGACTCGCGCCAGATGTGAAAGAGCCGACATTTCTTAGTTGGGTATTTTGCTGTTTTGTGTAAATTGAATCATAATTGTAAGATTTCTGAAATGTTTAGGACCGGACAAATTGACTATCAATATTATGTGTCACAATCATCTAACAGGTTTTTTTAAATTAATAAAAGAGGAAGCAGAAGAAAAAAAGTCTGCAAATTCTCACACACGGGTTGATTATTCCTCAAACCAGGAGCATGGAGACTAATTTGAACCTCGGACCAGGAGCATAGAGATTCACTTCTTCAACATGGGGAAAATGGGGGAAACAGTGGGTGTGGCGGGTACCGGACCCATTCCAATCGATTCAGGGTACAAAATTGAGTGGAAAATGACACCCCACCTGAAATCTCGAAAACACATATTCAATTTTTTTTTTTTCATTGTTTCGCTGTCTCGTAGAGTGCCCTGGATGGCAGTACACCGTACTAATGGCTACCAATCGTCCAGCAATTGGTCAACTTCTCTGGTTTCTTCAAAGACGTTTGCTTTACCGCCCTCAAGTTACCGGAGAGCTATCGTCCAGTAGTTATCGGAGCAGTAACTTACGTTTGGTGAAAGGTTTAATAATTAGGTAATTTTTTGACGATGTTTAATAAACTTGGATTATTATATGATTCCGTGTTCTCTATCCCATTGGTCATCTCCGGGAATTTCAGGGAACGCCAAGGTACGCATTTATGAAATTATCCTATCGATAAGAATATAGCCTAGGCACCACATGAAGTGCTCTGCTCCGCAGTGTGCCTGCGATATATTTATCATGTTCAGGCAACACTTAAGCCATCTAACAACCAACCTCCATCATTATATAATATTTCCATATTTCCAATAGAAACCACCCGTATACCCCCAGCCGTCTTCAAACCCCTAGCCTACCAACACAACCCAATCCCTACCTCGACTCACCATCCTGTGCTGTAATAATCTCGCTCGCAGTTGGTTGAATGGTTTGAATGATAATAACAACGTTCGTTTTTACCTAAGCCGTATGTGGGCCGCGGAAGGTGGTAACGGTAAAACGAACATGTCAGCTTCCTGAGTGGCGAGTGCCCAAGCCCCACATTACAGATGTAAATAACCTTTCGCAAATGAGTCCGCCTCAAATTCGTGCCGCAAAGCCTCGTTTAGCGACTAGATTACGATCACTTGAACCTATACTGAGGGAAAGCAGTTAATTAAGAATAAAAGCTCAATTGGTGTGTTTTGGGTGGTCAAATTAATTTTTCGAGATAGTGAATTCGTGAATAGCAGAGGTTCACGCTAAAAATGAACCCGCGATTAAATAATATCGATGAGGTTGTTTATTCGACTTCTGAGTGGCCGGGAATATCAACAAAATCCCCACGTTCATTTGTGTGCGAGGCTCGTCAAAACGAACGCAGTGAACATATTGTTCAAGACGCACGATAAATTTCTCGAACCGAAAGGCGATATCGGTTTGGCAAGCGAAAGACGATCATGGTGAGCATTTTAAACGGCGATGATTTCAGGAGCGTAATGACCGCCGGAAACGACCCAAGATTGGAAATCCGTGCTTTACCTATCCTTCCTGCTGATTGCCCTTCAACTTCGGGGATACTTCCTAGGAATGCTTCACGAGGCCTATGAATACATAGGCTTTCGATGGGCACTATTCTGAGTCAGAATACAAGATGCGACATAGTGGAGAAGATTTTGTTTCTTGGATCGGTGTTTCAGTTGGCCTTGTTGCCATCTTGAGACCCAAAGTCGCTCTTGGACTGACATTTCCATGGATGATGGAAGCCACGTAGTTGGCGGTACATTCGTTTCCAAAACTATGGAAGTGATTCTGGATTTTGTTCAAACCTCACTACTTTCTTTGTTGACATCTGTTGCGTTTAAGCTGAGAACAGCAGCCACGATACATTTATGGAGGCAACAGAAGCTGACGTGTACTCTATGGCGTTGGGTGGTGTGGTGGTTGTGAGTGGTTGGAGCAGAGGTCAGGTTAGACAACGTTTTGCGGACCAAAAACCCGCCGAGTCCTTAAAAGGCAGACCCTGATATAATTGTGTTCTAATGGCAACTTCTCTGAAACCCTCCAATTTATGTGGAAGATGAAAAATGAGCTCGAACCATTTGAAAACTGGCATTAAGGGGGTGTCTAACAGTCTCCTTCAAAGTTCTTCCATTTTTTCTCAGCTCCCATTGAAATCAAACTTTTCTTTTTGCAATATACTCGTATGCAATATGCAAAATTGTCGTGATAAGTTTCAGAGAGCAACGGAAAACAATAAGCTTCGCCGTATATATAATTTATTATACAATGAATTAGTAGATTGTACGCTTATTGGTATTACCCTAAAGACCACGTGATTCTGTTTCATATCAGAAGCAAACTTGGAAATCTGGGTAGGTACCTCCAGGATGGTTTACTCGTTTCTTTGCAAGGTAATTTACGACCCCGTTTAGAGTACACGATTCCTCTGAGGACTGCTATAATTCACTTGCCACGTTGTGCTTGTATCAGATGCTTATGTCCCCTGTAACCAACATGTGTGGTCCCGTAAGAACGCGTACTCCTTGAAAACCAACTTAGCTGGGCGGGTGTTTTTAGTCAACTGTTCAAGTGAATTTGCTTTAGGAGATTTAGTCGAGGGAAGAATGGTCGTCTATGTTAAAGTTCCAATCACGCTGCACAGGGTATTAAACTGCGAGTGATGAGGTCTTCGAATAAATACCGGTTTTTGTAGATACACAAAGTTTGAAACAGCTAATTATCATGGTCTTAATTTTATCTTATTTTCTCTTTTATTTAAACCATTTTGCTGTCTATTTCTTATAACGAATCAATTTTAAATATCCCTTGTCATTCCATTGATATTTCAAGGCGTTTGACTAAAATGATCAGTTAATCACTCACCAAGTTTTCCAGTAAAATTGGGGGGGGTGAACGCAAAGGAACTTTGAATATTTCGGAGGTGATTTATTCAGATCGGAAAACACACAAACCGCGTCGGAGAAGTGCTGGTTACAGCGACCGCCGGCTTTGCCGACAGTAGAAACAAGGTTGCCAACAAAACGAAAAGAAAAGTACTGCAACCTGGTGTCACTTCTAAGCAATATGAAAGGGTAGGTAGCGACAAAGAATAGGGGATTTGCCCTCCATTTCTCGTCATTATTACATGCATCACCTAATCAATTTATGACGGTTACCGAAACATCTACCTCCCTTCGAATTACAAAAGTTCAATGAAAATTAACGAATTAATTAGGGGAACTAAAACCTTTATTAGTTGGATTGACAGGACGCGTACGCCTCACAGCTTCCAACAGATAATGATGATTTTGACCCATACTCCACCAATCGGTCGGGACTCATCACAATCGATTAAGCGTCAATATTTCAGTAGTAATCGATACATTGGTGGTAAACTAATCCCTTCTTCATCCCTTCATTTCGTGAACGCCGAAATGCGCGCTGATCTCGGCCATGTTATCTCGCGTCGTCTTCGCTTCTCCAGTATTAATCGGTCCACTAAGCTACCAATTGTTTCATTCTTCATTAAAAATCGCTATTCTGAATTTTCCTTTCGCGATCTGAAGGTTTTAGTCGTAGTTTCCGATCGAGTCGTCGCAGATCCTTCGCCTACCCTGACAGTTACTGAAGGCAGTTATTATGATTGGTTGATACCTAAGCTTTCGGAAGAATGTTAAACGGAAGAGCACCAGTTTCAGGTGTACCTGCCTTTCAAATTCTGGGAGATGCGGAAGCTTAAACGTGCGAGTTGGCAATCACCTCACCTGTCCAGTTCGTTTCGTTTGAGGTTGTACAGCACGTAGCCATTATCCTTGTCCATCAAAGACGTTCCCGATGGTCCCACAGTCAATGCCACCTGCTCGGTAGCGTAAACAACATTTGACCTACAAGAACTCCCGTGCGTAGGCTTGAATTCAGATCGGAAGCCCGGTATTGTTGATTTCTGATGAGCTTACGTTCTTTCGACAGCTGAGACGATAACTTCTTCCCGTGTATTTGTTTTTTGCAAAGTCTTGTTTTTTGGGAAATCCCCTTCGTTCAAGAATCAAGCTGTGTGAATAAGAGCACAACCAAAGCCGGCTGTAAACCGTGTTTCATGTAGGCCTTGTTGTTTTACGCATTATTTCCTCATTGTTTTTCTCAGGGACCACGGCAGAGCTGAAGTATTAACAAGTTTTACTGGTCTTTCACAAGTCACTTGAAGGAAAAGCAGCAAATTGATCTGCAACGGTTTATCATTAACGGTATATATTCCTGCTCTAGCTTTTCGTAAAATCCTAGTATATCATTCCCGTCTTTGTATTAAACTGTTCTTCTATCCCTTGAAAAGTGCCCAATGAACCAATATATTACCAAGGATATGGAACGGAGGCCCATGAGCTTACTTGGGTCAGTAAACCAACCCCCGTTTTTTGCAGGACCCCACCCTTCTTAGCCTGACTATTTAGCGCACAACCAAGTATAAACTGGTTTTTTTTTTTTTTTTTTTTTTTACATTGGGGCATTGTTTAGGCTCCAGCTCAGGTCTCTGCCTACCCTCCACTCACTGGTAGAGAATGAATGAATGACGCATGCCTGCCACGAGAACCGTTCCTGCTCACAACAGGCGGAACTGAAATGACAAGCCCATCATATAACACAGACTGTACAAAGGATTTAACAGTCACCTGACCACTGGCTGCTCAATCTACACGATCTCAGGAAGCATTTGCTGTATGCAGTTGGTTTGTAATGAAGAAGACACCTAGATAAAATGCAATCCTTCTGGCAAAAGGCCATGGGAAAAGAAGACCCTGCAAAATGAGCGTTACTTCCTGTCAAAATGAAAACGAGTGACACAAGGAATACTTCATTGGCTCCAGTTTTGCCTTGTTTAACCGACCCCTTCTAATTGGCTGCCAAATTAAAAAATATTTGTTTTATGCATAATTCATTGTTATGGTCGTAACGCTCGGCGGCCTCAGACACTTGAGTAGCGACAGAAAGCGTTAATAGAGTAACTTTCCTACAGCCAAAGGTTTTTCGAAAATGTGTGAACTAGTTTCACGACCATGAAACCATTCAACGTGGTCGAGGTCGAGTACAACAAGTTCAGGTAACATTGAGGATCTAGTACATTGTATTATGAATTTTTACTGAGTCATACTCTAATGCTTCTAGGATCCCGATGATTGAGTGCAGAAGCTGTTATTACAACAATAAGAAAAATGCGCGTTTTGACTTTTAGAAGACAAATCATGCGGCTACTTTCTAGCAACTCCCTGGATAGGTACATTTGACGTGCGACATGCGTTTTTTCTTCAAAATCTGATGCAGGGCGAGAGCTGTACTTTCTCTTGATTCCAGAGTCACTTAGTAGGTATCACTCACTGGATATGAAGGATATATTGCGAATATTTATTGCAGTAATTTATTGCTACAGAACTGTCTGAGACTGATGAAATGGTCTAATTGGTAACTTACCAGTAAACTTACATTCATCCGGCGTTCCATGTTGCGAAAATATGATTGACGCAAGATACTCCACGAGCATAGTGGTGAA
The DNA here is from genome assembly GCA_019603395.1 of Cyrtorhinus lividipennis. Classification (NCBI taxonomy): domain Eukaryota; kingdom Metazoa; phylum Arthropoda; class Insecta; order Hemiptera; family Miridae; genus Cyrtorhinus; species Cyrtorhinus lividipennis. The sequence continues at coordinate 21,030,760 of CM034001.1, read as the reverse complement.
CACGTTTGGGTTTGTTTTCACATGCGGGCCAAATCAATCTGCAACTATCATTATTTTATGTGCAATTAATTTATTGTTTTTAAAGGCTCAGTCATGCTGATATAACCAGTCAGTCCCAGAAGTCTCATTTTTCTCACATATTGCTTGGAAAATTTCAACCCGTGGAAGTATTGGGAGGATGCGACGATGGCATCAACGTATTCAATGTTATACGTGTTACACTTTCGAAAAAAGGTCTAACCCCTCTCTATTTTGTCTTACAGGCAACTCTTCAGTCAAAACGATAACCGACCTTTTACTTCCATCTTATACTTTCAAAAAAAAGTCTAACCCCGTCCCATTTTGCCTTATACAGTCATGGTCGGCGATTAATCCTACAAGTATTTGTCATGAAATATAAGAATATTTTGCTTAGTCTATAATTGAGGACAACCCGATTTGGCGAGGAACACTCAGTTAATCAGTGGTTCCATTTGTCGGGTTCCACTATCCCACGAAATGCCGTCAGAAAAGTGCTCAAGAGCTCGGGCGAAGATGTTCCCATGATACAAATCAATCCTAGCAAGGACGCCAATGGCAAATTAGCATCGGGCTTAACTACACAGCTTCCGCCTCGTACCAGTGTTTACTTGAAAAGACGTAATTGCAAACATCCCGTCCATTTTAAACCCGTTGTGTTTGTTTTAGAGCAAAACTACGCGTTGTGTCCGGGGTCAAGTCCGGTGATATTTTTGACGCGGAAAATCTACCAGGGACCGGAAGTAGGCGACGAATTGAGGAAAGTTTCACCATTTTGTGAGTATTTTGAAGACCGATGGCCTCCATCCGATAATCGACTTAACTATAATGAGTTGGTTATAGCGTTGCTGGATGCATTTTGAGTTTCGTACGCTTAGGTAAACATAGATGCGACTAAACGAACGTTAACGTGTAAAGCAAAATTCTGCACTTGTCGAATCGATATTATCTAAGCTCTCCGGCCCATTAGTAACGCCTCTGTCCCTTTATCTCTATAAACCCATTAGGCCCTTACCCTGTCACCTTTTGGTTGGTTATTCCTTGAATAATCAACCTATGTTTTTGAAAAGGTGAAACGTAGTCTTTTGGAACCAGGCTTGGAAAGCGGTTTTAAGGACTTCATCCTACTCAATATGCGCGCAACTACTCTCTTCAGTACTTCGAAAACCCAAAATTTAAACATTCTCTCAATAAAATCAACTTCTTCGAGGAACGCACCCCTCAAGCGCCCGTGGTACATGAGTTGGTACGCATGCTGTGGTATTTGGCTACGAGGAGATTCTGGCAGTAACTTTTGGGGCAGTTGTAGCATCGTGTGCATCGCTATGGTCCTCAACTTCTTGGATTTGTTCGTCAAGTGGTTCTTCTTCGTCGATACATTGCCGAAGAAGTTCTCTGACAACGGTGTGATCGTCTTCGTTGAACTTTTCCGCACAACTTCTGCCAAGTTCATTATCTTTACACATCAGATTGCCCTCATTAAAAACATTGACAAATTCCGTAGAGTCGAAAATTTTCTTCAATCGAGAGGAAATGAAGTTTTTCCAAGGAATCTTATTATCGTCACCTTGTTGTCTGGCGTCCGAACCGCCCTGAGCGCAATAATGCAATTTAGGAATTCTGAAGGGACTCTTCTAGATGGGTACTACCATGTGAGCAAACTGTTCATCGAGTGGCTAGAAATGTGTATTCTTTCTCAATTCGTCCACATTTTGATGAATTTCAAACCTCTGTTGAGTAAAATCAACGCCGACGTCGGATCCCTAAAGTTTGATACTGATTTGTTCGATTCGATCCTACTGGAGGCGGAAAACGCTAATCGATTATACGGTGTTCAGTTATTGTTGATCACGATACAGACGTTCCTGGTCGTATTACATCAATCGTTCAACATGTACCGCCTCATCTACTGCATCGTAAAAAACGATACATGCTCGCTTCATGACTCCTATAACGACGATGAGATCCTCGCGGCCTCCTTTGGTGTCTTGACTTACTTCCTACTGTCGTACGATCTAGGGACGATGGTCTTCTGGTCTCAAACGGTAGCTAATGAGGTATGTCATCAGCAAAGTAGGTGTCAGGGGTGGATACAGGCAGTACCACAGGCACTTCTGTAAAAATTCTATTCGATGGAGGGGATTTTTGGGTGGGAAACGGGATGTGGGAGCCAATGGGGCTAAGAAAACACACATCTACTCCATAAATGCTCATTTATTGTCTAAGGAAAGAGTGACTCGAGTGACCAAAACAACTGTGGAAGAGAATACGTGGTTTCCAAATTCACTCCTTGGCTGGTATGCCTATCAATCTATAGATTATCTATCACGAGATAGTCTTATCAAATAATATTTTCCGGTCGCCCTAAAGGTTAAATCGTAGGATCAAAAAGCACTGAATAGACTGTATAACTGAGGCTTACACCAAACCTAGAGAAAGAAAACATGTTAGAGTTCTCTATGCAGGCCACTATGTATCAGCATTGATGGGACCATTCCACCCCAGCATTACAAAAAATTTGATTAGTAATTTCTGCGATGCGATTCGATAAAAGGCAAATACACTCTTTTAGGGAGTAGCATCCAAGTAAACCACCTCAGACGTGGCACCCTTCATTTCTTGAATATGAAGAAGATATAAGTACTCAACAATGCTCATCAATCTATTGGGCGAGATCGGGAATGAAACGTCTTTGACGCTTTCGATCGTCGCTATCTGATGGCCCCTGGCGTCTAATGATAGTCCCAGCACTGGCCCTAGCTTTCCCTTCTATGATGCCAGGAAAACCAGGTGTTCTCCTCCGGTTCTCCTCTTTGCTGGGAGTTTGGCTTCCCGTCAAAGATCGACTTGCTTGGCCAAATTATCTTCCCCTTTTCTTGCTCGGCCTTGTCAACCTCCTCGATATTCCTTTCAAGATTCACATTCATTTCAACGTGGTATTAGACGGAGATGGTAATCGTCTTGCGACCGCCATCGATTTGTTCAGGAGTCTGTTCCCAAAACTGACCCTTTTGGTGCATCAGATCATTCTGCTTAAATATCGATCATTTTTTGTGCAGTTGGAAAAGTTTTTGGCGATCCATTGTAGCGACGTTGGCAACACATTTAAAGTCCACCTGTTCATTGGAAGCCTATCATTCCTCATAAGATCGAGTCTCATCTTGTTAATACACTACAGCTCAAACAGCACCTGGCACATATTTTACAACGCCTTCATGTATCAATTTTTCAACTGGGTTGAATATTGCATTATGACTCAATTCGTTTTCATTTTAATGAGGTTCACAAAATGTCTCAAAACTATCAATTCAAATTGCAAAAGCCAACATTTTGACCTGAAAATGTTTGACTGGATTGTTTACCACGCAGATAAGATGAATCTCCGCTACGGCCCTCAAATCCTATTAATTATCGTTCAAATATTTCTCGTCCTCCTAAACCATTTGTACAATGTCATACAAATTTTGGGATGTTCGTCGAGAGCTTGCAGGAACCCACGGGAAAATCTTAACCCGAGTTATCTTGAAGGCGGATACACGTCTGTCATTTACAGCTTCGTCTCTTGTGCCGTTAAAGTGTACACGCTGGCCGTCATATGCTGGTGGCCTCGAGAGGTTTCCATACAGGTTAGTGTGTCCACCATGCCTGCTCATGCCTTTTTTCGAATTTTCAGATGCCATAAAAGAACATTTTCTGACTAATTGAGGTGAGGGTGGAAGTTGATAAGGATCTGTCTGAAGACGCTGAAGTTGATTGAACACAAAACTCTAAATTACCATCAAATTGGCCTTCACTCCGTTGTCTTTCATCATAGTTGTCAGTCTAGGTAGTCCAAATGAGCTCCGAAAAATCGTTATTAGCTGTTACTACTTGAACCTAAGACAAATCCAACTTCGCTAACAATAAACACAATCCTTCTGAAGAATCTTTCATCAGCCATGGGTACTCATGCCTCTGCCGTATGTTTCGGGTATTCAAATCGAAGGCATTTGGAGGGTGGTGAGCGTAGCGCAGCAGTGGAATAGGGGAGAGGTCAAACCCGAAGAGTTTCAAATTATCAATTGTAATTCCCTTCCATCTACCGGCATCAGAAAACAGTCAGTGTGCGCGAGAAGTGCTGATGAACTAAGCAGCAGAATGCCGCAAGAAAATGTGAAAAAACCAACAATAAGGAGACATGGTTATAGTAAGAGGCCAAGTAGCCGAGACACTTAAATACCATTACACTTGTGAGTCATGGAGGTCTTCTATCAGTCTATCTTCACAAAATGGGCATACTGAGAGCCATCACGTGCTTGCACCACCATCCTCGAGACGATTGTGTGTATGTTCTTCAAAGGAGCCAAATGTGATGGAGGAAGAAGCAATCTTTGGAAACTAAGAACAAATCATTGGAAACATTCTAGATCAATGCGCCTATATACCTTATCCTCTTGTAATTATTTATTTTTGAAATTGAACATTGGTTGGGAAGAACTAAAAGAGGAGTGGTTATTATCACCTGAAGAATCTGCAAGTAAAAGACGACCACGGCTGGCAAAGTGCTGATGATCACATAGAATTGGTCTTACAAAGGATAATAGGCCACTCAACCAACTGAGCCTAAACTCAGCCAGAAATCTAATTATGGAACAATCCTAGTATTGATTAGCGCACTAACGTAAATATGCATGAATTATTATAACTAATTTCAAGAATTCATCCGCTGCCAGATCATCATTAAAGATTATTTAATCAGTCACCCCGAACATCATCTAAATGAGTGTAGTCCCACCAATCGATGAATGATCCATAAGCACTTACGAATTCTGACCAGCGTTGGCACATTTATAAAACCTCATTGTCCCTCTTCTACCCAAGTATGGATCTTCAAAGTGAAGACCAAAAAACTCTCGGAATGTTCAAGCTCTTCGGCTACCTCGGCATTTGGCTTCCTACCCAAACAAATACTTTAAGGTACTTTGCCGGCCTTTCCGGATTGTACACGATCATGAATCTGCTCGATTTGGCCGTCATGATCGAATACTCTTACAGTTTGTACATTGAACACCGGCTTCATCCTGGATCAGCTATCACATTGTGTCGAACTACCATCTCCAAATGGGTAATCCTCATCCACCAAATAATTATACTCAAACGCAAATCAGAGTTCCAGAGTGTTGAGCGATTTTTGGGCAAGGACGGTCGCATTGATAAAACTGATGGTGTCCATTTGATGATTGGAGTTGTATCCCAAATAGCTAGACTTCTTACTGTGATAACAATGATCGTACATAGTGAAAACACTTCTTTCCTGATACGTTTATTCCCATATGTTTGGGGGACCTGGATTGAATTCTGCATTCTCTTTCAATTCAGCTTCATCATGAGGAAATTCAGTAAGGAATTGAAGAAGATCAACGACGACGTAAAGCTTCTGCGCTTTGACCTGAACAGATACGACTGGATTTTATCCCATTCTGAGATTGTGAACAAGCGTTACGGGATTCAAAATTTATTAATCATATTTCAAGTGTTCCTAGTCATCCTCAACCAAATGTACAATATTATACGGCATATTCTTGGAAGTATCGACGGGCGTGGTGGATCGTTGTACATTGGCGCCGTAAATGTTGATTTCATCTACTGTGTGTTATCAGCTCTCACCATGTTACATCGGCTGTTCATTTTGGTAAACTGCACTCAAGCGGTCACATCTCAAGTAAGTGGATTAAACATGGAACCCTAACCGGTGGTCTGAAAAAGAGAAGTAGATTCAGGGGTTGGATGCTAAAACGTGCTACGAAATTATCACATCCCTTTTGGTTGGTTATTCAAGGAATAATTATGTTTTCAAACAAAAAGTCAATCTCTCCAAAAGGCCCTCCGCCGTCCACGCCGACTTTGATAGTAGAACATTTTCTAAAAATCTGAAATTTGGGTCAGAGCTCTAGTTGGTCCTCAAAACTTCTCAGCCCAATCGGACCACTTTGGGTCAAAATGGGTTTTTCGAAAAATAGATTTTTGACGATTTAGGCGTGTGGGATAACATTTTCCACTAAATTTTGGACGCTGAATCAAATGAGACGGGTCCCAGAACGATTGGCCCCCACCGGAAGAGGTTATGGCTGAATCGATTGAAATGAGTCTTCATGTGCCTGGTCCGAGGAATAACCAACCCCTGTGAAAGAATTTGCAGCAGTTTTGTTAAATTATTTCATTTCACCGCGTACTTGTGTAAAATTTGGAGCTCATTGAAACAGTATCACTCGAGTCTCGTTTGACATAAAAACCACATAAGAGGCGCCTTCTGCGAAAAAAAAACATTTATTTCAAATAATATAGTGTTTAATAATTAAACATTGAAACTGAATTATTCAGGCACTACATGAAATACCTGGGCGTTTCATATAACGCCGAGCCACATGAGGCAATCAATACATTTTCCAGATGTGTATATCCGCTACAACTTCCAAGAATAGCAGTGGTGGTGAGTTCTAGCCACATCTTGCAGCCAAAGAGCTCTTCATTCTGCGATCTTTTAACACTTGTGAGATGCACGGTTTTTCGCCGATTGAACACATTGCCGAGCCCACTTTTGCCGTTATGTACAATGACCGGCAGTAAACAATTATTCACTTTGATGGCCCTCGTTTGCCATTATATATGAAGTGCCTAGGCATGCTGTAGAATTCCGGATTATTCATTTTGCCGCTAACATGTACACTCATGATGAGAATTACCCAATTAGCTCAATGGTACAATTATCTCAAGAATTATAACAATCATAGCTGATTTACACAATACACAATTCAATGGTTCAATAATTCTCAAATTTACTGCTAATCTTTGCACACCTATGGAACTCACAGGTCTATTGGAAAATAATTTTTTGTAATTTATTGTGATGACTGGAACAGGTTAGGCATTTTTTGTATGTAATTACGGACGCAAAATCAATATTATTGAGTTGGGCTTAGGACTAACTGCGGGATGAAAAAATGATGTACCTAGGTAAGAGTATTTTATACACTGGTGACTAAGGTATCATTTTCCTCTGTTCGAGAAACATGAAATGCGGGGGCTATTTTCCCGAGGGGTCTCAATAATACGCTCATATTTATTCCCAAGTTCGTACCGTCTCTGGGCTCAATTGAAATGTATTTTCCCCGTTTAATTTCAGGTCAATCGATATTACTGTCTTTTGTCTCGAATGTAATCAAACCGGCGTATCTTAATTCGTCACATTATTTAAACGCAGCCCCTCAATTCTCGATGAACTTCAGAATGAAAAACACCGCCAAATATTCGTTGAAATTTTTCGGGCTCCTCGGCATTTGGTGCTCTCCGAAGATATTATTGGGCAAACAACGCTACCTTCTTGGATCCTATTCGGTTTTTAATGTTCTTGACGTAGCGCTCAAAGTGTGGCTCCTTGGTGGACAGGCCATTCGTGAAGGGTTCCACCCAGTTTTGATCTTAGAAGGTGTGAATTGCGTCTTACCGAAGCTGGCATTTCTCGCACATCAAAACATATTGCTTTCTCATAAAGCTGACTTTGGACGAATTTCAACGATGCTCGAACTGGAAATGACGAACACCAACATTGCGTCGCAATTAAAGATTGGAGGCAGCCTTTTTCTGGCACGATTATTGTCAGTTTGTTGGGTCCACTTGCCTAATTTGCTCCGTAACCCCTGTGAAACATACGCGGCTTTTTCATACCAATTTTTCACCTGGGTTGAATTCTGTATCGTGGTTCAGTTTTCCTTCATTTTATCGCATTTTCAAGCCCAAGCTAAGAAAGTAAACGACGAGCTTGAGAACGGCCGGTGCCATTTCAAATTGAGGGAATGGTTGATGACCAATTTGGAAAGAACTAACGCCCTTTACGGCCTCCAAAATTTATTCATGGTCTTGCATGTGTTCATGGTGACACTTAACCACTCTTACTCGGCAATAAGAGGTCTCTACTGCATCGGCATTAACTGTAAACGAAGCGACATGTTTGTCAGAGCTCCAGGTGGAGCCCTATTGTACGCATTCTTGATCATATCAACTATGTTATATCGTTTGGCGATTTTAGTGAGAAGCACTCAAGCTGTGACCAGCGAAGTAAGTGACATTCATAGTTGATTATTGACGTTGCAAGTAATTCTCAGTACATAAAAAATGGCCTGCAGAGCTCCCTTATCTTGGGATCCGAATTCCTTCATCTGCTACTGAACGTTGTGCACTTTTAATTGTTATTATCTACAAAGCAATGCAATTCAATGAATTGCTATTCATCGAGAAGACATCTCCATGTATACAAGGGCATAACGGGGTCGTGAAAACAAGTCTTTTTCATGTTCGAGGGACCAAATCCGGGATGTATCCGGACTAAATCGGGTAGGAAGGTATATGAATTAGCTTTTTTCTAAATTTGTTTCCTCAAAGACAGTTGTTGAATATATATGCACCATGTAATTGTTGAAAAATGATCCTATATACTGTACAGGATCTCACAGAAACGATTCAAAACTCATATTGCAGGCTTAATAGAGAAAAAAATCAAAGAAAAGGGCATTCATATTTCATTACACGATCGGATATACGATCTTTTCAAACCTTCTAGCTTATGAAATGCTTATAATAATAATCTCAGTGCTTACGGATGATGAATTCTTTATTCATAGGAGCGGGTACCTTCTTTTAATAATCTTTCTAAAACTTGTTCGCCAATCTTCAGAGTACCGTTCAAAGGGTCATTAATTTGAGGGTTTTGATCGTATCTACTAATTGATCGTCTGTAATGACTGAAATTATTTTACAAAGTGTTTGAATTTGAATATTAAATCGATTTTTGTTAAATATGTGAAGGAACCGTTTTTATTTTTTCATAAAATTTACGTTCCATCCCATTTTACCTGAAAGAATGCTCAAGTTGCCGTTTTTCTTTTAGAAACTTACCTATTGTAAACTTCATTTTTGTTTCTTTGCAGATCAATGCTTTTAGCAAAAATGTATTCAGAGCGATGAGGAAATTTCCTCACATAAGGAACAACGTGAGTAATTTCCGCGATGAGGTATTTGTTAAATAATATATTTCAGCTATAATATAAAGTCATCGTTTTGTTTTTAGAATCAATTACAGCTGTACATCATGATGAATCCACAAATTCAATTTACCGCGTACGATTTCTTCAAAATTGGCTTCCCGTTGGCTACGTCGGTAAACATTCCACATTACGAGCACTAATTACAGATATCTAAAGCGAAATTCAGATAAAAGCAATGCCTAACGCAGATTTAAACTCACCCCGTTGTAATGAATCAATATGCATTGATAAATCTTCCTTTGTTCTACAATTTTCAGATCGTCGCCGGCGTCGCTACATATTTGGTTGTTCTCGTAGAATTTGGAGTCAAGTGATAACTTTCACCAGGGATAACTAAATGAATACCTGTTCAGAAGATCAACATAAGTAATCGTGTTCCTACACCTGTCTACATATAAATAGGCTATTTATAAGTTGAGTAAAACGTATACTTTATTTCCAAATACATCTCGTCACATGTTCAACGACAACCTGATTCCCTCCTAAACGGCTTGGCAGAAGGCTGGCTTGTTTTGGTTAGTTATTCCTCGAATAATCAACTTATGTTTTCATGAAAAAAGTGAATCTCTCCGATTGGGCCCAAAAAATGTTTCTGGAAGTTTCAAGGTGTCTAGATCAAAATTAGCAAATGTCCGTCCGCCATACGCCGTCCACGCCAATTTTTTTTTTTTAATTCGAAATTTTGGTCAGGGACCTGTTTCTGTCTCTAGTTGGTCCTCAAAACTGTTCAGCTCGATCGGACCAAATTTGGGCGGGGTAGGGGTCAAAATGTGTATCATTTTCCACTAAACTCTAGACGCTGAATCCAATAAAATGGGTCCCAAAACGATTAGCGCCCACTGCAAGAGGTAATGGGTCAGAATGGGTATCTATCTTCCCATTTCGAATAAGTGTATTCGAGATTTTTACTACCTATGCGTGTCGGGTATCATTTTCTACTAAATTTTGGACGCTGAACCCAATTAGACGGGTCCACGAACGATTGGCACCCATATTCATGTACTAAAATGTCAAAAAATCTCATGAGGCAATCCACGAATGGGCATAGAAATTTTCAAACAGGAATGAATAATAAATGTCTTGAAAACTAAAGAATCTTTTTAAAAAAAAAATAGTAAAATAGGATTAATACAAAGATCTAGGAACCTAGAAAGTCCGTTCAACGTTACTGATATGCAGAAATCACACAAATAAGGGGTTAAGTATTATGAGAAGGAAATCTTTACAGTTAATACGAGTAGTAACAATAGCAATTCAAAAGCTACTCTCTTTTCAGACCAAAAAGTAGAGATTCAGATGTTAGTAATAATGTATTCTGGGCAAATATCTGAAAAATGAATAGATTTGTGAATTTAATTATTGATTTAACTGTTTTAATAAGTACAATTTCGTAATTTTCGTTTTTTGTCTGTTTATCTCCCTTTCAGTAATATTACAGGTGAGTTCAACATTTTAACAGCTTCTAGCGACCCGAAAAATACACCGACGCAATCGGCTGGTCACACAATCCGCGGAGTCCGAGACATTCGGTGGGTGCTCGTGAATACATTATCGATGAAGCAACGAGAAGGCCACTTCCTGCACAACTGACCTTCCGCTTGTTTATGTTTAAAAAAAAAAGTAGAATAAAAAATACGCGCAGTGGCTCTTTTTATATTTTTGGATGTGGTTTAGAATCAAGCGTTATGCCCACGATATTACTCCGGTTCACCATTTCTGTCAGTTTTACGGCCGCGTAAAAGAAATTGATGTTTACGACGTTCTCCATTTCATTATGCGGTCTCTGTCTACATCGTTCATTTTGAATAGCGAGGTTTCTCGATGTCTAAAGAAGACGTCTCAAACTGTGTTCGGCATCAATGAAATTCGACACTTATGTCAAATAAAACTGGCAACTTCCACCAATTTTTTTTCAATTTCAACGAAGGCTCGTTACATTCTTACCGCTCGCGACAGTCTCATCAAAATAACGAATCAAGGAAATCAGGATGTTTAGTCAACAAGGGTATAAAAAATAAAATATAGAAAAAATAAGGTTCCTGCTATGGCAAAATATGGGCAATTTGAGAGGAGATTGAGATCCCTGCAGGTTGTGGCGAAGGCAACTAACAAGTATCAGGACGTACATATCCTACATGTGGTAGATAGAAGGCTACTCCTCAGCATATCGAGCTTCAAGAGATCCGCAACTTTGCCATTCAGGCGCCCCTAAAGCCGCCCCACGAGGGCTGAAGGAGCTTATGAGTTTGTGCCATGCCATAAAGTGCTAAAGAGGGAGTCTTGTGAAACATGGCTACAATCAAATGTGACCTTTGTGACCAGCTAGCGGGACTTGCATGGAACCAGTGCTTTGTGCTAGGTTGGTGGAGGACATTGGGTCTGAGAAGGCCAGAGGGCTGTTAGGTTATTTCTTGAATAATCAGCCTGTTTTCATGCAGAAATTCAATCTCTCCATTCGGCCCAAACATTTTTCTGGACTTTTCTGGTTTCAAAGTGTCCAGATCAAAATAAGCAAATGTCCGTCCGCCGTACATCGATTTTGGTACAAGAACATTTTCCAAAAATGACTGAAATTTTGGTCAGAGACCCGTTTCTGGCCCTCTTAAGTCTGATCGGACCAAATTGGAAGGAGAGGGGAGGTAGGGTTCAAAATGTGTATTTTGAAAAATGGATTTTCAAGATTTTCGGCGATCTAGGCGTTTGGGGTATCAATTTTGAACGCTGAATCGATTGGAATGAGTTTACATGCTCCTGGACCAAGGAATTACCAACCCCTGTGTTTTCCGGACGTTTCATGATGTCTAGACCAAAAACGCTGCGAATTCATTCACAAATTTGATCTGATTAGGCTGAAGTGTTCCGATGACCAACTAGAGCCAGAAACGGGTCCCTGAGAAAAATTTCAGATTTTTAGAAAATTGTCTACTACCGAAATCGGCGTGGACGGTGTACGACCAACGGGCTTATTTTGGTCTAGTCAAAGGAATCCAAGGAACCAACCCCTGTGAGTAAATTTGCAGCGTTTTTCAATGTTCGCTTAATAGCCGACGCACCCTCCTACCTCTTCAGGGACTGGTCAGCTTGCATCGAGGGAACAACATCCCTAAATCAATGTTAGGTGTATCTAACTCTGAACATTAACTCCAGGGCATTTGATGTGCAAGCTTAAATATAATACTAAAATAATCGTTCTTTTCCTTTCTCTTGTTTCAAAGGAAGCAAAATACTTTGCAGCCGTTGTGAAAATCTATACTTAAACAAAAATTAATAACCGCTGCGTGCAGGAAACTACTGTTTTAGCCACTTTGTCAGTATGCTCATACCCTGCACAGGAGAACCCAGGTACCCAATCCAACGAGATTTCCTCTTTCCATCCCTCCTTTGACACTGCATTCACTAGACAAAATCTTGTTTGTGGCTCAGGCCTTGTAGCCATTATGACAATCTGAGAATACCCGTGTCACCACTCCCCATTATCGCCCCCGCAGGCATACCTAGCAACTGTATACGAATTTAGCGACGTAAGTTGTACATGTTACTTAATACTCGTATCAATAATACATCAAGTAATTAATCATTAATTCTTTTCATCAGGCTACTGCCTACCGTTTTCCGGCAGCTGTGGACCAAAGGAAAAGTTTCATTTACCAGTCTAGTTAGAAACTGAACTGAACTTGAATTATAACAGAAATTTGGCAAATCAGATTTGCGTCACTCCCAGCTTCATTATTCTGTTTGTCGCCGCACAGCACACAATTTCCAAGTCATTTAGAGAGCTTCTAAGGGGAGAATTAATTGAAAACCGAGGCACGACGAATCCTTGGTGGAATTTCCGTCAAGAAGGAAGTATATAAAATCAGGAAATTGTAAACACGAGGGAGCACAAGGGGTCTAACCTTGCGCCAGATCACCGTCGAGACAATAGGCGACAATACTAGAGATCTTATGCATCCACATACCCCGTCCAGGGGCAGCCGAGTCGCGGAATACATTTTTTCTCGCCAACTGGTTTCCCGATGCAAATTTTTTTGTGAGTTGTGGAGTGTCAAATACGTTATCCGGGTACGTAATATTGTCAGCATAGTCGATGAGAAGTAAAATTTCGGGTTATGGTCGTAGAAAAATGATTTAGCAAGGTCAAGATTCGCCTTGCCTTCACCCTGTTCTTTATTCCGGGAAACGAAACAGTTTTCCAAGAACATAGGTAAGAGTACATACCCATGTTCCAAAACAAACAATCGATTCTGAACAGTTGAATTCAAAGTCTCGCCTTCTTGTTGTCAGAGTGCTCTTTTCTCTTTATTTTCATTATGCTGAAGACCATGTTTGGGAATCGTATAACAAATTATGTTCATTTTATAGATGTACAATCAATTTTAAAATGAGTAGGTACCAAAAGAATGTAAAAAAAAAATGTTTTGCGCATAAGCATACTCTATTTTGTTCATAATTTGCCTAACTTATAACTCTTTTCTCTTTATTTTCATTATGCTGTTCATAATTTGCCTAACTTATTCAGAATTAGCCCTAAAAGGTAGGCCACAAAACGAGAAAGGGGGGAAGTTACTGCTCAAAATGGTTAATTTCTAGTTACAAACCATTCTAAAACGTATGCAAACATTAAGATGGCCAAGTTGTGAGTGCGTGTAGTAAGTTTGTGTTTATAATTCGCTTTAGCATTATTGGAATTTCCTACAGACAAAAATATCTCAAATCAATTTGTCACCTTCTTCATTCCCTGGGTAGATATTGTACTTAGCGACATTACTTGTTATTTTTGTTCCTCCCGCCAAAGTATTACTATTCTATCAGTCAGCCAACGTCACGTTCATTTCGTGAGACCATCATCCATTGATGCCTCGCTCAGATCGAAATCCTTCGACTAATCGTAACATGACAGGGCGATGTCTATCATTTATTTCAAACTTATGGCACAACGTCGACAACCGACCGCATCAAATGAAGTGTGCGTCGACTTGATTAGGCTTGTAACGAACATCTGTATAAGCTTGGAGGTATAAATTTCCAATCCGTGACCTCATAATACACCCTTGAGAATAGAGTAAAGGTTCGCGATGACAGGGCTTCGCTAAATTACTTGTAAAAAGAGGCTCAAGCTCGACAAACACCGCCGACGCTTTGCCGACCTCGCCCAACTCGTGGTATGCGCCTACAGATATTGTCCAGCTCTTCAGGTTGTTGCTGTATCCTTGACCTTTATAACGAGCCTGCTATACCGATCTCTCATTTTCATATATCAAATACGAGGCGGCGCCGGTGTGGGTGACGACTGACTGACTGTAGGTGACTGCCGCTGAATCACTCAATCTTATCTATTCTCAACTTGAATACAGCTACTTGAGGGCCAACATATTGATCTGAAAAAATAAGGGGCATTTTCCACACAACTGTTAGGGTAGTCAAGCAAACAAATAATTGGCAAACTTGGAAAAGTGCAGACGACAAGGCGTGTTTGAAAACTGGTGCAAACCGACTTTTAGGCGACTTTTGTGGACAGACTGAATCCACTAGTACGTGCAAAATTCCATATTTTTCTGATCATTCATACAACCTTAATTGACCTAGATGAGCCTGTCCTACAGGCAGTCAGTTTCAACCCAGTTGCCGCACAAGAAATGGGTTATTAGTAGATTTTCCAGTGACTTTCAGCCAGAATTCAGCTTGATGAGTGGTAATCACACTGAACGTACTTATTAATAAGGTAGCGTAACGTGAACTCGGGAAGTACCAATACAGCCCGTGCAAAATGTTGAACTTTCGGAGCATTCTTGGTGTCTAATTTGGTTTGGAATGGATCAACATGCCAGAAAGCAGGGTAGAATTGAACCAAAATGAACTATGACAAACTAGGTAGGTTGACCAATGCGATTTTCAAGGAAGACAACGCTCAACCCCTATTTTAATCCCAAAATTAGTTAGCTATCTTAATGAAACAAATTTGTATAGCATCATAGGTATCTTCCAATTTATTTACTACTACCAGTTCCGGTTTGTGGAAGATGTTTAAACTCGAAGTAGGTGATTTCACCAGGAAGCTTGCGAGTACAAAAACGTTGCTCAAACCCTAGTACATGAAACTTAGGTAGTAGATAGAAACCAACCGAGATGTCACATTTCCCCCACCCTAAAGTTTTGTTGAACCGTCCATCACTGCCAAATCCCGAGGTCTTTTGGCAGAGGTCGAGATGATTTTCCGGAATCAAACGGACGGAAACAACTAACAACTTCCATCCTGCATTCGAACGTTATTTATCCAAGCTCATTAAACGCCTTTAATTGTTCAGTAGTGCCAGATTCATTCTGGCTCTCCCGAAAAACCACGTGCTTGGCTAGGTTGGGAATACAATGGACGCATGAGGTGTACGTGTGGGCTCGATAATTCATCTTTTTCACGTCGACTCACTCTGTGAAATCATTCACAACTGCGCAACAATTCATGGAGTATTTTGCTATAAAGACAACATAAAAAAATGTAGGCTAACATACATAAATAAACTAAAACAATTAGATACAAACCTATCTTACTTGATTTTTTAATGTGAGCCGCATAGTTTCTATTCCATCAAATATTCTCTGCGACTATTCAAAGAAAAATTCGGTTTTCCAATGTTGAAAAATATCTCTCATTAGAAACACGAATTTACTAACTGTGCGTCGCTTTCTGGTGGCATTAAAGTAACCACGATGGTACTCATCTGCACTGGCATCTGACTAAAATAATTACTTATCTCCAGTAGCCATTGGTGGTGTTACTGAGCTGCAGAGCCCTCAAATCACTTTGTTTCATAAATATATTAGAAAATGAGTCAGTACGGTTGCCAGGGAACATCAAAATGGCCTTTTTTCAATTTGTCCAACATCACCCGCCATGTCTGCCTTCACTCCCATGGCCATTGGATTAGCATCAATTCACATACATCTCGTGGGTACCAACCAAATCTAAGACAGATCTTCTTTTCTCAGGAGGAAAACCATCTGGCATGGTAGGTCTCCAGTGTTACCAAAAAGTTGGATTCTGGTGACAGGTTTAGGTGTCCTGTAACTGCACCTGCTGAGCAGGATCAGCTTTCCACAAACATGCATGTTGAGTCTATTCACAGGTATACTCTTGACTCGATAAATTACCTAATGGATTTTAAACGCTTTTTACTAAACCATCTGTTCAATTTACATCACATTTTTAAGGCTACATTGCAAAATTGCAGACCCGCGGCCCAATAACAATAAAAACTTTTTGAAGAGGTACTCAGCGCAGGGTTGAACAGGAAGTGGTCTTAGCAGTATTCCATCAACCAATCACGAGCCAGGGGGACAGAATGCAAGGTTAATAGACTTTGAGTCACCATTTCTCCCCACTCCAGATAATGGTAGGTAGCAGTGATCCTTCCATGACCAACCAGGTAGCTATAGAGTGGGAAATGACATTTTGGGTGTTGAAATTCCTCACTCTCAAACATGCTAGGGACAAACGATTTCGAGCACAATCTCAATCACTCAACGCCCATGGTTTTATAGTTGGCACAACCTTGCAGGGAGTCTATCACACTCCCTGGCTGGCCCAGGCAGAGACTGTTACACTCTGAATTAATGAAGCCAAACACAAATTTTGGTCACAAGTAAATAGATTTGGGGCAGTTATCTCGTGAAAACATTTCCATGTAGACGTAAAATGTATTGAACGCTAAATCACGACATTTATGAGTCTAGAAAACCACAATCAAAAACGTTATTGAGTTCCAAATGCAATTTTAAAAAAAAACCTAAAAACGTAATAGTTCACTTTAACAGTCATTGCCAAACTCCATCGAACACTATTTCCCAACTTGTGTCCAATCAACTTCATTCATAGACTGTAAGTGTGTCAATGTAGAATTGACTCAGCCTTTTTCTGCTCACTCATCCTCTCTAAGGGTGGTCAATGGAAGGTCAGGTCATCAAGTCTTTTTACGTTTTTCTCACGAATCGAGCTGAATCGTTGTGAAATAGCGCCCAAATCCACAATCGTCAATACGAAGGTGCACGAAATGGACAAGACGCAGTTGAACGGCAGTGGTATTTGTAACGAGTCAATCAGTTTGGAGTTCACAGTACTGAGCTTACACAGAAGCTGAATAGAAACTCTGTAGAGAATACCCAATAAAATCGATCAAAAACGTATAACCTCATATATTATACAGAAATTTAATAGTGTTTTTGTGCTCTAAAGAATCACATCGTTGTACAAAAAATAAAATCTGTTGACTACATTGAATAACAACGCAGCTGACAAAGGCCATGAATGTATGTGGAATGGATGAATACTAACACAGCCTTTTTTGTAATAAAATTATATCACGCGAATAACACAAGAAAAACTACACACCTACAAGAGAGAAGCAGCAGCTTTGTCGACAATCCATGTAACACGGCCACTAGTGGGGAGCACTCGTCCAGCAGGAAGGTTTTCTTTGTCGTGAAGGATCCTCTATAAATAGAAAAAATAATAATAATAATGTTAAATTGATTGCAGAATACAAAAAGTGAAGTTCTGGAAAACTTATGAGAGTGCTGCAAAGAATAAAATATAAAATCCTTCTTTTTGTACCTAACGCCGACATTGGCTCTCAATATTTTAAGCACTCTGCAGTTTCATTCAAAAGAGCAATAATGTGGAGACCACTTCAATAACAAATATTACAGTTGATCATTTGAATTTTGACATGTTCCAAAGAAGTAATAGTAACACAATTGCGAATCCACAACAATTATGTATTTTATCTCAGCTTCTCTAGATTTATCGTTCCTAGGTTCGTTTAGAAGCGCTGAAGTATAGAGAATATCTCTGCATTTTGAGAGTGCATTATCAAAAATAATCCATAAAATAAAAAAATCCAAGAGATTTCTCAACAAAAATCTTATTGAAATTTTAGATTAATTCTTATTTTGAAATACACCCCTGTATTCAGATCGACAACAAAAGATTATGTTTTTTTTAAGTAGACAACATACGAAATATTGTCCACCACCTGGGCCAACATAAACGTTCAAACTCGTTCGAAAAATCGGAATTTTTCGATTGAGGTGGGTCCCAGAACGATGTTACACATCCAGTCCAGAAAAAGTGCATTACAGAAATGGGTATTTTTGTGAAACGTTGTCTATTTTGTGATTACATTCTCAAGTGACTTCAGAAATTGGTATTTTTGTGAAAAATTGTCCTCTTTTTTGTGATTACGGTCTCAAGTGACCTTTGGCCAGGTAGTTGATCAACGATCCACCAGACAAACCAATAGTAAAACGGTCGTTTTTTTTTATGGCTCGTTTAGCGAAACTTTATATTGACAGGCCTTTCTAAATAGCGCAAAATGTTCCATTTTCCTGATGGAAAACTTCATGAGCCGGATGGCAGAGACTTGTGAGTATTTGAAAAAGCTGATACTTATAATATTTGACAAATGTAGTGTTTCCACAAGTTGCATTTTTGGTTGGTTATTCCTTGAATAATCAACCTATGTTTTCATGCAAAAGGTCAACCTCTCCGGTTCAGCTCAAAAATTTTTTCTGGGCGTTTTTAAGTGTCTAGATCAAAAATCCAAAATGTCCGTCCGCCGTACGCCGTTTTTGGTTAGTAGAAAATTTTCCCAAAATCTGAAATTTGGGTCAGGGGTCTGTTCCCGGCACAGGACGGTCCTCAAAACTTTTCAGCCCGATCGGACCAAATTTGGGCGGGGTAGGGGTCAAAATGTGTTTTTTGAAAAATGGATTTTCGAGATTTTGGGCGATCTAGGCGAGTGGGGTATCATTTTCCTCTAAATTTTGGACGCTGAATCCAATGAAATGGGTCCCAGAACGATTGGCACCCACTGCAAGAAGTTATGGGTCAAATTGGGTATATATTACCCATTTTGAGTATGTGTTTTCGGGATTTCCGGTACCTAGGCATGTAGGGTATCATATTCCACTCAATTTTGGACGCTGAATCCAATGTAATGGGTCCCAGAACGATTGGCGCCCTCTGGATGAGGTTATGGGTCAAAATCGGTATTTATTACCCATTTTGAATATGTGTTTTCTGGATTTCTGGTACCTAGGCGTGTGTGGTATCATTTTCCACGTTACTTTGGACGCTGAATCGATTGGAATAGCTCCGGGACCCGCCACAACCACTGTTTCCCTCATTTTCCCCATGTTGAAGAAATGAATCTCCATGCACCTGGTCCGAGGAATAACCAATACGTGTGTAAGAATTTGCAGCGTTTTATATTAATCCGGAGCATTGATTTACCATCTAGGGAAATCAGATACTTCTACTACTCCAACAGATTTTCTTTAAATCAGAAATTGGCACTACAACGAATGCCTTCCTGCGTGTGACCTTTACGAAATGAGACGCACGGTATATACCTACCACATTGTGACTTAGAATCACGAGTGTATCGAGGATATGCTCAGGCGCCCTCACAATTGATTCAGCGTCAAGAAAAATTGTGTATAATGGAATAGAGACGCCTTGACCTCTAAGAAAAGCGAAAATCCATTCCAGGGATGGATTCTTGTTCCCCAAGGAATGAACCCAGCGAGATATTGTAATAGTTTATGTATATTGACGTTACTACCTTGACCATTTCAGCTTTCCCTTGGCCGGTCAACGCGAAAAAACAATTTGCAGCGTTATTGATGACAGGGAAAGTTAAAGTGATGCGATTTGGCGGAGGCTTTGGCGAATTCTCAATGGGAGCCACCCAAACGTCTTGGACTGCCAGGCCAGGATGGTCTGGAAACAAGGAGCACGTGTGGCCGTCAGGGCCCATCCCGAGTAGGAGGACGTCAAATCGAGGGAGGCTCGAGGATGGGAAAATTTTCTCCAGCTGTCCAACGTAGTCCTTCGCTGCGTCATGAACTGTGGATGAAAGGCGCCACGTCAGAAAATGTTGGGAACAAGGCGCAAGTAGGTTTTTCCCAATTTTGAAGCAGCTCACGACGAGTCAGCTACAGGATAATCTTACCACCAAGACTGGGGTTAATGGTGATGAACTGCTCCTCCTTCAGAGGCCCACTCGAACACAAGGCTTTGACGTAGGCGCCAAAAGTAGATTCTGTGTCGCTAAACGGGACAACTCTCTCGTCACAGAATGCCAAAATCCATTTGTCCCATTCGGTTTGGATTCCGGGAAGACCTTTGGCCAGGTAGTTGATCAACGATCCACCAGACAAACCAATAGTGAAACGGCCGTTTTCTTTTATAGCTCGTTTAGCGATGCTTTCTATTGAGAGACACAGCGTGTTGACGACATCGCTTTCATCGTTGACGATTGTGATTTCTCTGGGCTGAGTCGACCTGTGACAACCAAAATGACAATCATATAGTCCAAATAGCAAGATTATTAAATCAGCCAGGTAATTTATTCAAGATCCATTGGACAGAGGATCATTCATCATTCTCATTGAAAAGTATCCAGCATGATCGTACAATGCCGTCGACACTAAACACAACGTGACTACATACTTACAACTAACCCTTTCTCAGCCAAATAGAAAGCTAAGTAAGAAAATTATTAGTTAACTCTCAAGTTAGTTTCATTCATCTTCATCAGGTAATCAGTAACACAAACAAAGATCACATTCGTACCTCTCTAGATCACCATCTTATGCCATTGAGGCTTGACGTAGAATGATAGTAACGAGTCATGGCTCAGACCAACAGCCTACATGAAGGTGAGAAGACCAAATTTTAACATACGTATTACTTCTGCTCGCTCTGGCCTAGATAAGCACTAGCATTTTCCCAGCTTATTTGAGTATTGCATGCTTTTACTGATTACCACGACCAGTCAAGAAGTATAAACGTACTATCATTACGTTATTAGACATCCCCTTTCTATAATTTTCACTACCATTATCGCAACAAAATCCAAAAATGAGACGATGTAGAACGAAACGTACGACCGGCAGCGATCCTACAAGAGAAAGTGAAGCAATGGTTTTGAAGACACATTCACAATACTCACATTTTTTAGAAGAAATTTGATTTTTTGGAATGGCGAAGTAAGAAATCTGATTAGATAAATTCAAAAACGGTCACAGAACACCTGTTGACTATGCGGTAAGTGAAAATTTTAACGTTATCGATATTTACGTGTTGATAACCTCTGACATTCTTCTGCCTTATTCTACGTAATAATCGATCATAATATCGATTACAAAGGGGGTAGTTCATTGTACTGTACATCGTAGGTACGAGAAAATTAGTTTTGGGCGACTTTGCGAAAGCAGGCGCAATGTTATCGTTTCTCAGGAAATCGGTTGTCTTCAAAAATCTGTGATTTTTTTCTATAACATGCTTTAATCGAATAAGATACCAGTAGATACGGGTATCTACTTACTTCAGATCATTTTTAACCTAACCTCATCCCATCAAAATGGATTATGCTCAGAAGCAAGAAAATTAATAAGATATGACCGAATACCAGAATATTAGAATTTATTCAATACCGGAAAAAGTATCCCTAAATATCGATACTATGGAAATTATCGATACTCGGTGATTTGTCCTACTCCCCAAGATGGCCAACGCTGTACCCACCGGTCTACGGATTTCTGGCTCTTGTATATGAATGAGTGCCTCTCTACGGATAATAGCAAATTCAAGACTGATGGCGATACTGTTCAATTATTGCAATGTAAGCACCAAAAAATAATAAAGACTACCTACCTACTAGACTACACATTTTCTCAACAAAATATTGCATAACCAAGAAAACTGTATCCTCAGAAAGCTGCGCTTTTAGGTTAGATTTCCTCTAGGAATAGTAGTTTTAGAGAAAAACCATAGTAGTGACGCTAAATATTGGATGATAAACTGCAATTTGTATATATAAAACGATGCTTAATAACGATTATATACCTGAAGTAAATATGAAAGAAATTCGGGTTAAATGAAAAAACTACGGTTAGCAGGATATACCGGGAACTCACAATTTATTCAATAGAAGTCAGGTTGACAATAGACAATAGACATTTAGCTTGTGAATGAACTGGTTGTGAGTCCCCCAATCCTGTGTTTCCCACAACTTCGTGTTCCTCATTTTAATAACTCGTGTAAAAATCCGCAAATGTCCGTAGAAAATTCTGTGTGTTTTTCCGTAGTCTGCCCGCGACTTCTCTTACCTTATTTCTACCAAAGAGTAGAAAATTGCACGTTTAGGGGTTTTAACTGAAAATTTGCTGCTGCTTGTTGCTCATGGGTGCTTCCTGTCCAAATTTTCGAAGGGAGTCTTCTAATAGATGGAAGCAAAAAAGTCTATTGCCATTAATGATGATGATGATGCTGACCGACCTATACTTGGATTCGAGATAACATTTTGATAACAGGATAACAGTGGTTCTGTTAACGTTGAATCGTTGATGATTTGGGTTTTCATTTTTTCAGTTCTATGAATCTGTTAACTCTCTACTTCAAAAGTTAAGATTATAGTATTGTTATTTATTTTGTTGGTGTTTGGCTCTGCTTTACGCTCCAGTTGAAGATCTGTTGTTTTCCAAATGTTAGTTGTGTTGACACAACAGTGCAGGCACAATCTATTCCCATGAATTGCTCTTTTCAACAGGAGCTATAGTAAAGTCTGCTTGACCTCACGTATGAATTCTGGGTGAGTAGGCTGATTTTTCAAGCCAATGGAGAATGTTTTGGATGTGACGTTCTGTGTGGCGGTGGCAATGCTTTGTCTCAATGCCGTCGTAACTGCCCATGTTCATCAGTTATGGACCTGGCCAGGACTGAATGAGTTCGTATGCTATTGATAGTGCCTAATAAGAACTTCAAATGTTTTCAGACTCCTCTCCTCCAGCCACGGGAGCACGAAGAAGATGCTAGATGGCAGTGTCCCCTAGTAAATCCGACCGAATCATTCCTATACTGGATACCAGAAATGTCCTCTTGGAGCACTTGATCGCTAAAGCTACTCCGCACTTTCCTTGCGTAAATCGTGCTCACGAAGTCGTCTCTCAGTTAGCTGCATCCCTCGAGAATCATCAAATTCTTCGTCTGCTGGAGGATGAGAAATCTCTTGTAGAAGCAATCAGCCAATCTGATGGGTAAAAGGATACTTCATACGTACTTGTTCGATGTATTACATAAATATACTT
Organism: Cyrtorhinus lividipennis; assembly: GCA_019603395.1. Taxonomy (NCBI): domain Eukaryota; kingdom Metazoa; phylum Arthropoda; class Insecta; order Hemiptera; family Miridae; genus Cyrtorhinus; species Cyrtorhinus lividipennis. The sequence continues at coordinate 21,007,517 of CM034001.1, read as the reverse complement.
TTCAAGAGATTATGTGTGAAATACAATGCAATTTATACGTTTTCTATAGTTATCAGAGTGATAAGGAAGAACTCGGCGAAGAACTATTTGGCAAAGTTTCGGAGATAGAGCCAGACCTCTGCGCCAAGATAACTGGCATGCTTCTTGAGCTCGACAATCGAACGATCAGGCAACTATTGAAAAATGAGGATCTTCTCTTGAAAGCGGTGGAAAAATCTAGAGAAGAATATTTATTGTTTGTTGAAGTAAGTGGGAATTGTAAAATATTAATCATAGCTATCCACGCTGTCTCCTCTTCCCGTAGGTAAATTCCATTCAAACGGTTTTCCCAGGAATCCAAGGAAAAAGAAGAGATCGGTGAAACTTTATACGATCTTATTTCGAGGCAACATTCTCCAGAAATCTCGTCACACCTGACTGGAATGCTGTTGGAACATGGTATAGCTGATTTGAAGGCTTTGATGAATGACACAAACGAGCTGCAACGCAAAATTCAACTCGCTTACGACGCTTACGTGAGATTTCGTTCGTCTTGACGTAAGTTTTTGCTCGTTGATGGTTCGGGACTGTTTTCGTGTTGTTTCCTGGAAGCCTACAACACGTGTATTTACTTCTTACAGCCTTATTTCGAATGGCGAGTCATCAGGAGCTCGCGGATTTCATCAAAAAAGTCCATATTGACCTGCGACTGGCGTCCAGGCAAGAGGGTGCTGAAGAGGCATGGGAAAAACACTGTGGAGATTTCGAAGTTCTCAAGGTCTGTTGGCACGATGGCCCATTAATTTATTAATAATGATTTCATTAATTAAATCACTTAACATCTACCTAAGAACAAATGAGTAAAAATTAGCTCATTATAAAAGTAGAATTTGACTGAGGCGAGAGAAGATCCAAGTAATTCTATTTTTGGAGGATTGGGGAGCATTATCAAGGCGTTTAACCAAGTATTCTTACACAGGGGTTGGTTATTCCTCAGACCTGGCACATGGAGACTCATTTCTTCAACATGGGGGAAATGGGGAGAACAGTGGTTGTGGCGGGTCCCAGGCCCATTCCAATCGATTCAGCGTCCAAAATTTAGTGGAAAATGATCCCCGTACGCCTAGGTACCAGAAATCTCGAAAACACATTCAAAATGGGTAGTTAGATACCCATTTTGACCCATAATCTCTTCCAGTGGGCGCCAATCCTTCTGGGACCCACTTTATTGGATTCAGCGTCCAGAGTTTAGTGGAAAATGATACCCCACACGCCTAGATTGCCAAAACAGTTTGACCCCTACTTCGCCCATATTTGGTCCGATCAGGCTGAAAAGTTTCGAGGACCAACTAAAGCCGAGAACGGACCCCTGACCAAAATTTCAGATTTTTATAAAATGTTCTACTACCAAAATCGGCGTGGGTAGCGGACGGCTCAACTAGATTCTGTTGTTAAATGTCTCCTTAGTGGCTCCATTGTGGCCAACCTGGCAACCAGCATCAGTGGAACCTGAATGTTGTATTCTATGATCTAAGTGCCCAGCAGCTATGTTATTGCTTGGTAGTTGAGAGTGGTAGTGGCAGAGGTCATGTTTTAAATTACACAACCCCACAAAAAAAAAAAAAAAGTCCATGAAAGCAATTTGTGGGGTTTTATGTTTTTCAGGTTGCTGATTTCGAATCAATTGCCAGTTTTTTCAGATCAGATCGCTTTCAAGGTCATTTGAAGGTCAAATGGAGAAAATATAGCTAAAAAAAATATTGCTTGAAAAATCGGAAAAAGTTCAGACAAAAGTGTTTTAGAATGCTGATTGAATCCAGTTTGGTTGACCTTCACATGTTCAAGGTCAAGGTCATTTGAAGGTCAAACCAAAAAAATAACCTAAAAAAAAAATTGTAAAAATTTATGTATGTGTTTTGCCGGTCGCCAAATCCAAATCCAGGGTTAGTTCGATCATGTCTGGTTATATGAAGTCATTTGAGGGTCAAATTTTTTTTTTTTTTTTTTTTTTTTTTTTTTTTTTTTTTTTTTTTTTTTTTTTTTTTTTTTTTTTTTTTTTTTGAGGTTATTTTGTTGGTTTGACTTCATGAAGGTCAACTGATTCGGATTCGGATTCAGCATTCTAAAAAACCTATGTCTAAATTTTTTCAGATTTTTTAAGCAATATTTTCTACATTTGTCTTTCAAATGACCTTGAAAGCGATCTGATCTGAAAAAACTGGCAATTGATTCGAAATCAGCAATCCGAAAAACATAAAACCCCACAGGTCGCTTTCATGGACTTTGACTTTTTTTTTGTGGGGTTGTGTTGTTATTCCTTCAAAAATCTACAGATCCCACTGTACCATGGGACCCTAAGCAGCCAAGCCCTCGCCGCTCATTTTGCCACAGGTTATTGGTAAAAATGTGCAGATTGAGGGTTCCTCAAGAATTGTGGACCCTCTGAAGCGTGGGGGTATCAATTTCCACTAAATGACGGTCGCTAAATCGATTGAGATGGGATTTGAAGTGATGTCGCTAACGGCGGCAGGGTATGGGTGACAATGGGTTTCCGAAATTGTTGGTAGTCAGTTTTGAGAAGGTAGTTACTTACTCTAGAGACCCTAATGATAACTCTTTAACACGAGAACGAGAACTACCTAGAATAATAAAACTTTGTGGTATAATATACAGCGATTTCAGTAATCTACTGGATAGATCCAAATCCTGACTCAATTTTTCTGTTTTCCAGAAATATTCAGCTGCAATGAAAGAACTCGCAACTATACACTGGGATAAGAACAACGACAAAGACCCGAATCTGAACAGAATTTGGTGGGTGGTGAAGGAGTGCGAATCCTTTTATTCTGGCGGTTACAAAAGAGCTCGTCTCAAAGAAAGGAAAATGATCGAACGGTACTTCGACGAGGAAATACAGTGTGAAAACGTCGCCTCCTCGCTTCCTATAAAACTGCTCGACGTCGGAAGTTGTTACAATCCGTTCAGAACGTTCAGTATGTTCGACGTGACCGCCCTGGACATCGCTCCTGCTGCTGACGATGTGATTAAATGCGATTTCTTGTCGGCCGAAGTGGGCAGTCCTCGCCTACCTTCGGAGAATTTTGATGTTGTTTTGTTTTCATTTCTCCTAGAATACTTGCCGAACTCTAAAATGAGGTTTCAATGTTGTTGCAAAGCCTACGATCTCCTCAAACGGGGCGGCATTCTCATTATACTGACTCCAGACTCGAAACACGATTCGGCCAATGCGAAGATAATGAAAAGTTGGCGTCTCGGCCTGGCGAGCGTCGGGTTTCTCAGAATCAACTACCAAAAACTGAAACATCTTCGTTGCATGACTTTCTACAAGTGCCATGACCCACGTGCAACTTGCGAATGGCTGAAGACGCAAGAAGTCACCATTCACCCTGAAGAAAGTATTGCCATCCCCCAAGACCTGAACCCGTACGAAGACCATGAAGAGACTGCATCTTATGAAGAACGAAGTGAACAAGACAATACCTTTATAGCCAATAATTTTGCCGGCTTAGCTGGTGATGATTTATTTATTCAATAAATGTGTGCGACAATAAATGTTTTGACATTCATCAACCCACCGACTTGTATAAGAACTTCCTAGTATAAGTTGCCAGCTAATTGAAGGAGGAAGAAAGAGAACACTTGTTAGGCTCAAGAAAAGACAGATTGTAATGCTGGTTCAAATTTGGTGGGATTCCTACATCCCATTTGGTTTTTAGCTCAATGGTATCCTTTTGGGCAGGATGGCCTTGCCTTGCCTCCTCGTAAGCAAACAGAGGAAACTAATGGAAATATTCGGGTGCTGTTTGATCGTAGATCACATGTCTGCCTCTCCTGGAAGGTGCATCGAAATTTGGAAGTCCTACTTTTCAAAATCACAAGTTTTTCCCTCGTTAGTGCCCAGCTGTGGACTGTTCAGCACATCTCTCCTGGCTGAGTCAAGGCACTCGCTCAACGCTCAGTAAGGCTCATAGGATTACTTAATTTCAATTGGCTAGCCCTGATTATCATTCAGGTTGTCTTGGTTCTTGGCCTTACGGTAGAACTTGGAAATTCCCTATCACCTGTTCCATTTCGAATGTATTCAACTCACAGAGGGCCTTGGATCTAGAACTGTGTTGTCAATCCTGGGCAAAAAGATCCTAAACAACTGTCCAGTTAGGTTATGTTCAGTTCAGATGTTAGGTTAGGAAATGGTTAATAGCGATGAGACGGCTATGAATTCTCATGCGTCGTATTCTCCCACCAGATGCATTCTAGAATAACGATATTTCATAATATTCCTCATACCTGCCCTTCAGGTATCTTATGTGTAATGGCCATACATCAGGCTGCTCAGACGTTAAGAATTCTTTCAGAGAAGACACTTCAAAGCGAGAGAGGCCTTTCAGTATAAAAAACCTCCAGAACAACATGAAGCAAGATGAAGTCACATATTCCGCATTTAACCAAATTGAAATTGCGTCCGCGTCATGTTCTCTTCTGTGTTCATAGTTCTCCTCAGATCCTTGCTGACGTCAATCTGAGGGAATATAGGCAGTGTTTGTATTTTTGGTGTTTGCTTCTGTCAATTTTCATGATAATTGTTAATGTTTATTGGAAGCAATCAGTCGTCCTATAGTTGAATCAGCGTGTGACTGATTTTACCAGGTTCCTTGCTTGTAGTTAGTCTGCTAGAGTGAACGTGCTCAGAGATTGTCAGCGTCAGTGTGGGTTTTTTCTCAATCTGGTGAGAAGAACTCGTTGACTTACTTGAGAACACAGCCAAGTAAGTCCTCAAATTTGAAAGTGAGGCCTGGCAACAGTATTTTTAGCGTCGACACCCTTCAGCCTCTGCCAGCTAAACAGCAGAGGGTTCTTGAAGCCCCTTCAGGAGTGATGACGGGGGCACTGCCCCTTGTCGCCGGGTGGACGGAACCAAAATCGATCCACCTTATGTTTCCTCAAGCCGCCAACAGAAGTCTCTGCCCACCTCTACCGGCGAAAAATCCTTCCTCGACCCTAGCGCCCCACACGGCGAGCCCTCGACAACGCTCACAAGAGGGCACGAGATAGGAAACGGCGGAGGGGAAGAGAGAAGTATTTACAAAATGGCCAAAGATGTGTGTGTCGTGTTCGTGATACGGGTTCAAGTGATGTGAAGTTTTTGGTGCGTCCGTTTGTTTCCGAATTGTGTTCGTTTCCGAGGTTGTCGGCGATGGCAGAGTTTAACATTGACATTTCCAAGCTGCCGGAGGACGTCAGGGAGAAACTCGCGGAGCTGGACTTGGAGTTATCAGAAGGTAATCGCCCGTTTGATCTGCAGCTATTCCTGCCTACTCAACTTCGTTTTGGCCCTTCATAAATTTATAGCGGTTCGAACTGAAACACAACGAAATTTTCTTCATCCCACATTACGTTTTCAAACAGTAACCGCAAGTGACTCACTTGCTTTGATACACACCCGTCTTTTTTTTAAAAGAAACTCTCACCTACTCGCCAAATTCCGGTTAAAACGTATCACCTGTACGCCGTCAAATTTCTTCCCGGTCTTCCAACCTGTCAGAAATCCAGCTGATTCGTCGAAGCTCGGTGCACTCGGCCGTCACTTATGAATAGGGGGGGTTGACGGAAATAGCACCATGAAGGGCGTACACTTGGGGAAATAGAAACCTTCACCCTCTCGACGGCTTATTTACATGGGCCAAGTGTTCGGTTGCATCCGCGAAAGGGCTTATTACTCGACTTGTTAGGATTGACTGCCCTACCCACTGTGATATTCAATGCACTACCGCCACCCTCATTATAAGGTGGTTTACAATCAATGTAAAGTCATTTTTTGAAAATTATGTAATTTACTGAATCTGATGATATAATCGATTTTGACGTACCCAAAACACATCATCACCTAAATTCTCGATCCAAGCGCATTTTAGCATGCGCATGCTTTAGCCATGGGTCTCGCTCGAAAAAACACCGAAAAATGTCACTCGGGAGTTAGCGTTACCCAATTAAAACAATTGAAGTTCATTTTTTAAATTCATTCGTTCAGTGACCGCGTGTGTCCCTGGCCAGATTCCCCTCCCTTCTACCGGTAAATGTACTTTTCACTGTAATATATGTATAGGTAAAGCACTGTAATATATTATGCTTCTATATGTACTTCGACATCTGGTGAATGGATGAAATATTGTGAAAGATAAAAAGAAAAAATGTCTCCGTTATTTACACTACCCAACGCTGAAACATGTAAAGAAGGCTGACATCGGACTAATCAAAACCGTCTCCGATGAAAATACTGTTTAAAAAAATTGTTGAAACCACAGCTGAACGAAGCAGCAGCCGAACGAGTCGATTGCGTGAAAAGCTTGACAAATCAGCTTTTACCAAAAATAATGTAGCAAGACAGCCGAAAACAAATGGTGGAAAGTCTAAAAAATGCCGCCAACGAAATCATTGGTCTCATTCCAATCGATTCAGAGTCCAAAGTTTAGTGGTAAATGATTCTTACAAGCCTAGGTACGAGAAATCTTAAAAATCCACATTAAAAATGGGTAGATAGATACCCATTTTGACCGATGGTCTCTTCCGGTGGGCGCCAATCGTTCCGGAACCCGTCTCATTGGATTCAGAGTCCTAAATTTAGTCGAAAATGCTACCCCACACGCCCTTTTTTTGAAAACTTTGACCCCTACACCCCCCTCCCGCTTAAAATTTGGTCCGATTAAGCTGAAAAGTTTCGAGGACCAACTAAAGCCAAAACGGGTCCTGTCCCAAAGTTCAGATTTTTAGAAAATTTTCTACTTTGAAAATCGGCGTGGACGGCGGACTGACATTTGCTAATTTTGATCTAGACACCTTGGAACGCCCAGAATTTTTTTTTTTTTTTTTTTTTTGGGCTGAATCGGAGAGATTGACTTTCTTCATGAAAACATATGTGATTGTTGGTTGATTATTCAAGGAATAACCATCGAAACCCTGAAAAATTCCCTCTGAAAAGACCTCTTCAGTGTTTTAGTAGACTATGTTTAAAAAGGTAATGTAGGAATATGACGATATTTCCTATTGGTGGAAAAATGTATTCTGTGGAATACGGTTTTGTTCTCATGTGGGCATAAATACGTCTGATCACTATTTCCACGTGAAGTTTTTGTTTCAACAGCAGAAGGGCTTAAGAAACGTCAATTGAAATAGTCGGTAGGTACTTGACCCGTTATCTACAACTGCCGGAGACCACATGTCATGCTCCTTGTCGTATATCGATTTCTGCTTCGACGCTTTATTAACTCCTCCGTCCCCGTGTTTACTCGAGTTTATCGATGCAGCTGGTAAAACGCTAGACTTGGAAAATAGTCTGACATTTTCGACGCAACATAAATATCGGAACTTGGCTGCTTGAGTCGTCCGATGACGTCACTGCTGAAGTTCTTCGTCAGTGACTTATTCAAGAAGCAAGCGATGAAAAGTTAGTGGATCGAAAATTATCGAACCGACAATGGTTGACCGCAGCGATGGAAGAAAGATGAGATTTGTAACCCGCTAGATGATGTGATACTTTCTGTTTCAACTAGCCAAGATCCGGCGATTCCACAAAAACAAGCGCTTCTAAAGAAATTCATTATAAAATGTACAACCCCAGCGGTGAAAATTATTCTACAGTATTCTGATAGTTAATCGTGATAGTCAAAAAGACAACAATTCGCGTTTGGGGGCTTTTCATTTTATGTCGATAAGCACAATTTTTAAAAACAAAAATGAAATGTAAATTCTGAACACAAAACTCAGACTTGGCTGTGCAATATAGTTTTCGAGATACAAAGCGCCAAATACACGAAATATTTTCATAAAGCCGACATTTGCCCCAGGTTTGGGTAAAAAATTGGCCAGAATAGAGCCATTCGTCGCCAATCCATTTGTGGTTTCATTTAAGCCAAGAAGGCAGCTCATTGAACAAAGCACCTCTCATTTTTGATACCTCTCATTGTAACGTGTAAAGGCGGCAGAGCGGCAATGCGCTAAAAATTCAACTACATTGATTTAAATAAAGGGTTGTCCACTGCAAGCGGCATCGAGCGCGATCCAAAAATAGATATATCGCTCATTGCCCTTCGAACAGCACGTTCAATTCGACGTAAAAGCTCGCTATATCCTCTTTCCTCAGCAAAATTCCACAATAACAACAATTTGTTATCGAATTACCTCTCCTGTTCCTCGGAACTCCCATCACCGTCAATATCCACCATTTGTACATCGGCAGAACTGAAAAATCCATGTACAGAAGTATTTTGTAGTCGTAAAACATCTGCAATAGGTAGATCGGGTTTTGCAGAACCTAAAATTTCCTTAGTTCAATTTTTTCAAGCGTTTAAATAAATGTGGATAGATAATTAGCCACACAAACTTTCTTCGTGAAGCATGTCCTTCCAAACGCTGAATTTATACTAACACCTCCTAATAAAATGAATTCTGCCCTTCATCAATTGTTCTAGAAGGCACATCGGAAAACCGTTTAATTTTGAGCTAATTTTTAACACATTCTGAGCAATCTGGTTGTGGGACCGTGGGTTGGAACTGATGAACTTTTAACAGTCAATTGAACTTTTAATGACTGATCGAACGGATGCAAAGGGATACAGATTTTATGAACAGCGATACGAACACGTTGGAGCACAGAACAGTAGTGATATTGAGAGGTTTCCTTGATGGCGGGTTACCCCCTTAGTTCACAGAACGAGCGAGTGGGTCGGGTCATCTAGCGCGAGCAAAAAGGTCCTACCCTGGTCGACCCAAACGGCGGGTAATTTGAACTGGCTGCTCCTTGGCATCTTTCAATCTTATAGGGAGGCCTGGGGCTGAACACTGATGTTCAATGTTCTTCTGGTTGGTAGAAATTTCCAGCTGGCGCAGAGAAATAACCTCGAAGTCCTATAACTTAGTTGTTTTATATTAGTTAGCGTTGAGACAACCTGTTATGCTGCCTACTTGGGCCATTCTGAAACTCAATAAAATATTCTGGAACGCTGCAAAGTATTGGAAAAGCTAGCTAGTGCTACTTTTATTAATGAAATTTGTCGAATTAATGAGCGCATTGGGTAGCTGCAGCTCTACGCATTGGGTAGATTTGAACCTAGTTAGATTCCGCCCTCTCTATTCTACTTTATAACTTTGAACATGTTGGCAGCCCTGTTCCGCGGGTAAAGTAGAGGGAGATGGATGGAACGATGTCTTATTTTTCAACTGGTCGTCAATAACCACAACAAAATAACAAAAAGCTCTCATTTTTTGGAGGGTATGGCTTTTCAACAAGAAGTTGATCCTCAGGAGGCAATGGATGCCGCAGGGGAACCTGAACCTTTGTTACTCTTTTAGGGAAAAATTATTGGTAGATTATGCATGTTGATGATAGCCCGATCGTTGTCGCTTGCAGTGGACACCCACCCTTGGTTCACATTCAATTTAACACTTTATCACGAGAGGAGCTGCGCCTTTTTTCTCAAGATCGAATATGTGCAAAGCCATGGTGTCGAGGCATTCCCAATGTTACAAAAATAGCTTCGTTTCAGTGTCACTGATATCGGAGGAATTAATTGGGAATTTAAAAAGATCTGACTACGTATTAGAAAAAAAAGCTGTCTCACCAGGCGCGGATTCAAGGGGTGGGGAGGGGGGGGGTCATGACCCCCCCCCCCCAAACCAGGTAAAATTTTTGAAATTTTGAGATGAACTAAATTTTTTCAAACCAAAAATCTAACAAAATGAAGAAATTGACTAGAGCAATTTTTTTTTTTGACAAAAACGAGTTTTAGTAAGCCGAAGAATTAGAAACTAAACAAATGACTAGAATCAAACTTTATTCATACATAGCTTTTGATTTTACCCTGTGACCCCCTCCGAAAAAAATTTCTAGATCCGCGCCTGTGTCTCACTGAGGGGAACCGAAAAGAAAGCAAGTGCTAAGGAAATACGAGGAAAACTAGTCTTACTCTGCAAATGTGTACAAATTCGTTGAAGAGAATAAAGTATGTAAATGGAAAGTAAATCACTTGAACAGAGTTGGGGACTCAATCGTATAGTTCGAAAATATCCCATGTTTCGCTGTCAAGTTGTCTTCGAGAAAGATTTTGCTTTTGCTTCAGGAGGTTCGCTGAACCCTGTTCCTTGTGGAACAATAGTTTCATGTTGATGGTTCGTGCGGAAGAAGAAAGAAACTTGCAAGTTTCCCATGAAGGAACCTTAGAGGGCGCGAATTAGAACCGAACAATTAGCCAGGAATTGAGGAGGAAAGACAAGTAAATGAGCTGAATTGGGAAGAATAGGACGAGTACCGCAATTTGACCGGTTAAAAGGAGTAGTTGAGGTTCGTCTTCCTCATTGAGCAGCGGTGATGTTGAGTTCAACAATAGCAACAGTACAAAATTATTCACCCTCGAAAATGTGGTTTCTTGGGTGATTTGTGTTTTGTACGGTTTGACCCAAACACGAACTAACACGCCGAAATTGATGAATTAGTCTGCTCACTTTGTGTGGGCAAGAGTTCATACTACGGACGTTCGAGTTCAACAACATTAGTTTTCACCGTTGTACTGTTGTCGATGACAGTTTACTAGAATCAGTAAGTACCGACGTGTCTCGATACCAATTACAAATGTCATTCGACACGCTACAGTCACCCTATATTAAGCTGGAGGGGGCAAATACTGCGGCCACGCAGTTGACCTTCTCAGTTTGTGACCTTTTGTTCTACCTGCTGTTCAACGGTGACCCGTTCGCGCTTTTCATGCGGTTATCAATTTATCTCTGGTGATAGCGCGATGAATATTTCTGAGGAAGAGAGTTCTTCAGTTCGATCGACTATTAAACTTACTGCTTTACATTACTTCTATTCAAACCTGTTTTTTATTAACATTATTTGTAGTATTAAAGGTCAAAATACTATTACTCACAGGCCACATGAAGCCTGGAGTAACTTACAAATGAATAAACAGATAAAAAAAAATATTTTGCAGGTTTATACGCGTAATATTGTTCATTGGTGGAAGATGTTGAGGTTCGTTCAAGAATGAATAGAACATAATACAATAACATCCACAGCCAACAACTTCCATTCATAACTTGTACGTGTAATATGTAACAGTTTTTCAAAAATATAATCTTTGAGTATACACATTCATGGGGCGCTCCTTCAATCGACACTTGGGGTTCGACGGCGATAAAAAAATTGTGACGTCAGCAATGTGATTATCGGTGAGTCAGGAAGCGCTAATTGACAATCACGTCGGATAAATCTGAGCGAATTATAATACGGAGGTGGAGCTGCGTAGGTTACGAGGGGTTACCGCTATTATGAAATATCTGAAAACAGGACTTCACGGCATCGAATGATTTCACTTCTACTGTGAATTGAGAGATACTCGTGAACTTTCTAATTTATATTAGGGTACATCTTCTATCTTAACCTTTCTTGCAGTGTATTCTAATTATCATCCGTTCATGATAAGGATCGGCTTAGGGGTTGCTTATGCTAGGAATATGACCTGTGTTGATTATTCAAGGAACAACCCACCTGCTTTCTTGCAAAAAGTCAATCTATCCGGTTCGGCTCAGAAATTTTTTCTGGGCCTTTCAAGGTATGTAGATCAAAATAAGAAAATGTCCCTCCGCCGTCCACGCCGATTTTTGTAGTAGAAAATGATCTAAAAGTCTGAAATTTAGGTCAGGGAGCCCGTTTCTGGCTCTAGATGGTCCCTGAAACTTTTCAGCCCGATCGGACCAAATTTGGGAGGCGTCATAATATGTATTTCGAAGTATGGAATTTCGAGATTTTCGGCGATTTAAGTATCATTTTCGACTACATTTTGGACGCTGAATCCAATGCGGGTTCCGAAACGATTGGCGCCCACTGGATGAGGTTTTGGGTCAAAATGGGTATCCATATGCCTATTTTGAATGTGTTTTCGAGATTCCTGGTACCTAGACGTGTAGGGTATCATTTCCACTAAATTTTGGACGCTGAATCGATTCAAATAAGTCTCCATGCTGCTGGTCCGAGGAATAGCCAACCCCTGTGGAAGAATTTGCAGCGTTTTTAACAACATAATATGTTATTATACTATATTACAATGAGAAACCCTAGATAGAATTAGTCAGAAACACGATTGCAATGCGATCAAGTCGCAAAAAAGGAGGAATAATGTTTCCCGATTCGGAAGGCATTACCTAATTTTGCATTATTGTTCTTTAGGTTGATAGTAAACCTGTTACATATACATATTGGTTAGTAATCGGCTAATAGATGGACTCATCAATTACTGTTCGCAAATATTGGAATCCATATTTGCAATGTCAATGTGGTGAGCATTGCTCGGACCTGGACATTCCTCTGAAACTGAAAAGTACTTGTAGGCATCTGGAAAAGGCACCTGATTGGGGAAAATACGAGTATTTAGGACTAGAGGCTCGTTCAATAAAAATATTTTGCGTTGTGAGTCGAATAAACTCGAATGTACGTCTTCAGTACCTAGACTGTTTATGAATTGAGACGTTATACTTCTATTTCAAATTCATTCATCTGACCAAATCGATGAATGAAAACAGGAAAAAATTGTGTCGTTACTCTCCATCCCAGGCTGACAAAGAGCAGAGGAAGCACGCTCTCATTAGGTGGCCGTCTCTCTAGGAGAGAAGAAAGAAATCGCCGAGTCAAAGAAGCGGAAAAAAGAAACGGAAGCTGAAATTGTCCTATTTGAGGCTTGAAGGAAAAAAACCCTGCTTTTCAGTGGTTAAAGGGTTTGGTTCTTTCTAATAGCAGGTGAACGGTTCATCAACGCTATCTGTGCATCTCTTGCGCTTCGAACGCTCATGTACAAGTAGCGTCACGGATAGAGATGCTGATAGCCCTTCTATCTTGAAGTGAACTGAGGAACTACAAAAGTAGACGTCGCTTTTGAAATGATCACCGATTCAGCGTGTTGTCCGTAGCTAATGGCAGCTTGAAATTCAGGTGAAGAAAAGGGGAATTTCAGGCAAAAAGAAAGGAAATTTCTGTCATAATCATAATCTGAGAACCAATTTTAGCATATTCCCATCCTTTCCTCAGTTTCAAGTCCCCACTAATAAAACCATCAGAAATATAACCATTTCCAATAAAATGGAAAAAACACAAATATATGAAAAATGACCAAATCTCTTATTTTTTCCTTATTTTTGGGCTTGGAAATTAAAATTTAAAGATGGTTTTGAACAGCGTATCTGACAGATGGGAGCCCTGAACCCACTCAACATACACCGAAGAAGTGGTTTTCTAAAGTTTTTGTAAACTTTGCCGAGTATATTGGCTCTGATGTTGTTTTTGAGAGTTTCTAGGGTCATGGGCCGATCGTAGTAAACCTTTGAGGTAGCGTCGCAGGAATAAATTGCAAGGAGCTAAATCTTGTCAGGGAGATGAAGCGCCTGGGAAACCATTCTCTCAAGAATTCCATTCACTTCTGAAACCAGACTTCGTCCAATCCTCTTTCATCCAATTCAGGCAAGAAAAATTTCTGGATCATGGCCAAATAATGCGCCGAGTGGACGGAACTCGATTGTATTCCTCTATAAATAGAGCTGAGAAGAAAAGTAGCCCTTAAAAGTAGTATATGCCTTAAAGTGCAACGAGGAAATGAACCCTCTGTACAGTTTACTAGCATCTCAATATGGTTAAGTGAAGCCATCCTTAATGTAACGTCGTTACCGAGGCAAAGTCTGTATCTCGGGGTGAGTACGTTGTAGAGCAAAGTTGGCCATAATATGCGTCTCGCGGGAGCAATCGGCTTAAGTGCCGCAGTGGATGAAGGTTTCTAATATGGTAAAGTTATTTTTAATACGCTACAAAAGAGCACGTCTCCTTTTCGTCGGCTTTTTTGTATCATCACGTCAGGTACGGGATCGCGCGTCGCAGAGAATAGGATTTGAAGAGGTGGATGGTACCTGAGGAAATCCAATCGCGGGAGTCCGTATGAATTCTATCGAAATCAATTATCGTATTTCAGTGATCCTCTTTACTCTACGAAAGGGATGATTGTGAGCCTTTGAAGCACATTTTTGCTTCATTGAAATCTGAGACGGTCGGAAACCTAGTAACGAAATCCGGCCGCCTCAACTTCCTTTTCGCCGTGAGGCCTCCATTGATCCGTCTCCTATATTGCGCGCTAGTTCTACTTGCTTCCTCCTCTGATGAATATGCAAGCCTCGTTTGCTAGCCCAATAGAGGTGGGTCAGCGCCAGCACTCAACCTCAATATACCCAAGGGTGTCAGCGACCTGTCACGGACTATTTTCCAAAGTTGCCAGGGCCGATCGGACTTGCACCGAGTCATGGATACCTATAATGTTTTTCCTACTCAGATGAAAGCGATCACGGGGAAAATTGAACTGAATTGGGATGATAAAAACAGTTACATAATTATTTATATTTGAAGATTTCCTATTATTAAGAACCATCCCCTTAGAGTGTGGCCTCTAGAGTCTCCCCTTGGTTCCCCTCTGTGTATACTGAATGGCTCCGTGTACATTTTTGTAGTATAAAACGCTACATGGAGACTTTTTTTACGCGTTTGGATCATTTATCGATCCCTAAATAGTCCTTGAACCTAAGCGAATGAATTTGAAGAGGGTCTCGTGTACTAGCATTGGCTCATCCCGGGAGAGTTTCAGTGAATTAATTGTGATGTCCCAACGCGAAGAAGGTTCATAGTTTTACGGCCCCCAATACCCTCGGCTGACTCTTCTGGGGGAACGTGGACGAGACAGGTTTACCCGCTACGCGGTGAGACTCCGGGGAATGCCATCCAGAAAAATACATGACCTATTTTCAGCTCACGTATCCTCAACCGTTCAAAACACCTTAAAACACCTCGCCGTAACGCTCATTTGTCTTCATTTCTCGCGCGAAAATACAGGAAAGAAGTAGGTCTGGGGTAGTTGAGTATTACTCTTCATAACTTTTTTATGGTTAAAATTTTGTTGCTAAAACTCTCTAAAAAACGGTTACATAAGCGTACTGTTGCGGAAATCCATTCGAAGACAATCAACAGTAGTCTCTTGACATATCACGCTCAATATGAACGTGAATGAAGCTGCCTATAAAGCCACTGTTCCCTTTCTGCAAACGCTAATTTTCCTAAGGAATCAAAAAGACGGTCAAAATCTGACATAACATGTCTCGTCACAGTTCGCCTGTACAGTCCTATTCACAGGCTTATCACTTATTCAATCAAGTATTGAGCATTTCCGCGATTAGTCCGAAATCAATCATATTCATTGAGAAACTTCATATTCATTCATGTGAGAAGTTTGTGTGATGGGATTCATCGACAATGTCTTGTCGGTGCGACCAGGATTGCTTTTGCTACAGTATTTTGCTTGCTGTTTCGTTGCTGTTGTAGTTCTCCATCTTTCATCAAATCATAGAAAGCTTCTAATTAGCATTGGTGTTTGCAATCATTAAAAACCCCATATTTCTCAGGTTATGTTGGACAACCTTCTTAGAATATAAGTTTCTCTCCATCATTCGGTTCAAAATTCGGTAATTGAACACTTCAGTCGCCTTTAGGCAAACGGTAACGTATCCCTGGAGATAGTTTAGGTACTGAAACCCAAAGCAGTAGACCCTTGAGAAACCTGCTACCTCGTTTACACTTTCTTTGTTTCTGCCGAATCGGAGTTTTTGAAGCAGGAAACGTTATTTATATTCGTATTTTTTTGACAACGTTGATTTGTTGGAGATGAAATAACTCGATAACTTAAGTATAATAGTTTTTCATCTCTATTCAGGTGCAAACAGCCTCTAATTGATGACCGTAGAAGCAAAATCGTTGGCTTTGCTTAAACTATTACTACCGCTATTAGTTCTTACTATCAATAACTTTCTAGCTAAGCCCCACTAACCGAAAATCTCAAATTAGCAAATCAGCTATTCCTTTAACGGGCTCAATAGTCGTTACGAAAGCACAAACCCACTTAGGCCTAGGCAGCAAAAGGTTGGCGTCAGGGGTTCGACGAGAACTTAGTTCGCTCAATTTATTATTCTAACAAGTTCTCTGGAAGTTGCGAACGTTACGTGGGAATAAGCAGATTTAACTCGGCAATACTCCTGAGTGGTTGAAAGTGAGGGAAGTTGAACCCTTAGCGCCTATATTCGCCCAGGCCCTTGTTGGCTGTGTCCAGAGATGAGCGTATTCATAATCAGAAATATGAATATGAATACTTCCTTGAGTAGTAATTTTGTGATTATGATAACGAATACGGTCATAAATATGAATATAATTCATGTGTTTGATGTGATTTTCTCGGTACTTATTCACATTTTTATCGTCGTAATTCCACATTTTACTCAATTCTGTTACTTATCGAAAATTTTTGATTTTCCAAATTTGAGAGAATTGTTTCATTTTCGCGAATTCCCAAAAAAGTTGATAACAAAATTATTATTCCATACGTCAGTGTCATTCTTATTATGTTCATATTAAGGACCGTATTCAATATCATATTCACAAAATATTTATTATAATTTCATTCGTAGTCGATATTCATGATTATGAATACGCCAGTCTCTCCCGGTACCGCTGAAAATAATTCGGAACTTGTTTTTCCCATGGTGGTCTCAAGCGTGTATTTCAAGACCCCACCTCATACAAAGATTATTTCCTCTCAATGATTGGTTCGTCTAGTGATCGATGGTCGCTTGAAAACGGCTCGTGGATGCAGATGACTGAGCCCACGCTTTCCAGCCACAAACCCGTGGACGTTGTAATCGGAGGCTCTTCTACTCTACGACCCACTACGTCTGAATTCTCGTAATGTTTTCCTATTCCGTCGACAAGCGTCCAAGTCTCGATCCTTTCGCACCGCCTCGTTCATTCCGGTTTACCGACTGGCAACCGCGGAAAGCTAATTGGTTTCCTCAGCCAACCGTAACTAACCTGGGGAATTTCATTGGAGATACTCGTTGGCTCAGTTAAGAAGCAACGGGGCTGTTTTAATCGCCCATGTTTCACGTGATAAGGAGGATCACTCATTGATGGTGAACTTGACGACCGATAATCCTTGGCTCATTTTCAGACCCTGATGATAGCATTTATTATGGAGGAAAATATGGAGTGATGATATCCGACAAATACCCTTCGTTTGATCAATTTTTTTAGAATTTTATATTTTTTAATAATATCAAAAGCGTCTCAATGTTCACCATTCTGTGAAAAATCCTCTCTGAAATCAAACCTAATGAACTTGTTGCTGTGCAAGAAATCACCCTAGTATCACCGCCCAGGTAGTGGCACATGAGTGAGCCTCGTAAACTTGAAAATATGTCCACATTCCAAGTCTCTAACTAACTCTAAAACTAGCTAGAACCGAATTCAGAATAAGCTAATTGAATATTGGGGTAGCGAATAACATTAATTACTAATTAATTAATTAATTAATTAATACTTAGCCTAGTTCAGCACTATGACTCAAAACCACGTTCGCGTAAGCAAATTGCTAATTTATCCCTGAATATTGTGTGTGACCCGAGATAAGTCCAATAATAAATCATACGTCTTGGTCGTCCTCGAAATTCGACGTTTTGCGTGCCTAAAAATCTGAACAAATGTTGACTACATTCCAGCGATTTGGGTTTTGTTTCAACATTAATCACGAATTCAGTTTAGTCGGAAGTCGAGGGATTTAATCCCCAGACTCTGATAAATATTGAATCGTTTTCACTTTTGTATCGTCTGAAGAAAAAAGGCTTCCAGAATCAGAAATAATTTTTTCTCGGGAAAAACAGTTCTGACAGAGTCCCAGCTTCTAGACGGTTTGATTTGTTCTTCCCTCTGCCGGAAACCCTCTAAAAGCCTTGTTCCAGGTTATGGGCTGAAAAAAGAATCTTTGTGAATAAAACTCCCCAACGGAAACCTTCAGTTCCATCTCCCAACGATCCGCCTCGGTCCTGGGTACAGTAGGGCGTTGAGAGACTTCCCTTGGATATTATTCAGTTGAGCCCCTAAACTCTTCGTA